>OX387662.1:21167873-21558980 GCA_947568875.1 Fissipunctia ypsillon
AAGGACTTTAGTTCGGTAGTAGCCACAGCTAGCACTAGATAGTACGAAGGACTTTAGTTCGGTAGTAGCCACAGCTAGCACTAGATAGTACGAAGGACTTTAGTTCGGTAGTAGCCACAGCTAGCACTAGATAGTACGAAGGACTTTAGTTCGGTAGTAGCCACAGCTAGCACTAGATAGTACGAAGGACTTTAGTTCGGTAGTAGCCACAGCTAGCACTAGATAGTACGAAGGACTTTAGTTCGGTAGTAGCCACAGCTAGCACTAGATAGTACGAAGGACTTTAGTTCGGTAGTAGCCACAGCTAGCACTAGATAGTACGAAGCAGTGTAGGCCCAAAGTTAATCTGATTAACGATTAAAAATTAATGATTAAAAATCATAATCAAAAAATTTGATTATGATTAATTAATCGTAATCAAATTTTTTGATTATGATTTTTAATCATTAATTTTAATCGTTAATTTGATTATTTGATTAACTATTAACTACTCATTTATTTATTTAATTGTTCCCCGATTTTTCTACCGATTTTAAGGCGAGGTAGACCCTGCGAAGTAGGTATTTAACGCTACCAACCTACCCACGGAGCGAGCCGTGCGCTTACCTCGCCAGCGTGAACTTGCATGAACCCAAAATGTGTCACAGTATAGGTAAGCGTGCCGTGTAGGCAGTAGGTCAACTCATTGGAACGAAGTTCTTTGACGCGGCTTGGCAGAAATCGTCACTAATGAAAATGCGCGTTCCTACTTTCTTCTTTGAAATTCACACTTTCACTCTCTCTCTCTCTCTCTCTCTCTCTATCAAGAGAGAAAAATTTCAAATTATCTTTCATGGGTGTCGTTTTCAAGGTTTTCGAGGGTGCTGAAACCGATAGTTAAGTCGAAATGAAAATCCAAGATGGCGGCCGTGAAAATTTTCAAATTTTCCTTCATGGGTGTCGTTTTCAAGGTTTTCGAGGGTGCTAAAGCCGATAGTAAAGTCAAAATGAAAATCCAAGATGGCGGCCGTGAAAATTTTCAAGTTTTTCATCATGGGTGTCGTTTTCATGGTTTTCACGGGTGCTAAAGCTGATAGTAAAGTCAAAATGAAAATTCAAGATGGCGGCTGTGAAAATTTTCAAGTTTTTCATCATGGGTGTCGTTTTCAAGGTTTTCTAGGGTGCTGAAACCGATAGTAGTCAAAATGAAAATCCAAGATGGCGGCTGTGAAAATTTTCATGTTTTTCATCATTGGTGTCGTTTTCATGGTTTTCGCGGGTGCTAAAGCCGATAGGAAAGTCAAAATGAAAATACAAGATGGCGGCCGTGAAAATTTTCAAATTTTCCTTCATGGGTGTCCTTTTCAAGGTTTTCGAGGGTGCTAAAACCGATAGTAAAGTCAAAATGAAAATTTAAGATGGCGGCTGTGAAAATTTTCAAGTTTTTCATCATGGGTGTCGTATTCAAGGTTTTCGAGGGTGCTCAAACCGAGAGTAAAGTCAAAATGAAAATCCAAGATGGCGGCTGTGAAAATTTTCAGGTTTTTCATCATGGGTGTCGTTTTCATGGTTTTCGCGGGTGCTAAAGCCGATAGGAAAGTCAAAATGAAAATACAAGATGGCGGCCGTGAAAATTTTCAAATTTTACTTCATGGGTGTCCTTTTCAAGGTTTTCGAGGGTGCTGAAACCGATAGTAAAGTCAAAATGAAAATCCAAGATGGCGGCTGTGAACATTTTCAAATTTTACATCATGGGTGTCGTTTTCGTGGTTTTCGAGGGTGCTGAAACCGATAGTAAAGTCAAAATGAAAATCCAAGATGGCGGCTTTGAAATTTTGCAAGTTTTTCATCATGGGTGTCGTTTTCATGGTTTTCGCGGGTGCTAAAGCCGATAGTAAAGTCAAAATGAAAATCCAAGATGGCGGCCGTGAAAATTTTCAAATTTTCCTTCATGGGTATCCTTTTCAAGGATTTCGAGGGTGCTGAAACCGATAGTAAAGTCAAAATGAAAATCCAAGATGGCGGCTGTGAACATTTTCAAATTTTTCATCATAGGTGTCGTTTTCGTGGTTTTCGAGGGTGCTTAAGCCGATAGTAAAGTCAAAATGAAAATGCAAGATGGCGGCTGTGAAAATTTTCAAGTTTTTCATCATGGGTGTCGTTTTCATGGTTTTAGAGGGTGCTAAAGCCGATAGTAAAGTCAAAATGAAAATCCATGATGGCGGCTGTGAAAAGTTTCAAATTTTTCATCATGGGTGTCGTTTTCATGGTTTTCACAGCCGCCATCTTGAATTTTCATTTTGACTATACTATCGGCTTTAGCACCCGCGAAAACCATGAAAACGACATCCATGATGAAAAACTTGAAAATTTTCACGGCCGCCATCTTGGATTTTCATTTTGACTTTACTATCGGCTTTAGCACCCGCGAAAACCATGAAAACGACACCCATGATGAAAAATTTGAAAATTTTCACAGCCGCCATCTTGGATTTTCATTTTGACTTTACTATCGGCTTTAGCACCCTCGAAAACCACGAAAACGACACCCATGATGAAAAATTTGAAAATGTTCACAGCCGTCATCTTGGATTTTCATTTTGACTTTTCTATCGGTTTCAGCACCCTCGAAAACCTTGAAAACGACACCCATGAAGGAAAATTTAAAAATTTTCACGGCCGCCATCTTGGATTTTCATTTTGACTTTACTATCGGCTTTAGCACCCTCGAAAACCACGAAAACGACACCCATGATGAAAAATTTGAAAATGTTCACAGCCGCCATCTTGGATTTTCATTTTGACTTTTCTATCGGTTTCAGCACCCTCGAAAACCTTGAAAACGACACCCATGAAGGAAAATTTGAAAATTTTCACGGCCACCATCTTGGATTTTCATTTTGACTTTACTATCGGTTTCAGCACCCGCGAAAACCATGAAAACGACACCCATGATGAAAAATTTGAAAATTTTCACAGCCGCCATCTTGGATTTTCATTTTGACTTTACTATCGGCTTTAGCACCCTCTAAAACCATGAAAACGACACCCATGATGAAAAACTTGAAAATTTTCACAGCCGCCATCTTGAATTTTCATTTTGACTTTACTGTCGGCTTTAGCACCCTCGAAAACCACGAAAACGACACCCATGATGAAAAATTTGAAAATGTTCACAGCCGCCATCTTGGATTTTCATTTTGACTTTTCTATCGGTTTCAGCACCCTCGAAAACCTTGAAAACGACACCCATGAAGGAAAATTTGAAAATTTTCACGGCCGCCATCTTGGATTTTCATTTTGACTTTACTATCGGCTTTAGCACCCTCGAAAACCTTGAAAACGACACCTATGAAGGAAAATTTGAAAATATTCACGGCCGCCATCTTGGATTTTCATTTTGACTTTACTATCGGCTTTAGCACCCTCGAAAACCTTGAAAACGACACCCATGAAGGAAAATTTGATAATTTTCTCGGCCGCCATCTTGGATTTTCATTTTGACTTTACTATCGGTTTCAGCACCCTCGAAAACCTTGAAAACGACACCCATGAAGGAAAATTTGAAAATTTTCACGGCCGCCATCTTGGATTTTCATTTTGACTTACTATCGGCTTTAGCACCCTCGAAAACCTTGAAAACGACACCTATGAAGGAAAATTTGAAAATTTTCACGGCCGCCATCTTGGATTTTCATTTTGACTTTACTATCGGTTTTAGCACCCTCGAAAACCTTGAAAACGACACCCATGAAGGAAAATTTGGAAATTTTCACGGCCGCCATCTTGGATTTTCTTTTTGACCAAATTTACACTTTGAAAGTCGAGTCGTGACGATTTCTACCAGTTAACTCCTACCGCAAGCCGCGTTACAGAACTTCGTTCCTAAATAAGGGTTCCGTTATTCATTCGAACATACGAAACCCAAAAAAACATACTGACTTATTTACACTATGTCCTACGAATGAATTGTAAGAAATTACGAAAAAAAAAATTACAGAAGATCACGACTACTCCAAATCTAAAATTCTGTGAACCACTTGCTGAAAAATATCTACAAAGCGTAGAGAAAAGATTTGAAGAGTTTTACACTGTTTCGAGTGAAACTAGTAAATATGCAGCCGTTGCAGCTCTGTGTTACCCCAGATTTAAAAAAAAGTGGCTAGTATGTCTAACTGCAGCTGATCAAAAGAAGTGTATAAACATTTTTAAATCAGTCATAAGGTAGTTAATCAATTAATGATTAATGATTAACGTCAATAATCATGATTAAGATTATTTTTTTAATCATGATTATTCTAATCATGATTAATTTAATCTGATTAAAATTAATCAAATTAATTAATTGATTAAAAAATTAATTGATTAATGCCAACACTGGTACGAAGGACTTTAGTTCGGTAGTAGCCACAGCTAGCACTAGATAGTACGAAGGACTTTAGTTCGGTAGTAGCCACAGCTAGCACTAGATAGTACGAAGGACTTTAGTTCGGTAGTAGCCACAGCTAGCACTAGATAGTACGAAGGACTTTAGTTCGGTAGTAGCCATAGCTAGCACTAGATAGTATGAAGGACTTTAGTTCGGTAGTAGCCACAGCTAGCACTAGATAGTATGAAGGACTTTAGTTCGGTAGTAGCCACAGCTAGCACTAGATAGTACGAAGGACTTTAGTTCGGTAGTAGCCACAGCTAGCACTAGATAGTACGAAGGACTTTAGTTCGGTAGTAGCCACAGCTAGCACTAGATAGTACGAAGGACTTTAGTTCGGTAGTAGCCACAGCTAGCACTAGATAGTACGAAGGACTTTAGTTCGGTAGTAGCCACAGCTAGCACTAGATAGTACGAAGGACTTTAGTTCGGTAGTAGCCACAGCTAGCACTAGATAGTACGAAGGACTTTAGTTCGGTAGTAGCCACAGCTAGCACTAGATAGTACGAAGGACTTTAGTTCGGTAGTAGCCACAGCTAGCACTAGATAGTACGAAGGACTTTAGTTCGGTAGTAGCCACAGCTAGCACTAGATAGTACGAAGGACTTTAGTTCGGTAGTAGCCACAGCTAGCACTAGATAGTACGAAGGACTTTAGTTCGGTAGTAGCCACAGCTAGCACTAGATAGTACGAAGGACTTTAGTTCGGTAGTAGCCACAGCTAGCACTAGATAGTACGAAGGACTTTAGTTCGGTAGTAGCCACAGCTAGCACTAGATAGTACGAAGGACTTTAGTTCGGTAGTAGCCACAGCTAGCACTAGATAGTACGAAGGACTTTAGTTCGGTAGTAGCCACAGCTAGCACTAGATAGTACGAAGGACTTTAGTTCGGTAGTAGCCACAGCTAGCACTAGATAGTACGAAGGACTTTAGTTCGGTAGTAGCCACAGCTAGCACTAGATAGTACGAAGGACTTTAGTTCGGTAGTAGCCACAGCTAGCACTAGATAGTACGAAGGACTTTAGTTCGGTAGTAGTCCAACATCGCATTGTAGTTGTACCTAGGTACACGAAAATAGTTTACCTATTATAGTAGATACATAAGTTTTATGTCAAAATTAAAACTTTCTTGCTCAGCCGGATTCAAAATGTTATTACAAAGTAAAATAATATAAAATTCTGTAAAATAACACACAAATCTTATATGCTCGGACAACTACCTATGGCTATAAACCATACAAATATTTGTCACGTACGGGTATTGAACCCACAATTTGCGTAGCTAATACACCTAAATGAATTTGTTATTTTGAAAAAAATGTTTTTTTTTGTTGAATTTGTTATTTTGAAAAAAATGTTTTATTGAATAATACCGTACCTACCCATTATGTTTAAACTTTGAAGCCAGAATAATGACTGTTATTTTAATTTTACTGTAAAAGAGAGAAATCATTCTTCCATTTCATAATAAGACATTATAATAAGTTTATGATAATATCTACTTAGTGTATCTTAGCGATAAGACTTAAAGGTCGCAAGTATGTTCAGTTCTAAATCAAATGTTTGCATCACTTGTGTGTGTCAAATGCATTTTCTAACCTAACTTAGAAATAAATTCAAATTCAAAAATCTCATAAATGCAATTGCCAATTTAATTACCCTGTAAAGTACCCTGTATTCCTGAGTATGACACTCAGGAATACAGGGTACTTTATTATTAACAGGTAATCTAGTAAAGGACAAAGCCCATTTTCCCTACATCTTTGGGCCTACCCGTTACAGTAATGAAATTAGTGTCATTTTTTAGAGAAATACACCAGGTATAATCTCCCTTAATTTCAATTAAATTGGCAATTGCATTTATGAGATTTTTGAATTTGAATTTATTTCTAAGTTAGGTTAGAAAATGCATTAAGTGACAAGCAACGGTACGATTAAATCAAAGATTATTATTAAGCTGGTTTGTAATGAAAAACTAGTTACAGGCATTTCGTTTTACGTGTGATTATAGCGAAACCTCATATTTTTTGTAGTATCTACCTAGATCATGCTGTGAATAATATAACAGGGACTGTGCAACAATGTCAAATGTGTTTGTAATAGTCTGGCTAAGAGTTAATAAGTCTATACCGTACAGTAAATGTATATATCTAGTACTTAGCTAGGTAAGTACCTACTGGGACTGAAAATAAAAAGGAACTCATTTTTATATATTTCATTTATTTTGTCATTCATCTTCATAAACAATTAATATAATATCAAGAGAGTGCAGGAGGTGAAATATTGTCTTGATACCTAGCCCAACTTAAGTACCAGATTGTGGACGTAGTGTGTGCACAACACCCTACTGTACGTCTGCCAACAATGCAGTTACAATAATAATGCAAGATTGCTTGCCGAGTTCGTTCGTGAGAGCAAGATTCGTCAGATTCCAGAAACAAGCCAGTCGTTGGTAAAAAATCACAGAAAATACGAATATACAGAACACATTTACCGGCGCAAGCGCAACATAGCGAATAATTTGGAGTGATTTGACGTTTGAGTTTGAGGTCATGTTTTACAAATGATGACATGTATTTGAAAACCTGACACAATGTCTTTTTAACCACATATCCATACATAACTAGTGATATTTGTAAACAAATGCAATAAAATGCATTTTTCTCAGTTTCACAATTGCAAACTAGATTTTTTTCGTGTTTAAGTTTTATGTTCACTGATTCAATGTAAATAATTTACTTCTCAATGAAAAAAAAACCAAATGCCTTAAGTTTACGCTGCCTCACGTTAGGCAGGTGAAAACTAAGGTGTTGATAAAGGGCGAAGAATTGAATCCTGAAGATAGCACAGTATTCTTGGGCTTAACTTTGGATGCTAAGCTTCAGTGGGGCCCACATATAGATAAATTGTCAAAGAAGCTAAGTTCTGCAGCATACGCTGTTAAAAAAATTCGTAATTTAACTGACATAGAGACAGCCCGTTTAGTGTACTTAAAATATTTTCATAGTGTAATGTCATACGGTATTCTGTTGTGGGGAAATGCCGCCGACATTCAGACTATCTATGTTTTGCAGAAAAGAGCTGTTCGATCAATTTATAAGTTAAGTTCAAGACACTCTCTCAGAGAGAAATTTAAGGAGATTAATATAATGACTGTGCCTTCTCAGTATATTTTTGAAAATCTTTTATATGCCCATAAAAATATAAAATTGTTTAAAAAATACAGTGATATACATAATATGAACACTAGGAACAAACACAAATTTGTTGTACCTACAACAAGGCTCAAGAAAATAGGTGGCTCGTTCAGATGTCAATGTATACGTTTTTATAATAAACTTCCAAGCCCCGTTCAAGATCTGAGCCTTAATAAATTCAAATCATTTATTAAACGTTAGTTGTGCCAGAAAGCCTTTTATACCGTTAAAGATTACATTGATGACAAAAAGGCGTGGGATTGAGCTGCTCCAACAATTTTTTTTTTTTTTATATACATACTGACTTTTTATTTGTTCTTTTCTTTTTGATATTTTTTTTTCTTATATACACATTGTCATTGATGAATTTAATATATACACTGACATGAATATTTACTTTGTAAAATGTAATATTATTTTAATTACTGTTAATGTGAAGACTATGTGGGTCCTTGTTTTTTTCTTTTTCTTTTCTCTCAGCTTTAATCATAGTTTGCCAGTTTGAGTAAATTATGCGGCCTACCCAAATGTCCTTTCTTTGGTGTTGTTCGTCGAATCGTTGAGCTCCTTAACTTTTATGTTGAGCTGTACGATTACTGACAGATGCTTGCACTGACTGGACAGGTCCACTCAATCTGTGTGGTTCTTTCCTCAAAAGACCATTTCAGACACCAACGTACATGGTCTTCACATGATCTGACCAAGATTATGTCTGGACTTTAAAAGAGACTGTGACCTCTGAGTTTGTTTCGGCCTTTCTTCTCAGAGTAGTCAGATAGGAAACGCTGGTCTCATCTAGTTAAAAAAAAAAAAAATGTTTGACATGTAAAAGTGTTTGTATAAACCTACTTACAGAAATAAAATCATTTATCATTTATGATAAAATGACAATAATTTTGCAATAAAACAGTTGACTGTAACGCTTAGGCCCAAAAGTGGGCATACTCCTTTCCAATTTTCCAGTTATCCCTCTAAGCTACAATAGTATAACTAGGGGAAATTAGAAATTCCTAATGGTACAGGAACACTCCTGATATCTCATATTCATGATATATTCAAAGACATTGTAGGTACTTATGTGGGGAAATTCCCAATATTCCCAGGTGACACTGTGTGTCCATCACTGTGTTAAAACCTTTGAGCCTTTAATTAAGACATTTAATTTTAAACTTGTAATATGTTTGTAGGTAAGCCACATTCTTATTTATACGTATTATAAATAATTTTATTTAATGACATTAGTAAGTACATAATTGACTAAATGACAATGACAAGAATATTGATGTGACTAAAAGTTACGACTTTGCAAACTAATCTTCATCACTCTCCTGCCCTTATCCCAATTTATCTGCGGTCAGCACATTCATGTCTTTCTCTTCCACACTTCTCTATTAGTCGTCATCTGGGTAGTCACGCCCTTTCTAGCCATGTCATCTTTCACGCAGTCCATACATCTTCATCGTAAACTAATAAAATTCTTAATAAATATTTAATTAAATTATAAAATGTGAGACGATTTTATTTGAACACTATCGGCCCTTGTTATTACGGTACATACTTTTGTAGAAATAAGTATTTTATTAAATAAGTAGGTACTGTAACAACCCGCACGGACGTTACGGTGGCGGGCGGATTGTTGTCGTCGTTGATACTGCAAATGTCATAAATGTCAAAAAATATTGAAATTCGGTTTTTAATGCAAAAGTATCCAAAATCGTAACCTTATGATTACAATTTTGGATACTTTTGCGTCAAAAACCGAATTTCAATATTGTTTGACATTATAAAATTTTGCAGTATCAACGACGATGTGTTAAAATGATACCTACACTTAACGACTTTTAACTGTCGTCTAATCATAAAAGAATCAATTGCATATCGACCATTAATATTATACATATATGGACACCAGTCAGGGCGGGAGGCCGACTGTCAAGCTATCTTGTTTTTTCCTATTCTATTTTTAATCAAAGCTTGTCTTCATAAACTAATAATAAACCCGCGAAGGTTGCATGCTTATGGCACGCTCGGTTAAAACCTCTACAGTAGCTACGAATGTTATGAACAAGGTATGTGCCGTAGGTAGGTAACCTACTAACTTGAAGATTTTCAATAACGGAATCGCCTAACATTTGCGAATGTTGCAGGCAAAAGCTAGGTACTGAAATTATTGAAACTGGGAGTAAACCGACAATAGACAATTACAAAAAGACCAAAAACAAAAAGTTTTTAAAGTAACACTGAAAATACTAGGACGTTTTTCTCTTACATGTAACAAATAACAGAGTTGGAAAGAGATGAATATAGGATTTTCATTAATACTTTAAAAAATAATTTGCGGAATTAAAACCTACAGTGTTCTGCAAGTCTTGTTATCTCTATCGCATAAATGGAAATATAGCTACTGTTAGAAGGAGCAAAACATAGCTCGGTACAAACATCGTTGTGGCCACCCACTCATGTATGACAGTTACACCTACTTGCTTTAATACAGTCAGCATGAAAAAGTTGTGATTCCATATTTGGCGGATGTTCATTTCAACATTCAATATATTAAAATTAACTTCGCTGTTTAGTTACAATGGGAATTCCACTGAATGACCAGATGAGACCATAAAAGTATGGGCTATTGTAAACATTGCCTGACATATGTGCGATATTTCTATAAATGGCTTCACAAAGACTGACGCAGCTCGACTCTTGACGCACGCGTCTCTTATTTAGTAACTGAAGTAAATAAAAGACAAAAATGTTGATAACATCACACCTTAACTTCTTTAGTAATGGTGCGGAATTCTGTATGAATGATGCGTTGCCAACGCTCCAAGACTGTTTATAGTGTGGATGATGGTGCGGATGGTACCTCCCACGAAGACATGATCTATGCAATCTGAGATAATTATTATTTCTTCAAAACGTGCGAGCACGGTCGCACGGACGACAACCGTTGAGATTTTATTTTGTTTGTTTATTAAGCGTTTCTATAGAATAGAGGTAGAATTTTTCTAGGAACAATAGTAGGTGTTTACATTAGGTTCCACAAGTACAAAAGGCGACATCGGCTCAGTTGCCAAAAAGAAAAAAGTACAAAAGGTGTCGTTGACATTTTTGACACCTCACTGGCGTGACTGACTGTACATACCAAGACTATGAGACCAACAAGCGCAGTCACTGTGGTAGTGTAGTCCTTATTCCGACGCAGTTAAGACCTAAACTGCTCTCGTGTAATTATTAGAATTTCGACTCTCGTATAAAAGGATAGGAGCTTCGAAATCTGTACTTGTTTTGTGCTGATACCCTTGTTGTGAGGGTGAATAATGAATATTGTGAAACAGTGAATTGTTAGTGACAATGAGCAACGGCTGTGCGTGTGAGATTTTACTCGTGAGTACCAACTTCCCTGAATACTATTATTATGCTTTGTTTTGATCGATGGTAACTTGCCTACATTAAAGGAGCGACTACAGGTCCGCCTGCTGCTCCATCAGCAACCAGCCCGTTCCTGCTGCCGCCTTATTCATCGACTGGTTAATCGCTCATGGTTCAAGCATCTATAAAACGCTATAACAAAATTAAATAGGTTACATGTCCACGCTTCTGCAGCTAAACAAGAGTCTCCCAATGACTGCTAGGTACTGTAGGGCTTGGGAGCCCTGGTGCCTGGTACCTGCCGTTACAGACGTGGTGAAGTCGCCAATGAGAAGCTAAGTACATATGCTGAATTTTATTGAACACGTCTTCTTATAATATTGTTGACTCCGCTACTGAATGTCGAAGTTTGAAATGAGGTTAGGTTAGGTTAGGTTATCATAATAATAGGTACAAACAATTACTAATATCCGTGTCAGTCCATAGGGACAAACTATAGAGAAAAATGAAGTAAATTTATTTTTACACAACTCGTATGCTTTCTAACTAACGATACGTCGGCCTTGCATACTTCGCTCCAGTGAACTTTCGAACTGGCGTACACATCGAGATCCTGTACTTTAGAACTAAGATACCTACGTCGACATTTCAAACTACGACATTCAGTAGCGGAGTCATCAAATCATTTTATTTACCAGCCTGCATGATGTAAGGTAGGTTCCTTTTTGCAGACAACCTTTACAGTGCCGTAACCGATAAACGGTTTAGGTAGGTGTAGAGTTTCTAAGAAGATGAAGGATACAGTTAGGCCATAAACTATAGGTAAATAAACTGATATCATGATGGTGGTTCTCGTATTATTAAGAACGGTCGTATTCTAATCTGTCTCAATCTGTCAAAAAAAACCTGTAATTTCCCTACATTTTTGTCAAGTTTTTGACATTGATTGTCGCTGAGATGAGATTGCGACTTTTTGAACGTTTTTTAAGTACGAGGATTGGCCTTCTGAACCATCTGTATTTTTTTTTCAAATCGTCGCTCGCCTTTTTTTCGTATCTCTATTATTGCAGTTCAGAGTACCTTTCTGTAAAGCGCCTACATAATTTCAAAGAGCAAAGATTAGTTAGCTCATTACTTTAATGAATGAATAAAAAATGTAAAATAATGTTGTTCAAGTTCTAACACTATATTACGTATAATTAATTAGTACCTAAGTCGATGGTTAGATGGCGTTGTGCAATTACGTCATCATTTTATAACTCGCTGTTGAGTCTCCGGGTCTTCATGACCCTCTGTGGTATGTCCGAGTTCAAGGTCAAGTTATTTGAATACAGAATTTATCAAGTAATATCAGAGTATTATTTAGTGGTAAATTCAGTGCCGCGTGACCAGATCAAACAAATGTTGACTGCCTCGTTAGTCTAGTGGTCGCAAGCGCTACTGCTGAGCATGAGGTCCTGGATTCGATTCCCAGGTCGGGCAAAATGTTATTGGGTTTTTCTATCTGGAATTTCTCAGTAGCAGCTCGGAGTCTGGATTTGTGCCTGGTAGATGGCAATAGGCTCGCCCCTATTACATGGGACTTAAACATAACTGGCGAAATGTGGGTGTACTATAGGTACACCTCTGCTTAACCCTTCGGGGAAACAAGGCGTGATGTTATGTTTATGTAAAAAAATGTTAAATATAAGTCCTATTTTTATCTACATAATTGTAGTTGTAAAAATAAGCCTGACCTACAATAATGCGGTAGCAGCCATGCTGCTGTGCTGTGCTGTGCTGGGACCCTTCATCGAGGCAGAATTTTGTTGCACAGGCAGTCAATGTTGCTGACAAACAGGCAAACTACGTATTAGTAGTATACCTATGACATTGGAGATTTGTATGAAATTTTTAAAATAAAAAAATGTTGGTATTTTTTTTATTTCAGCTAATCAAAGTACTGGCCCAAATTATCTATACAATTTTGCCATTTTGATGGCAGTTTGTTTATCCCTTTACTGTAGAAGTCTTCCGGACGGGAGGCGATGAAATTAGCGAAAGCATTTCGTACTGCCTCTCGGACGTTGAATTTTTTCCCACTTAAAAATTGCCTAAATTTTGAAAAAAATGGAAATCTGTTGGGGCAAGGTCTGGTGAGTACGGTGGGTGACGGAGAGCTTCCAGCTGTAACTTTTGTAGCTTTGCGATGGTCTGTCGTGAAGTGTGAGCTCGCGCGTTGTCGTGGAGAAGCAATGGGGAAGAGCGATTGACCAGTATTGGTTGTTGAATTGCGAGCTTCTCCATCATTGTTTGCAATTCTTGGCAATAGACATCTGCCGTCACTGTTGTGCCATTCGGTAAGAAGCTGTGATGTACAAGTCCAGCACTGGTCCACCAGACAGTCACCATCATCTTCCTATGAGTAATCTTTTTTTAAGCGCACTGATGTCACACTTCCAAATGTCTTTTGTGATGCACACAGCAATGGAGTGGAACTCTCTGCCTGCGTCTGTGTTTCCGAACGCATACAACCCCGATCTCTTCAATGTGAGAGTGATCAGGCTTCTTCTGGGTAGCTCGCTCCATCATCGACTTTGTCTCTGTCATCTCTGACCTAGACTAGAGTCAAGAGCAAACCTTTCTCAAATAAAAAAAATAAAAAAAACTGATTAGGTGCTGTACCCGGGTCCACCCACTGAGACGAACGCTTACGGTTGTCGTACAGGATCCACTTTTCATCGCAGATAACAATTCGATTTAGAATCCCCTCGTTTCTATGCCGATTCAGTAGTACTATGCATGCTTCGACGTGTAAGTCTCGCTGTTGGTAGCTTAGTTCATGTGGCACCCACTTATCTAGCTTTTTAATCTTTCCGATTTGACGCAAGTGCTTCAATGTTGTTTTGACACTAACTCCAAGGCTCGCAGCAAGCTCAACCGTAGATCGAGTTGGATCCGCTTCTACTGTCGCCTTCAATTCATCGTTGTCGACAATAGTTACCGGCCGACCGCGAGCAGATTTAAAGGGATTGAACCAATATTGGACGGTGTTTATGCAAGCAGTGTTAGGCCCGTACACGTTGTTAATGTTTCGTTTTGTTTGCGCAGCGGTATTTCTACGTAGGAACCTATATTCGAAAATTGTACGAATTTTCAGTTTATCCATGGCGCCAAAAACTACCACAATTTCACAAAAACAAATAACTATTTAAAAATAAATGACTCAGTTTGAAATTAAATTAACACGGCTTTCGAATAAAATTTATTTGAATTTCGAATTGCGCGATAATCCACAGATAATTAAATCTGAAAATGCTGATTATAGAATCTCCAATTACATAGGTAAAGACCTATTATTATAATTGCCAGTAAAAATAATATAATATGATGGCCCGTTTAGAAGCGTCTTAAGTTATCGATACCGCTTACGGTATCGGAAACACCCAAAAAAATATTTTAAGCTTGACAGCTAACCGGAAGGAGGAAAAAACGTCATTACCTAAATATCGGGAATGCCCCCAATAATATCTGTCCAAGAGAATACTTGTTTTCATACAAGATGTTTGCGATTTATTACCGCTGAAATAAGATAGACGCGAGTATATAATACGTATGAACAGAACGGGTGCTTTTAGTTCTATTGTTCTGTCACAATGGGTGTCTTGTTCAGTTTGATCATAATTTTGGTTGCGTTTGATTCGACTTCCTTGTCTGAAGGGGTGAGTACCTACTACCCAATACCTAGCTAAAATGGCGCAATCACAATCTTGATGGTTTGCCAAAATTCTACTACCATAGATATCGACCATAGAAATATATTATACCTAGCTATGGCATCGACCAAATGTCTTTAGTCTAGTTGCTAAAGCGCTGATTTTATTAGTATTTGTTTCCTCCTGCATTCGATTATTTATTTATGTATTAATATTTAACAAACTATTGTGATTATAAGGCACTGATCCATTGTCTACGAAAACAATGCTTGCAATAATATTACAAATGTATAATATTATTATCTACCTACCTAGTAAATACATATTCCAATGCATATGAGACTTACCTACACATAGCCGGGCCACCAGGGGTAAACGCAGGCCGTGTCTATAAATAGGCTAAAAGGTCAAAAATCAGGAGAATGTAGCGGAAACACTTGGTGCTGTACCGTCTTATACCTGCACCTACATTGTTGGCAAATAAATCTGAATCTGACTCTGAATCAATTTGCCTAGCCCACATCCCACTTACTGGGTAACACGATAGGTAGGTACCCCTTGGTAAGACTGGTTGTCAGACTTTTGGCCTTCTGACTACCCGTCACGACTGTCAATCAAAGATCCACGAATGACAGCCAGGACCAAGGGCTTAACGTGCTTTCCGAGGTACGCAGAGGTCTAGATAATATGTTATAAATGGTCACCCATCCACGAACCGATAGAGTGAAGCGTAGCTTAACCTTCGATAGGCCCGTGAGGCTGTTATTATTTAGCCACGAGCCCCTCCAAGGTCATAGTCACTAGTAAACTAATTTATAGTTTGGCAAATCTCTGCTCACCCCTTCGAGATATATCGGCGTGATTTTATCTAGGTGTATTGTTATGGCATCGCGTGTGAGGGTGACGGACACAGGAGCGCGGAGATCGGCACAAAGAGAAGCGCGTGCCCAGCGGGCAGGCCCGGATCTAGGGGCTGTGCTAGGGGGGTGCAGAGGGTGCATTTGCACCAGGCGGTAAAGACTGGGGGGCGGCCAGCCAGCAGACAGTTTTTCCTTCAAATGAATTCAGAAAATGACAAAATACAATTTTCGTAGGTTTCGCCTGGCGCGGCATTTCACATTGTATCTGTAATTTCCTTTGCCAATTAAGTACCATTCGACAAAAAAAAAGAAACATAGTATTTGTTGATAAATTTTGCCTAGAGGGCGGCAAATTTGTACTCTGCGCCCCCTTTTAAAATGTAGATCCGGGGCTGGCGGCGGGTGAAGTTGGGCTGTGGAAGATGATGCTAATTTTACGACGAAAAGGCTCACAGGATCGAAGAGAAATTATTGTACTTGGCTACTTAATTATTGTACTTAGTTACTTAATTAAATTACCTACACTTCACCTAGCTACCCTATAATCGTTCTAAACTTCGGGATGATGCGTATGCCCCGAACCCGACCACCTATTTGTTTTGCGCTTGCAAGCGCTTGTTGAAATAGGTCAGGTAATGAGGTAACTACCAGGGCACTAACGAATGGCAAATTCGAATCGTTTACCTATTCGCAAAATATGACTACTAGATGAGATTTTATCGTAAGTAAGTACACAGCAATCTGACTAATGTAAGGGGCAGCGATGTAAGTAAGTACACAGCAATCTGACTAATGTAAGGGGCAGCGATGTAAGTAAGTACACAGCAATCTGACTAATGTAAGGGGCAGCGATGTAAGTAAGTACACAGCAATCTGACTAATGTAAGGGGCAGCGATGTAAGTAAGTACACAGCAATCTGACTAATGTAAGGGGCAGCGATGTAAGTAAGTACACAGCAATCTGACTAATGTAAGGGGCAGCGATGTAAGTAAGTACACAGCAATCTGACTAATGTAAGGGGCAGCGATGTAAGTAAGTACACAGCAATCTGACTAATGTAAGGGGCAGCGATGTAAGTAAGTACACAGCAATCTGACTAATGTAAGGGGCAGCGATGTAAGTAAGTACACAGCAATCTGACTAATGTAAGGGGCAGCGATGTAAGTAAGTACACAGCAATCTGACTAATGTAAGGGGCAGCGATGTAAGTAAGTACACAGCAATCTGACTAATGTAAGGGGCAGCGATGTAAGTAAGTACACAGCAATCTGACTAATGTAAGGGGCAGCGATGTAAGTAAGTACACAGCAATCTGACTAATGTAAGGGGCAGCGATGTAAGTGCGTACATCGTAAATCGTGAGACTTGCTACATTGCTACGTTTTGCATGACCTGCGCAGTATTGTGCGCGTTGGTGCATCTGACACGTGTGTTACTATGACCTAGAAAATTTGTGATAAATGGTAATTTAAAATGTAGGTAAGGATAGTTTAGGTACAGTATATTACCTTTTTGTCCCGCAGTAAATAGTTCCTCCGGTCCCGATAGTAATTTAAGAAAGCCTATATATTGTTAAGTAGATAGGGTTTACCTACCCATCGTCGTTACGTCGGATATCTCCCACTTCGGGAAAGCCGAAAATTATTTTATTTGTAAACTAGCTGTGTCCCGCGATTTCTTTTGCGTGGATGTCGTAAGATAACCAATAAACTAAAATAACAGCCACATTTTAATAAAACGCCCTCGTCCCCCGCCCAGTAGCCAACCGTCGGTCGCGTTGAATCGCCCGCCCGCGCTATTACTTCGTTTTTGCTTAGTGTTCTTTATGAATTGTTTATTTTTGCTCGGCTCCTGAAGGTCGTAGCGTGATGTTAAATAGCTTATAACTATCCTCGAGAATTGGGCTACCAAATGCAAAAAGAATTTTTCAAATCCGACTTTTTGTTCATAATTTCAAGGGTTTTCATTTTTTTGCGCGGAACCCTAATTATTTTTCTAAAATAAAAGTAGCCTAAGTTACCCGCAGTAACATCAGCTATCTGCTAGTGAAAGTCCCGTCAAAATCGGTCCAGCAGTTTCGGAGATTAGCCGAAACATACAGACAGACAGACAAAAATTTTGAAAATTGTTTTTTTGTTATAAGAACCGTTTATACTTGCCTATGCATTTAGTAAAAAGTTGTTATTGTGACATTACAAACAGACACTTCAATTTTATTTATTTGTATAGATTAGTGGCGCAGGTAGCTGCGCCACTAATCTATACAAATGATAATCCTTCCAATGATAATTGTAGAATTATCATTGGAAGGAAGCCGAAGGAAAAATTATTCAATTCTCATAAACTCGGACAAAATACTGTAGGTTTTTAATCTTTATGATGGATGGTTTTTGGATCTTAAACTGGTATTTAAATATAATTTACTTATGTAATTTAATGTTATAGGTACACAGTTACACACATGTGTATCATATTATTTGGCAATAGTAGACGTTAAGAAGAGTGGTTGTTCCGAAGGGAAGCCGATAGGAATCGGGTTGTATGAAGGCTACGCCCCTGCTACCTTTCTAACGATTTCTATTGCTCGACACTCGACCAGTCACAATTCTTTGTCTCCGGCTTTTCCGAAGATAACTGATGGACCTTTGACCGTGCTGGCATTTGACTTGTACATACAAGTACGTCGTACGTCAATAATATGAAATTAAAGGATGGCCTTTACAAAGCGTCCGGTGTTCCCCTCAGTGTAATACAAAGCGTCCGGTGTTCCCCTCAGTGTAATACCTACAAAAAGTCCCCTTTTCCAATGTTCCCGATACAATGCTTGTAGTCATTCTACCAAGCAATTTATTGTGATGTTAAAATGCGTACAAATATAGTGTTGTTAGTACATATTTCTCATCCATTTTGTTTCCGTAATAATTACTTATGACGACATATCATGTATTATCTATTCTCGCTGCCCTCACTGCGCGTGCGTGCTACAGGGCTACAAGATGGGGGTGACCAGTACAGACCTACTACGTACACACAGTCAGAAACATCCCACTTGTTTGCCCTACCCGGGTATCGAATCTAAGTAGTAGGTGGAACGTGCAGCTAGAAGTGGGTTTCTCCGAACTTTCCGAGATAGGAATCGAACCTAGGACTCCAAATTCGATAGCCGGGTTTCCCCTGGTGTCTTACTGACGTACTTAATAGATAGGTAAATACACTGTCCTCCTTCTGGGGCAGCCGGAAGAAAGAATTCTTCTTGAAAAAAAAACCCGTCACCTTTTGAACTCTCAATTAAATAAACATGTCTATCTTATCGCTGCTGAATGTTGATCTTATTACCCGACTGCGCGACAGCAAAGACAGGGTACTCAATACTCATTATTTATTTGCATTCCACAATGTGTACTTAGGTGGTAACTTAAAATTATATATGTGATCATTATGGACTCTGTCGGGCACAGCTAAATAGTAGGAGAGAGGAAGCTTTGAAAAAAAACTTAGCGCATCAGTCTTCTGGAACTAAATCTAAAATTATTATTTTATTTTATTTTATTAGGGTTTTTTATACATAGGTAATCCCTAGTTTAGTGTACTAATACTTATTAGATATGTTCGCACTTATATATTTTGGTTGTTTAAATATTCGTTTATACTATAATAGCATTTTCTTATTAAAAATTGTTTAGTTTTTTTTTTAAATATATTCATTTTGCCTTTTTTTTATTAATTCGTAGTTTGTTATCCCCTTGGCACAGGCAACTGAAGGAACCCGGGGGAGGGTTTTAGTCAGTAAAAGTGTGACACGCCCTCCCGCTCCGCCCAGAGCGGGAGAAGTCATTTGATGATTTCCCATAAAAAAAGGTAGTTTGTTATACAGGGTGTAAGAGACAGCCCTCCGCATACATACTGATAGGGTGACTTCAGTATATCATACTAAGATGACCGGTACATGAAATTATTTCAGGATCGTTATGGGAATCTAATAAACCTGATTTGTTTTATTACCTCACACGCAATGTATCGTTACCGTGGCAAAACGCGCGTAGCGAGCCTTTGGCCGCCGAGTATTTCAACATCCATTGCTGATTTTCTGATTTTAGCTGTTTTATTTATGTACATAAATGGAGTGCTGTGTACAGTTCTCTGTAATTTTACATTGAAACAAAAGAATAGTACCTAACTGAAAATACGTTAAAAAAAATGAAAATTTTCCTGAGAATATTTTCGGTGGAATACCTATGATTCAAAATAAGGAGCTGAATGCGCGTGCGTTACTCCAGCAGGAAAGTAGCTCCTAGAGTGATTTGAATGGAACGTATATTAGTGCGTGTTCTGCTGTAAATGTGCGCCACATAAAAAAATTGTTTGCTTTGAGTAACGTTGCTCCAGCAGGAAGATTCTAACCGAATGATCGGAGAGAGAAATATCGTGTATGGGCAGAGAGCTTATATTTGTGCAAAATTGTGCACCGAAATTATAATTTGTGCGTCTTCAGGTTTTCGAGATATTGCAATTCCTGCTGGAGTAACGTTTTGCAGAATCGTGTATCTCTAAAACCATTGTATGTGCGCCTGTAGAATAAACATACACGAGTAGCTCTTAATTTGTGCGTATTTGTGACAGAATTAGATTTAAGAAAATATTTATAATCTTTAAGTAATCGCACTTTTTTGAAAACCCGAAAAAATGCCGCAGCGCTTAAATGAGAAAACGTATTTAAGCTCGCTGAAAACTGTATTTGGTCCTTCTTAACGCTTATAATAACCATAAAAAGTTTCAAAAGTGTACAAGCTACAAAACTGAGATTGAACTAAAATACCACAGACTGCTTGAAAGGTGAGTTTGTTTTGTTTTAGCTGCACTCGGGCCTGGCGGGGTTTTTGATTTGTCCATTTCTTTAAATTAGGTATCAGTACTAAGGACTACGTAAATAATACGTAACGCACTTTACACGGTATTTGACCAGCTCGACTCATATAATGTACACAGTAATATATTCGGGCAAAACTTATGAGCATGACGACTTCGACGAATATTTCGCGATACGAACGAACCTACGTAGACTAACCCACTGTCCGTCCTGTTGGTTGTTGGTAGATCTTCCGCACAAAATCCGGAGTTTGTAAGAAATAACCACAGTCTTGAAGTGGCTTTAGTGGCATGCGGGTGTCAGTGAAATACCTACTTAGTCTAAATATTACCTACCGAGTGAGTAGCTACTTTGATCATTTTCATTAATTGTTTGCAAATTTATTTTTCCCTTGGCTTGGGTAAGATAGGACAGAGGTTGCGTGTAGTTTCGGCCTGGCCGGGAGTAAGTTGACCGTTTCGAATGTTGCGCTGGCAGAAAGGCACAACAAGTCGGGACCTTTGAGTTTTTTTTCATTCTTTTTTCAGTACGTAATACCTACTTACGGTAATAGGTAACGGTAAAGGTATTCATGATTACGATATTTTTATTGTCTAAAAAATCCTATTCGTGCGTAAAGTCTGGACAAATGCCAAATCCGGATAAAGTCCGGATGGGGGCCAAAAACCAGGACATGTCTGGACAAACCCGGACGGGTAACATAAACGGGAATCCATTCATTAGGTAGTCACGACCACAGAACAGATGAATATCTGTTGTGAAATTATATCTTGATTGCATCGATCACTAATAAAGAACTGATTGGCTCGATTATGTCTGCTTAGTTTGTCACTCAGGATACCACTGAGCACGTCTGATGGTTGGCTCTAACGTCCGCACTGTGCACGTAGATACCTTTACTGTCAAGTGTCAAGATGGGTTACATTAGCCGCATCAGAGCACACGCCCGCGCACGCAAGGCGTGTTATACTCGTCGGACACAACAATAGCTATCGCAGCCGGAATCTGCATGGGATGTATTATGTATTTATGTATGTATCATAGATATACGTTTATATTTCTGTGGTATCTATGTCGGTATTATCTCTAACAATTTATTGTTTTAATAAACTAATATAATATTTACCGTCAGTCACGTTCACGTATAACTCAGCTGCTACAGTAATATTCACAGTAGGTACTTACGCACGCATCCTAAAAAACAATAAATTAAAAAATACCGGCCAGGTGCGTGTCGGACAACGCACAGCGAAGGGTTCCGTAGTTGGAATGCTCAGTATTGATTTTATCGACCGTAAAAATAAGTTTGTTTTTCATAGCAGTTCTTGAAAATACTATGACACATAAATGTACCTAAACCATACACAAAAAGGAATAAAATACATAAACCCATGACAGGAAGATACTGTTCTGTGCGCGGGAATCGAACCTAGGCATACGTTACGTTTCTTGCTAGCGCAGCGCAGCGCGGTTGTCACTGCCAAACAAATCAACCTTATCTTGAAATAAAGTAGAAAATTAATGAACTTCGATTAATCTGAGAAAACATTAAAGCGGACAAAAGTGTGCGTAGCAGGTTAGGTATTTATTTTCGACTTTATTTCAAGAGAGGCAATGTTGACACTTGTTTGGCAATGAAAACCGCTGCGCCTCGTCAGATGTACTTTAAATACGAGTGTTCATCCCGTCCCACACTCGGTGACTAACAAATCTAATTTGTGGAATTCCACTGGTTGGTATAGTTTAGGAACCAAAGTAGGTCACCCGGGGCTGTTGTAGCCAGGGGGCAAACGTAACTGATTGAGATAATTCGTTATTGTTGCCTAACGAATTATCTCAATCTGTTACATTTGCCCCCTGGCTACAATAGCCCCGGGCGACCTTACCTAACTGCCAGTGATGCGACCACAGCTAATATTCGCTTCACCATTATTTTAGTTGAGAGACTTTGTCCTACCATCTTAGATCGTAACCTTCCAGGTAGGCCGTAAGGAATTCATAGGTTACGTGACAATCGAATCAGTGACCCCTTTAGCGCTTAGCCGTATGGCCAGTGACAGATGACATTATTATTCTCGTAACAGTAGAGAGTGACGTTTGTACCTGTTATCAGTGTGATACTGTGATAGTGATAGTGTTATCAACGGCCGGCTCCATACGGGCACACCGTCACAGTTGTTTGACAACCGGAGAGCACACGGTATGTTGGTTTTGTTGTTGTTTAATTTAGTGCTAATTTCGTCCGTGATAAAGTAACATAGTGCCACAGAAGTTCGAAAGGCGAGGTAGGTATGGAGTACCTACGGCTGCATGCTTAGACTCGAATGTGTGTGACGTCCTAGATGAAGTGACCTCATTAGCTTTGTTGACGCTGCCGCTGGTGGAATGTTTAAGAGAAACTTCGTGAAATTAGTTTTTCGTAAACGAGCGTTTAGATCAGTCTATTATCCAAACAAAACTTAACTAATGTACAGCCGCGTGAATTATTAACCCATAATTACTTAAATTATAAAACCTCTAGGTATTCTTTTGCACTTTTAAATGCTATTTGACGTTCATTATGTAAGTACCTAAGTAGCCATTATCTTCGCTTCTTATATGTTTCGAGAAGAAAACGTGATTTTCCTACACCTTTTGGGTCCAGGACACAAGGGAGCACGTAGGTACTTATCTACATTTTGCACACGTCGTCGGGTTCATCTGATGACCGGCCCAGTCGTGTCGGTAGGAGTCAAGTTCGTTTCTCATGTCATGGTCAGGAAATGAGATCACAGTTCTTCAGAATAAGCAAGTTTATTCACTTTGGTTTACCTTTAAATCCACCTTACTTGACTACGACACCAAAGCCAAACTAGTTAGAATGCCCGTGCTGTGTTCGCGTATGTAATACTTTCAAGTGAACGAACGAACGAACGTCAGAGTCAAGTGTCGGAGTAAATGACAGATAAGTCAATACACCATCTTAATACACATATTGAATTATATAAAAGAAGTGACAAGCTGCATACATTCATAAATCTTAACTAATACAAGTCAATTTAATTATTTTATAATTTTTTGTGCGTGATATAAGCGTGTTTTTTTTTTTAACTCCTTAGGTACATATTTTTATTTTTTACTTTTTAATCTAGTGTATTCTTCATTTAGTTACTAAGTCTAAAGTCAACGAAGTTATGACCTCACCGGTTTAATAGTAGCTACTAAAGAGTTCCGCTACCCACCTCCTGGCTCTATCATCCAGACCCTCAACACCAAGTGCAATTTAATGGACTCATCAAAACGAATCATAAATGAGCCTAAACTCGAGGGGTTTACTAGTAGCCACTGAAGAGTTCCAACTCTTCAGTGGCTACTAGTAAAACCTGATGATGATGGAGCCAGGAAGTGGAAGTGGACTTCCACTTCCTGGCTCCATCATCATCAGATCAGCTCCAAGATACCAAATTATAGTATTGTCTTCCGAACTACATACACATACAAAGTTTTATTTCGATACAACAATTATAAGGAGGTTAAAATTGACTTCCAAGATTTTTTTTACATTAAAAGCGTGTTAATATAATAATAAATGCGGATGAATCTTAGTAAAGAGTTACAAACAGTCCTTAATTATACAAAAAATGCTAACACCATAGAGAAACGTCCTCGATAGAGGTATTTTTCTTAAATCGGCGGAACTTTAGCTGTGATATGCAACGGCGTAGGGTTCACCTTCATACTAGAATATTCGAGAACAAACAAATCAAATGAATTATGTATACCTAATCCGAAATCAATGAACATAGTAGATTTAATTAGTGAAACGTTATCGCTGGGAGTGGCTCCAGATTGTGGCGCACAAACAGCTGACACAGCACACACTGTTGTCAGGCTGTAATCAAGGCTCCCTTCGCTTTACATAACAGTAAAACAATTTGTTGATAATGTTTAGGTAAAAAAATGACAGGACATTCTCAATAATAACTAGCTGTGCCCCGCGACTTCGTTCGCGTGGATGTCGTAAGATACACAATATACACACATTTTAATAAAACTCCCTCGTCCCCCGACCCGTCGCGTTGCATCGCCCGCCCGCGCCATCACTTCGTTTTCGCTTAGTGTTCTTTCTTGTTTTTTTTTTCTTTTTGCTCGGCTTCTAAGGGTCGCAGCGTGATGTTAAATAGCCTATAACTATCCTCGGGAATTGGGCTACTACCTAAATGCAAAAAGAATTTTTCAAATCCGACTTTTTGTTCATAATTTCATGGGTTTTAACATTTTTGCGCGGAATCTTAATTATTTTTCTAAAATAAAAGTAGCCTAAGTTACTCCTTGTAACATCAGCTATCTGCCAGTGAAAGTCCCGTCTAAATCGGTCCAGCCGTTTCGGAGATTAGCCGGACCAAACAGAAAGACAGACAGGCAAAAATGTTAAAAATTGCTTTTTTGTTATATGTACCGTTTATACTTTCTTATGCATTTAGTAAAAAGTTGTTATTTTGACATTACAAAAAGACACTTCAATTTTATTTATTTGTATAGATGGCAGAGAGCGCGCAATCATTCAGGCAACGTGAAACGTCTTTTGAAAGTATACAAGGCTAGAACCATAGATACATTATGAACGGCTAGAACGTACAGGGTTGGGACTGCTCACGCACCTATAGTTTCAAATTGTAAACGCACATCGATTTTATAAAAAGTACTCATGGGTATTACGCACTTATCGCGTACTAGCCACGTAACATTGTTTGCGAAAAATATACAGCACCGTAAGATTGTGAGAAAATATACAGAACCGTAAGATTGTGAGAAAATATACAGCACCGTAAGATTGTGAGAAAATATACAGAACCGTAAGATTGTGAGAAAATATACAGAACCGTAAGATTGTGAGAAAATATACAGAACCGTAAGATTGTGAGAACCGTTAGTTTATAATCTATTGGTATTATTTTCGTTAGATTAAAAAATGTCGAAAAATTGTGAACTGGGTGAAATGGGTTAGGCTAGGTTAGTAGGACTGTGACCAACCGCGCGCGAGCCGAGCGAGCGAAGCGAGCTTAGCCGCGGGAGCGGCCGGCGAGCTCTACTTACTTTTAAATTGCTCGCAGCTAGGCAGACAATTAAAATTTAGCATTAGCGCAAGGTGTGTTACGTCGCAAGCAAGTTTGATACCAGTTCACAATTTGTCGGTTTCCCATGAATAGATTATAAACTATCGAAAATGCTTTACTTACTGTATGTATGCTATTCATTGCATAAGCAATGCTTTACTATACAAATACTTTTTACATGTTTACATCCTAAATCTAAACAGTGTCAGTAGGTACATGTTAGTCTTAGTCTTGTATATTGTCCCAAACAATTTACTCATTAGTATTAGAAAGTACGACGCGACCAGTACCTGTGCCAGTACGCGCTAATCGTGTAGGTAGGTATACGTTCTGAGAATTTATTGTAATATTCGTTCTGAAAGCATACAGTGTAATAACGCTATGAGTGTGTGCCTTCTATACAAACTTACTAAAGACGCGACGGTGAACTATACTTGCTATTATGATTATATTTCCTTGAACCAAGGCGTCCTACGTACTCTCGTCGACTGTGGCTCTTATGTAGTACCTAGACATAACATTACATGCCTAGGGGTACTGTAGCGGTAACATAACATAACATCACGCCTGTAATCCCCGAAGGGTTAGGCAGAGATGTAGCTGTACACCTACACCCACTTTTACTAGCGGTGACCGCCACAGATCGCTTTCCCATCGTTAGCGTATAAAAATATCTACAAAACTTTAGATAAAGCGGGGGTAGGCAAAGATTGTTGCTCAGAATAAGATGAATACCTACCTAAATGCTTTTAGTCTTGGGTTCGATTCCCAGGTCGGGCAGTGTTATTGGGTTTTTCTATCAGGAATTTCTCAGTAGCGCCCGGAGTATGGATTTGTGCCCGGTCGATAGCAATAGGCTCGCCCCCTATTACTCGTACATGGGACTTAAATAAACATAACTGACGAAATGTGGGTGTAGGTACTACAGGTACACCTCTGCCTAACTCTTTGGAGATTACAGGCCTGATGGTATGTAATCCAGCGTTAGGATTGTGACGTAACGAGACTTCTTCGCACCTCAGTGTCCACCTCCGACCCCTGACCTCAGCATGTCTGTGCGCACCGGCTACCCCACCGCCACGTCCGGCCTCACGTACCGCGGGCTGGTGGAGAACATGGCCATCCCCGCGGAGCTGCATGAGCGGGGGGATGGCAAGCCCTACGCCAGCTTCGGGTCTACCGTGCCTATCCACTGCTGTACTCCGGAACAGGTGAGACGTTGCCTTAGTTACTAAAATTCTTCAACTGTCTTCATCTTTCTGACTGACCGACTCCTTTGACAATTCAAAGTGCCTGTAAATGGTTTAATTGAAATAAATGCTTTGTAGTTTGAGAGTTCTTGTAGAGCTCTCTAATAAAATTAAAACAGCTTTAAGGCCTGCTTGCTAAATGAATTTAAAACATCGCGTTCAGTTTCTGTCCAACGTTTGATGACAGAGACAAAATGATGTTTGAAATATGTTTAACGTTAAACGTAATTTTAGTCATTTGTGGTGCAAGTGGGCCTTAGGGCCGCTGCGCATGCGCTGTGCATCGGCATTTAGTGTCTTAATAATAACCGGCATTGATGAGGTCCCTACATGTGCTCACTGCATGCTGATGACAGTCAATTTTGTGCAAGGTTTCTCAAAGATTTGTCGTTCATTAAAAATCAATGAACAATTCTAATTAATGATGTTACGTTTGCAGGTCGAGAAGTTGGCGGAAACGACCCATCACTACTGCGACATCTTCACGGAACAGCTACTGGCGCCGCTCGGAGAGCTGGTGTTTGTCAGAATCGACGAGAACACTGCTGAAAAGGTCAGTGAATATTCCCAGACTCCTCCAGCCAATGACGGCTAATTAATAGAGATGTAAGAAAGATAAATACCAAAAGCCCGAAAGTCTGGCAAGCAGTACCTTACCAAGGGGTATCGTGTTAACCAGTTACTGGGTTGTGGAGGTCAGGTAGGCGTTCGCTCCATGTAAAATACTGGTATTCAGCTGCATCCGGTTAGATTGTAAGTCGACCTGACAAAGTGGGAAAAAGGCAGGCAGATGATGATGACGTAGGAAAGAAAAAGACGTACTGCGTAGAACCGAAAACTAGGATAAGGATAGAAGGATGGTGGACGACACCAACTTCTTCATAGCTTTCTGTCTCCCTTGTGTGCCTACAATAAAGAGCCCCATCTCCTTCCACCAGGTGTTCATCAACCGCAGCAAGCGCATCCTGCTCCGCTCGAGCGACGGCGTGCTGGCGCAGTGGCGGTTCGCGCCCACGTTCGAGTCGGCCAACGTGTACATCGCGGGCACGCCCATCGTCAACCAGGCTGGCGAGCTGGTCTCTGTGGTCACCGCCAAGAGGGGGAACCACTACGCTGTCTCTACTTTTGAGGTAAATATTTGTTGACACCACCACCCAGTGATGTCTAAAATTAACTCAGGAATTACTTTCGTAATATTGAAAGGTAAAATCTCTAGTCATTCGATTACCACAATGAATATGTAATTAAATACTGCTTAGATTTATAACCGCACACTAATTGCGTAACACTATCAATACAATCTGAATGATTTTTGATCCATTGCTTCATATGATCGAAACATTTGTCAGCTCAACAACGTAAATAACGTAATGAATGTTGTTGAACTGCCAAAATGAAACCGATTCCTACTGTAAGGCCCTTTTCAGATTTGTCGGTGGGTCAGCGGTGCGGGATCAGCATGCTCGGTGTACCCGGTACCGAAAGCTTACCAAGCGCTTATATTTCAATGAGCGTTTCCTGACTGGCTCGGTATGCGCGGGAATGGAGCGGGATCGTTTTGGTTTACCGCGTCTCGGTTTTGAAGGACGACATTTTCTCGCGAGGATTTAAGCGATACTGCACAAATTATACCGAAAACATAACGTCAGGACCGTAAATTAACTAGGGTCGCGGGATGTTCGAAAGAGTTACCGTGGCCCCGGCACAGGCAACTGAAGGAACACGGGTGGGTTTTAGTCAGTAAAAGTCTGACACGCCCTCCCGCTCCGCCCAGAGCGGGAGAAGTCATTTGATGATTTCCCATCCACAAAAAAAGGACCGTAAATGAAAGCATGCGGTATCGTGTCGGTACACCGAGCATACTATACCGCACCGCTCCCTCGCCGCCACATCAAGGAAGGGCCCAAGTGTGCACGCAATTCTGCCCCCGTTGTTATAATTACAGTAAGTCGTGTTACTGGTGTTATGACTTTTTTTACAGTAGTACTGTGATTCTTAAATCAAGTCCTACATGGATATTTTTATTTTTTTTTATATCTAAATTATTAACAAAGATAAGATAAGCTTAATCACAGTAAATAATATGAAGATTCAACTGCTCGTTAATACACCAATTTAAAAATGTTGAAACTAAAGTGCCATTTCCCGTGATTGACTTACTGTAGGTAATTACAATAACAGGGCAGAATTGCTCGCTGGTTATAAATGTAGGAATTATAATTCTTTAATGTTGTAAACGTGTTGTAATAGTAGGTATTATGACTGAGTACGCTGTTGTTTTGATGTTACATATTATGACTAGCTTTCTTTACAATATTTGTTTGCCAGTACATGGCCAGACATGTAGATCATTATTCTAATATTAAGACCATTATGGTACGAAGGTTTAATGCAAATAAAAATATTCTGTTCTATGGTCTTCAGGTACTTGCTAAGTTCAAATCTGCAATTTCTTTCTCGAGAAGCGACTTAAAATTTTCGAGACGGCCATCATATATTTTTTTTAATAACTATTGGCATGGCATGTTTATTTTACTTCATAAGAATAAAATAAGTGAGGAACCTGTGTCGAATGCAACAGGGCACCCACATATTAACAAACTACTCACATAACTCAGGGCGAAGGCGGCTACTTCGACACGACAGAATCCTGGGAAGTGCTGAACATCCCTGAGGGCGCCGGCATCTACGGAGACAAGACGTTTTCCTCGCGCGACGAACTGAGGGCCTACGTGCGCTCCCTGCCGCCCGCCGGGGAGGGCCCGCGCGGCCCGCCGAGGCCGATCCTGTACCTGGGCCACACGCCTAGGATCGTCCTCGTGGCGAAGAATGGTCGGCAGGTCTCGCACCAGTACTTACATGGTGTTATAACATCTCAAGTGGATTATGTGTGAGCTGGTCGTAATAAGGAGGGTCCACAACGAGCATTCGTTTGCGTGCGTTCGTCCGGGACGTTATAACTAACATCGAATTACTATAATTTGATTAGAAAACGACTGATTGGATTGCAATTAAATTTTCACACAATTTGAAGTTCGTGGACGAATGCTGGCAGTGTGGACGCAGCTTTACGACATGGTGGCAGTGTGGACGCAGCTTTACGACATGGTGGCAACTTTGCCACGACCGTTTATTGTGGAAGACTTGCCACTCGTGTTCAATTTTGTTGGTAGCTTGTTGATACAAAACTAGATTCTGAATTATAGTTTTGTATTGATATTTTAATTTAATTAATCACAAAAAGTAACGATACCTGTCAGCTACATAGAGACCTAGTAAGTTTGTACCATCTTTCTTCCATTTTGTACAAATTATTAATTAATTTCGAAGGTATATTGTGCCTTCACACGACAGCCATAAGAGGTATTACCTACAGCGTATGATAGATCAAGTATTTAACTAAACCTAACGCCAGAACAAAGTTCACTCCACTTATATTTTTAACAGTTTGTAATTACGTAAATTAGTAAAATGTGTAAATATAACTTAGACGAAGGAGACGAAAGATATTATAAAACTTTTATACTCAACAAAAAGTGTTAATTGCTACCTGTGTCCACCCATTGCTGTTGATATTAATATAAGTCGAATCGAGTTATATAATATTACTAAATCAGTTTGCATGTGTAGCTCAAAGTGGCGGGATCGCGTCTTGTATGATGAGTATCAAAGTGGCGGGATCGCGTCTTGTATGATGAGTATCAAAGTGGCGGGATCGCGTCTTGTATGATGAGTATCAAAGTGGCGGGATCGCGTCTTGTATGATGAGTATCAAAGTGGCGGGATCGCGTCTTGTATGATGAGTATCAATCAAGAGATGATTTGAAAAACAATGGACGCCCTCCATTGTTTTTCAATCCTCCGTGACCACTTTTGTGGTAAATCAAACATTAACAAGATATTCACTTACAAGGTGGGATCACCACGTTGTTTCCTCCAACTCCCGCGCAATGGGAACCATCTGCTGCCCTGTACGTTTTTCTTTCGTTCCCAGAGGCGCGCGGGGGGGTGTTTTCTAAACACTACCTTACGCGCACTGGGGGAGAAAGAACAACATACATAGTAATAGGTGATTCCCAATGCGCATGAGTTGTATTCCGTTGTTTCTTCCTTACATGTCATTTTTTTTAGGAAACGTTGAGATTCTATACATTTGAACCGAAAAAATTAAAGTATTACATAAACGCACCTGTACCGGTCGATACTTCCCGCGTGGCGCGGTGGCGTGTCGCGCCGGTCGCGCGCACCTGTACCGGTCGATACTTCCCGCGTGGCGCGGTGGCGTGTCGCGCCGGTCGCGCGCACCTGTACCGGTGGCGTGTCGCGCCGGTCGCGCCACCTGTACCGGTGGCGTGTCGCGCCGGTCGCGCCACCTGTACCGGTGGCGTGTCGCGCCGGTCGCGCCACCTGTACCGGTGGCGTGTCGCGCCGGTCGCGCCACCTGTACCGGTGGCGTGTCGCGCCGGTCGCGCCACCTGTACCGGTGGCGTGTCGCGCCGGTCGCGCCACCTGTACCGGTGGCGTGTCGCGCCGGTCGCGCCACCTGTACCGGTGGCGTGTCGCGCCGGTCGCGCCACCTGTACCGGTGGCGTGTCGCGCCGGTCGCCCCACCTGTACCGGTCGATACTTACGTGCGGACATATATATCTGTGACAGTCAGTGGCGATGTTTGTTTGCAGCAGTTACGAGGGCGACTATACATCAAATCGTATAAATATTATACGATTGTTTACACAATAGTTTCGTGTGAGATATAGGAGACAAGCTGTCAATCATCCAACATCCGTTAAAATTAAGGAAAGTTGCATAAAATGTGTATTTATATCAATATAGCTTATATTGCGTAGTGTATTAAGACTTAATTATAAATGTTATGTTTTGATACCGCACCATATAAAAGTTGTTACATATTTGTTACAAAGAAATAAATGAAAAACCTAATGACTTTTGTGTTTTATTTAAAAACAATAACAAATTGAATATGCACAAGTTATGATAACTTAATCCCTTACACAGTAAGGCACTACAATAATAATAAATATTATTCATTTGTGGAATTAAATATTATTACTTAGTTCGATCTACACGATTCACCATAAAATATAAGCGCATTCGGCATGACGCCTGGAATATTGAGCCTTATTTCTAGAAGAATAAAGTTTAAACTAATGTGTTGGTCACCAGTTACCGATTTAACCCCCGTATACTCGTAACGATACTTTAAAAGACGTTCAGTGACGGCATGAGCCTCAACACTATACGTGAACTCGAGGAGCGTCCGAGTATTGATATACTCGTAATAAGTTCTCACATGCAATCCGCCCACAACCATAATATCTTAACAAAATAAACAATACTACTCCTTCCCCTCAGGCCGGCTCCACACGATGGCCCCAATGTCGCTCGTCCAACCTAGAGATCTAGAAAATTGCATTGGCCCCAATGTTGGTACGAGCGTTGGCAGTTGGCCGGCGCGTGTCGATTTTATCAAAGGAATCTGCGCCAACGCTCGCGATTCGTCCACACGTTGGCCGTCGAGTGCGGCCAGCGGCAGCGTGGGTAGCAAGTGAGATATCCTCGTCCACACGTTGGCCGTCGAGTGGGGCCAGCGGCAGCGTGGGTAGCAAGTGAGATATCCTCGTCCACACGTTGGCCGTCGAGTGGGGCCAGCGGCAGCGTGGGTAGCAAGTGAGATATCCTCGTCCACACGTTGGCCGTCGAGTGGGGCCAGCGGCAGCGTGGGTAGCAAGTGAGATATCCTCGTCCACACGTTGGCCGTCGAGTGGGGCCAGCGGCAGCGTGGGTAGCAAGTGAGATATCCTCGTCCACACGTTGGCCGTCGAGTGGGGCCAGCGGCAGCGTGGGTAGCAAGTGAGATATCCTCGTCCACGCGTTGGCCGTCGAGTGCGGCCAGCGGCAGCGTGGGTAGCAAGTGAGATATCCTCGTCCACGCCGCCGCCGTCCGTATGGACGAATGAAAAGGTGTTAGAATTTATAGAACTTTACCAAGCTCATGCGGTGATACGGGAGGCAGCCAGAATAAATATAAGCATTATAATGTAGCAACTGATGCGTGGAAACATTTTTCCTTTTTACTTTCAATAACAAATAATATTGACATGTAAGCATTAAAAGCACATAGAGCCGACCCTCACGCTGGCTCTGACGGGACTAACTCGCGTGACTCCCGACTTGTGGATGCCATAACAGATTCACCAACCAACGTTGGTACCGGCGTTGGGACCAACGTGTGGAGCGGGTAATATGAACAGACTTACACTATTACGTGATATTTTGAATGTATTATAAAATGTAATAAGGCATAATTACTGCCATTTGCTTTTGGAAGCCACACAATGATCACTTTTTTAAATCTTCCGCTTATTTAAAATGAAGGCAGTAGTCGGTAGAATAACAATTCTCAAGCGCGTCGCAAGTTAACATTGACGTAAAGGTGCTCAACCTTTTCATTCTCCGACTGCACAATGTCCACTAGCAAGTTTTGTTGATCAAGTTGTCATTTTGATTGGTTATTAGTGCATCTATACTAGACAACAAACAGTCGGCTTGCAAGCCAGCCCACGCGGCGCGTGCGTGACTCGGAGGACAGCGACCGCCCGCCGTGCGCGCCGCCACAGCGCTAGTCGACGTACAGGCGCACGAGCGACTGCTCTGCGGCCGGACAGCGCGTCACCGGACACGTGGAGGTAGCGCGCACGTGGCGCGAGATGCAGATGTAGCAGAATATGTAGCTGCAACCAGCGGACACGATACTGAGCCTCGAGAGCAACGCCAGCAACGACAGTTCATTGCATCCAACATTAATTTACAAAATCATGTATTCGAAATTGACAAAAAACTATTCGATACACCTGTTAAGACACTTGCATTTTAACCGACATACACTGTTGTAATTTCATTTTCTTTCTTCAATACATATTTTACAGTCCGACACGACCTATCGTCGTCGCGACACCTAGTGTGTGTATGCTCCCTAACAATGCGTTACGTTTCGAGTACACTCCTTTCAACTCCTTTATACTATGTCTATGTATCGTTTTACGTTCAGTACGTACTTTACACCAATGCACATTGCTTTATGTGAAGACCTTTAGGACCCTAACATTACACGCCACTATTTAGTGTTTCATATAATAGTTTAAAGTGTAACTTTAACCTCCCATCTATACCGTTTTCTTTAAACCTGCTTAACTTTTCATTCCGCAAGTGTACGTTTGTTAACAATAAAAGCATGCTCACCCGGAGACTGGCAACACTGTAGGTATCTTCCACGTCTGCAGACATAGCGGACACTTGTTCTTCCACCGAAGGGCTCGGTCGTCTCTCTGGAAACATTGAACATTAGACATTAGTATGCCACAGAGAATAAGTTTAGTGTATGAGAAAAGGTATTTTTTAATTGGAACAAAGTTCTTTAACGCAGCTTACGGTAGAAATAAACTGGCAGAAATCGTCACGCGAAAAAGCGTTCATACTTGTATACCCCCTCCATGCGACTTTCTTCTTTCTTTTGATTAGGTCAAAATGTAAATCCAAGATGGCGGCTGCGAAAATTTTAAAATTTTTCGCCACGGATGTCGTTTTTATGGTTTTTGAGGGTGCTTAAATCGATAGTGAAGTCAAAATGAAAACCCAAGATGGCGGCAGCGAAAATTTTAAAGTTTTTCGTCATGGGTGTCGTTTTCATGGTTTTCGAGGGTGCTAAAGTCGATAGTGAAGTCAAAATGAAAATCCAAGATGGCGGCTGCGAAAACTTTAAAATTTTTCGTCATGGGTGTCGTTTTCATGGTTTCGAGGGTGCTTAAGTCGATAGTGAAGTCAAAATGAAAACCCAAGATGGCGGCTGCGAAAATTTTTAAAATTTTCGTCATGGGTGTCGTTTTCATGGTTTTCGAGGGTGCTAAAGTCGATAGTGAGGTCAAAATGTACATCCAAGATGGCGGCTGCAAAAAAAAATGTTTTTGTTTCAAATCATACGTGAGAAGGAACTTCGTTCCAGTAGGGGTCCCCCGACCGCACACGTTTGTTATTTCTGCTTGAATAGTCTGCTTTTCAATGTACTTGTTAGTATACTGGCGTGTGCTTGCTGACATTATCTATGGCAAATAATTTTTTTGTGTTTCATAATGTTAATTACTTTCCATACTGTTGTATAGAATCAAGTTCTTCTAACTAAACAGACAGCCGTGCTGCTGGACAGTTTGTTGCGCCACTTCTTGTTCCCAGCTGCAGCACTAGGAAGTGGTGAAGGGCGGGCGTGCGGGGACTGTCTTATGTCATTTTGATGTTACAAAAGTGTTGATTTTCAGCCTGGTTTGAATAAATGATTTTTGATTTTGTTTTGTGGTTTGTCTAATACTAAATCTTCGGTTGGTCCAGAAGAGTCTTAGTTTTTATACGAAACTGCATCGATTGGCATCATAAAAATAAAATGTTAGAAGCAACGTTTTTAGGGTTCCGTACGTCCGAATGAAAAAACGGAACCCCTTATAGGACCACTCGTCTGCCTGTCACAGCCAATTTGCTCCGAATCTAATAGTCTGATTACGTTGAAAGGTATACACATGAATTTCTGTGACTGAAACACGGAAGTTTAAAGTAAATAAATGATTTTGAGGGTCACTTTTGGGGGACAAATTAGAAAATTAAAAAACAAAAATTGCAAACTGTACCGTGTGACTTAACAAATGAAAGGGCCTACTATGAGGGACTCAATTTTTTTTAAATAATTTTAAAATAAATAGTTTTAAGGTTATTGGGAGTATGGTCAATTTTTATAAATTTTCTTAACTCCCTTATCTCCAAGACAACCGAGGCAAAATTTTGAAAAAAATGCAGAAAATAGTTCTATACTTACTTATACATTACAGGAAAAGCTATAAGTGTATGGTATTAAAATAACGTGGTAAGTATCTCAAAGTTGTGCGTACAAACTTACATTTGCAGTTGTTATGTATGGGAGAACATGTTTTTTAATTACTACAATGTTAAGTTTGCTCTTATACGGAACCTTTCATTGTGCGTGGTCCGACATGCAGTTGGCCGGTTTTTTTCTAGCTGCATGTACAGTAGCGGTCATAAGTGGAGTAGCAATCTCACAAAGCAATAGATTGACGCTTCGGTTTAACTTACGACCTTCATATAATAAGCAATTTCTATACTATACACACACACACACACATTAGTTTGCAACTGATTGTATTTTATAAAGGGGAATGCCTAGTGTCCATAGTATCCTAGGGACAAGATGGACATCATATAAATAAATGGAGCGTTTTGAAATCTTAATAGTATTGGATATCTAATAAATATATTCAAATTGACGCCACTATTTTAGAAATATTTAAAAAACTTTTCTTTTTTCAATGCTTGATTATTGATTATTTATTGATGAGGGGCTTGTGGCTAAGAAATAACAGCCGCACGGGTCAATCGATCAGGTTAAGCTACGCTTGCCGCGGTTGGTTCGTGGATGGGTGACCATCTTTACATATCAAGACCCCTCCGTGCCTCGGAAAGCACGTTAAGCCGTTGGTCCCGGCTGTCATTCGTGTATCTTTGACAGTCGTTACGGGTCGTCAGAAGCCCGAAAGTCTGACAACCAGTCTTACCAAGGGGTATCGTATTACCCAGTAACTGGGTTGTGGAGGTCAGATAGGCAGTCGCTCCATGTAAAATACTGGTATTCAGCTGCATCCGATTTGACTGGAAGCCGACCCCAACATAGTTGGGAAAAGGCTAGGCAGATGATGATTATTGATTATTTATTATAGGAGGGATTTTCATAATTTTAACCAATTGTAGTTATTAGGGTATAAAAAAACACATTTGTTATTTTAAATATCCTAAATCGAATGTAGCTGTGATCCTTGATTCCAGAGCCAAAGTCGTCGTTGAAGGTGAGAACAATATCCTTAAAACAAAGCCAATTTCGTTAGTACAAATCCGAATCAAGTCCATATAACAAAGCCAGGTCGCAGTTAAAAAAATCGAAGTAAAACCAAAACACATCCTCATTCAGCGTAATTGTGCGCTTGCACTGGCGAAACATTCACATAAAACATGTTAAAATCTCTGTTTTCTGTCAATGTATCGACTCACGTTCGCATTGTCACTAAGCAGCAAGCGAAGATTCAAATTCAATTCAGTGTTGTCACTATCACGAAAAATAATAAAATTAATTCGATATATCGATTACTTTTTTAAATAACCAATATTTGATTTATTTTTCTTATTCTTTTTTTACGAGTACACATTAGTTTTTATTATATCTTTTTTTTTTGTTATTTTTAAATTACAATACCAGTAAAGTCCCGTGGGTATATATTTGTTTATACATCGATTCAAATCGATTGATTATAAAATATCATTTTGATGCTGGCAATATTTTGCCGGCGTCAAAATCAAGTCTTCACGTTTTTCAATTGAGTTACTTTTTTAAACTAATTGTTGTAGATTGTGGTGGCGCTCATTTGGAAGACAGTATTAATGCAAAAGTATTTTTTCTCTAGTCTAAAGTCCACTGAGGGCCTCAAATGGGCAGTTGATACATCACTTAAACACACAGATGTAGGTCCGGCCTGTACCGCGTGTTCACAGCAATACAATCCTTGGCGTGCTACTGCACTTATGACCGCTTACTGTACCATCTTTCCAATATCTGTTAATGCAGTGACTCAAAAAGGTACCTGCCCTGCCCTTACTGCCCAGATTTAAAAATTCCCCAGTATTCTGTCTGCGCTTTTTCAGTGATGCAATACAACTAGGTTAACAGATAGGAATGGAAAAACCATTCAGTCCCTTGCGTTTCTAAAAGAGATGTTTCAAAATGGGCCATGTCTATGTACACAACCCAAAAAAAAAAAGAGAAAAATCCATAGAATTCGGGAAAAATACAGATAATTCATTTAAATGTATACTGTTGTGGTAGCTAAATAATATTTATCAATTATTTTTATCGACTTTCAACATGGGGTCTCGCCGACTTAGTTACTCTGTGCGTAAAAACAATGACAGTAAACCATAGATCGACCGTTGATCATAGAAAAAGAATTGTCAGCTATCACAACAGTGTCACTTCACAACAAGTCAAACGTCATTAATCATCAAAATGACAGCTTACCGCCATGACCATAGAAAGAGAACTTTCCGCTGTCACAACAGTGTCACATCACAGTATGTCAAACGTTATTATTCAACACTGACTTATAAAACTATGGACTTACCATACCTACAAAATTAGCGTGCATACTTACAAAAATCGGGCACTTATGATGGCCGCCTGTCGTAGGGTTGTAACTGCGAGTACAAGAGAGACAGCAAGCAACCGTTTGATGAATATACTGGATGCTTTTTTTTACCGTCTCGAAATTTTTATAGGGTGTTCTACCTATGAACATGAACAACTTTCACTATGGGACCAACTATGAGATCACGAAAAAAAAATCTGCTATTTCATACATTTTGGTCAAGTAGGTTTGAACTTTTCTATTAAACAGTAGATTTTTTTTCGTGATTTCAGCTGGTCCCGTAGTGAAAGTTGTTCATATCATGGGTAGAACAGCCTGTAAAAATTTCGAGACGGTAAAAAAAAACATCCAGTATAATATGTTTCATAGGCAGTCGCTGTATGGAAAATACTTGTATTCAGCTGCAATCGGTTTGCCTGGGAGCCGACCACAACGTAGCAGGAAATGACTAGGCTGATGATAATGATAGTATATTTAATAGTTTTCTGGTGATCCACAGAACGAAAAAGTGATTGTGATAATTATTATGAGTGTGCTATTAGGCGCGTTATTAATTAGCGACGCGCATGTATCGCGGTCTAGTCCTAGGCAAGTTCAATGTTATTGGTGTTAGTCCGGGGCACCACCTCTTGTATATCTGTCTTTCGTAGGCTAGGCACGCTGCTACAAGGGTCTTTTGTAGGCTAGGCACGCTGCTACAAGGGTCTTTTGTAGGCTAGGCACGCTGCTACAAGGGTCTTTTGTAGGCTAGGCACGCTGCTACAAGGGTCTTTTGTAGGCTAGGCACGCTGCTACAAGGGTCTTTTGTAGGCTAGGCACGCTGCTACAAGGGTCTTTTGTAGGCTAGGCACGCTGCTACAAGGGTATTTTGTAGGCTAGGCACGCTGCTACAAGGGTCTTTTGTAGGCTAGGCACGCTGCTAGAAGGGTCTTTTGTAGGCTAGGCACGCTACCAAAAGGGTCTTTTGTAGGCTAGGCACGCTGCTACAAGGGTCTTTTGTAGGCTAGGCACGCTACCACAAGGGTCTTTTGTAGGCTAGGCACGCTGCTACAAGGGTCTTTTGTAGGCTAGGCACGCTGCTACAAGGGTCTTTTGTAGGCTAGGCACGCTACCACAAGGGTCTTTTGTAGGCTAGGCACGCTGCTACAAGGGTCTTTTGTAGGCTAGGCACGCGTCTACAAGGGTCTTTTGTAGGCTAGGCACGCTACCACAAGGGTTTTTTGTAGGCTAGGCACGCTGCTACAAGGGTCTTTTGTAGGCTAGGCACGCTACCACAAGGGTCTTTTGTAGGCTAGGCACGTTGCTACAAGGGTCTTTTGTAGGCTAGGCACGCTGCTAGAAGGGTCTTTTGTAGGCTAGGCACGCTGCTACAAGGGTCTTTCGTAGGCTAGGCACGCTGCTACAAGGGTCTTTTGTAGGCTAGGCACGCTGCTACAAGGGTGTTTTGTAGGCTAGGCACGCTGCTACAAGGGTCTTTCGTAGGCTAGGCACGCTGCTACAAGGGTCTTTTGTAGGCTAGGCACGCTGCTACAAGGGTCTTTTGTAGGCTAGGCACGCTGCTACAAGGGTCTTTTGTAGGCTAGGCACGCTGCTAGAAGGGTCTTTTGTAGGCTAGGCACGCTACCACAAGGGTCTTTTGTAGGCTAGGCACGCTGCTACAAGGGTCTTTTGTAGGCTAGGCACGCTACCACAAGGGTCTTTTGTAGGCTAGGCACGCTGCTACAAGGGTCTTTTGTAGGCTAGGCACGCTGCTACAAGGGTCTTTTGTAGGCTAGGCACGCTACCACAAGGGTCTTTTGTAGGCTAGGCACGCTGCTACAAGGGTCTTTTGTAGGCTAGGCACGCTGCTACAAGGGTCTTTTGTAGGCTAGGCACGCTACCACAAGGGTCTTTTGTAGGCTAGGCACGCTGCTACAAGGGTCTTTTGTAGGCTAGGCACGCTACCACAAGGGTCTTTTGTAGGCTAGGCACGTTGCTACAAGGGTCTTTTGTAGGCTAGGCACGCTGCTACAAGGGTCTTTTGTAGGCTAGGCACGCTGCTACAAGGGTCTTTCGTAGGCTAGGCACGCTGCTACAAGGGTCTTTTGTAGGCTAGGCACGCTGCTACAAGGGTGTTTTGTAGGCTAGGCACGCTGCTACAAGGGTCTTTCGTAGGCTAGGCACGCTGCTACAAGGGTCTTTTGTAGGCTAGGCACGCTGCTAGAAGGGTCTTTTGTAGGCTAGGCACGCTGCTACAAGGGTCTTTTGTAGGCTAGGCACGCTGCTACAAGGGTCTTTTGTAGGCTAGGCACGCTGCTAGAAGGGTCTTTTGTAGGCTAGGCACGCTACCACAAGGGTCTTTTGTAGGCTAGGCACGCTATCACAAGGGTCTTTTGTAGGCTAGGCACGCTGCTACAAGGGTCTTTTGTAGGCTAGGCACGCTGCTACAAGGGTCTTTTGTAGGCTAGGCACGCTACCACAAGGGTCTTTTGTAGGCTAGGCACGCTGCTACAAGGGTCTTTTGTAGGCTAGGCACGCTGCTACAAGGGTCTTTTGTAGGCTAGGCACGCTACCACAAGGGTCTTTTGTAGGCTAGGCACGCTGCTACAAGGGTCTTTTGTAGGCTAGGCACGCTACCACAAGGGTCTTTTGTAGGCTAGGCACGTTGCTACAAGGGTCTTTTGTAGGCTAGGCACGCTGCTACAAGGGTCTTTTGTAGGCTAGGCACGCTGCTATAAGGGTCATTCGTAGGCTAGGAACGCTGCTACAAGGGTCTTTTGTAGGCTAGGCACGCTACTACAAGGGTGTTTTGTAGGCTAGGCACGCTGCTACAAGGGTCTTTCGTAGGCTAGGCACGCTGCTACAAGGGTCTTTTGTAGGCTAGGCACGCTGCTAGAAGGGTCTTTTGTAGGCTAGGCACGCTGCTACAAGGGTCTTTCGTAGGCTAGGCACGCTGCTACAAGGGTCTTTTGTAGGCTAGGCACGCTGCTAGAAGGGTCTTTTGTAGGCTAGGCACGCTACCACAAGGGTCTTTTGTAGGCTAGGCACGCTGCTAGAAGGGTCTTTTGTAGGCTAGGCACGCTGCTACAAGGGTCTTTTGTAGGCTAGGCACGCTGCTACAAGGGTCTTTTGTCGCACGAATGACGTTAGCAGGGGGCGCTGTTGGTAAACATTTGTACATTTGTTTTGTGAAATGTGTTGAAAAAACAAGATGACGGCATTAGTTCCGATATTGGCCGCGCGCTACAAGAACGTCGTAGCGCTGGGGGTAGGGAGCGCCAGAACATCCTTGTACAGCTATAGGAGGGGCCACAGATAGATTCCGAGATTTTAGAGCCCAAACCGCGTTTTTATTGAGATGTACTCACAGCAGGCGGCGGCGGCTGCGGCAAGGCCTGCGCCGGCGCAGCGCGCGCGTCCCACCAGCGCAAGAATTGCACGCCGAACGCGCCGTACTCCACGCCGCGCAGCGCCAGGCTGCCCAGCATCGGGAATGACACCACCGCGCTCCTGTAACATTCATATTCAATATCTATTTAAAACTCGTATTAAAAGTACACTTTGTAAACGAACATATTACAAATTAGAGGATCTAAGATAAGAATGCTTGGAAATATACTAGTCCTGGTCCATAGGACAATCTAGAGTAGACAAAATCCTACGAGTTGCTAATTTGTATGTGTCAGAATGGTGTGATCATATTTAATGATATGGTACAGACCATCAAATTGAACAACTTTCTCCATAGGTTGGTCCCATCGTAATCAAGAAATTTTTTTATTGTCAGCTGCCCCATACATTTGGGTCGAGTAGGTATTGAAGCTTTGGACGAGACTCCTGATAATATTTTCTCAGTTCTGATGTTGGTCCCGTGGAGAAAGTTGTTCATTTTGATGGTCTGTACCACATCCTTATATTTGACCACACCTTTCTGATACATCCTCTATATAATTTAATTTAATTAAATAGGTAGTACCTATGTCCCAGGTATGCCTCCGTTCTGACGTTAAGGTGTGAAAAGGAGAGAGACAAAACAGAGTTACTTCCTCATTTATAATATTTGTATGGATAAAGAGTTCCTTTCAAATCTACCATTTCAGAGTACTTATTGACTCACCCAATCTGTCCGGTAGCCACACTCCTGGCGAGGTCTCCCCAGGTGTGCTGCCCTAGCTCGCGGGGCGGCGCGTCCTTAAATGTTAATAAATAAAATTGTTGTATCAGACACACATAGTGTACAATACAATAAACACTTACAAATAGACTAGCAATATAGGGGATGGATGTAACAACAGCACCCCAAAATAACATTAATATGGTGTTCGAGTTTTAATCGAACACTCAGCGAAAATGCATAACTACATCGAACGCAAGTATGCACATTCGCTCGTTCACAGAATGTGGCCCAGTTCGCGTTTAGACCTCACCAGCGACACCGCGTACTCGAAACCATTACCATTTTACCAATAAGTTAGTCATACAGTTTACCATTTTTTACCATTTCTTGTAACTAAGTGTTATAGTGTTTTCAATACCGCTATTTCCCTTATAATTCGAGACTGTAACTTTTACCATACATTATCCTATCAATACGAGAAAGATGTGTTCGCCGAGCACTTCTTTCTACATATGGATACTTTCAATTTTACCCGACTACGGCAAAGCCAAAACGAAGGGTTATGTTTTTGACATATATTTTATGAGTTCTTTAGCGCCAATTTAATTTCATCAGAATTATTTTCATGACAGCTAGAGATAAGTTAGTTGTGGACGATATTTGTTTTATCAGATTGTAAGTTTACATAATAAGTAACTTTATGCAAAGATAATTGCTGGGAAACGACTTATTTTTGGTGGGAAAATTCGCCATTTACGGTAGCGGAAAATGTAACGCAAAACATTGTTGTTATGGGTTAAATTATAACATTTCAAACTTGTTTTCGTAAAAATACGGTGAACTTTGACCTTCAAATTCTTCGTAACCGGAAGGCTCCACGTATGCTCTAGTACAAAAAAAAAACAATAACGGGAAGCACGATTGTCTCCCGGCTTCGTTATTTTTCATAATACTTTTTCACAATAATTACCTTGAGCGTGAGTCCCAGCACGGCGAGGGCGGGCGAGTGCGCCGCGCTGCGGCCCGCCAGGTAGCGCGCGAGCTGCAGCAGGCGCGCGCACGCGCACACGGCGTGCAGGACCGCGTACACGCGCGTGGCGGCGCGGCGGGCCCGGTCCCACCGGGTCTGGGCGAGTACAGAAACATCTAAGTATTTATTTATTAACTAGCGCCCCGCGCCTACTCGCACGGTTTTGACGTCTTGACATAATGTCGAGATTTCGTTATTATTTCTAAGCTTAATATTAATGTGTTGCACACATAAACCTTCCTGAATAAGTTCTGTCAGTGATGGTGAAAACTGCATCAAAATCCGTTGCGTAGTTTAGAAGAACAACGCGGTCACACAGACAGACACGAAAAATTACTTTATTTAGATAGTGGTGGGGGGGGGGGGGAGATATGGGAGTGGGGGATATGTGGGTGTACTATTAGTACAGGTACACCTCTGCCCTACCCTTCGGGGAAACAAGGCGTGATGTTGTGTTATGTTATGTTTAGATATAGATTACAGATTAACACTACGACCCTTATACCATAAAACTTCTAATGTGTCTCGAAGATAACTGTACATTGTCGGTACCTACAAATCATTATGGTAATTAAATGTTTATTTATTAATGTTTCTTTATTAAATGGTAGTGTTTGGTATTAGGGTAATTAAATGTTTAGCAGGTAGACACATCGCATGAACGTGCCACGTAATTAAATGTTTAGCAGGTAGACACATCGCATGAACGTGCCACGTAATTAAATGTTTAGCAGGTAGACACATCGCATGAACGTGCCACGTAATTAAATGTTTAGCAGTAGACACATCGCATGAACGTGCCACGTAATTAAATGTTTAGCAGTAGACACATCGCATGAACGTGCCACGTAATACCCACACAACTAATAAAGAATCAGTTGTGATTTGAATATGCAGACAATTTAAGTTGCTAGTTAATTAACCTGAACTGCATAATGAGCTGAGTGTACCGCGTACATTCTACTTAATTACATATGCAGCATTGAACTTAACTCACAGATAAACTATATAAAATCTACCATCATCTATCTATCTACAGTAACCTTACCTTCCCCAGCCTTCCGTCCTCGTCATCCTGCCTCCAACGTTCCACGATCCTCTCGAGCCTGTCCCGCAGGTAGGGCACCACCACCAGCACGGCCAGTGAGGCTCGCTCCAGGTACACCGGCAGCTGTTGTCCGCTGTTGAACTCACTGGACGAGGATGTGGGCACGCGGAGCAGCTCGTAGAAGCTCTCGGAAAATGATGCAGCTGGAATTTTAAGTGATGATTGGTAGAGAGTATTGAAATGCAAAGTTGTTTGATTGCTAAGGATATTTATATTATATACAAGATACAAGTCAATTTAATTGTTTATAATTTTTTGTGTGTGATAAAAGCGTGTTTTTTAGTTTTTTTTTTTTAATTTTCTCCTTTGCTGTTAAAATGTAACACGGTTTTATTTGAAAACTATTCGTCTATTATTTCCAATTGGCATAATATTATTTGTAACTTTTTAGTTCTTTTTATTTACAACTAATAAAAGCTTATTTAAAAAAAAACCTTTTATTTATTTCTTACTTTTTAGTACATATACCCTGGATACTATTTAGGACCAGAGGCCTTGTCAACACGCATCAAACGAGCCCAAACTCGATGGGGTTGCGTCAAACGATTTATATAGCATACAAAATTTCATCTCCATTGGAAACTGGCTAAAATTAAACTTGCAAGATTTCATTACAGACAGACACCGGGACATGTGAAACTAAGTATAAGCTTGTAGAAAAAAAATATATAACAATGATCATTTTGTTTTTGTTTGATAAATAAAGTGATGTGTAAACTGTAAAGTGATAAAGAAAGTGATCTCACCGTAGTGTTTGAGGTAGTAGTACTGCAGGCAGCAGTCAAACAGCAGGTACACCTCATCGTACCAGTGCACACACCAGCCACACTTGGCAGGGTATGTTGCTGCGAGGTACTGGAAACAGTATTGTCAAGTATAATTCATTTGTATTTAGGAGCATTTTAAGATGCCATAATAAACACAGATTTAGTTCAGTAATAAAATAGATTTTTCTTTATATTCTTTTTTTGACAAGTGATACTTCCTGTTGGGTTAAGGCAGTGTTTTTCAAACTGTGGGTCACGACCCCTAGGGGTCAACAAAACAAAGCTTTACTCGAGGGGTCGCGGGCAAAAGAAAAAAGGCAAGTGTTTCTAGGTCCTACACTACAATAAAAAATACAATTTCAGTAAAAAAAGATGGGCTTGAATATTTTTCAAAAACTTGTCAAAACGTGGTTCTATTTTTGATACTGTAATAATCAAATCCATTAAAAACATTAAATGTAAAAAAATGCCAAGTCTCTCCATGCAATCTTTCCACCGTAAAAAGTTTTGAGATCTCATAGAAGCCAAGTCCTATTCAATTTATTTTGTAATTAGTTATTTATCAACATTTAGTGACTGTATCAATAGTTTTTTTTTTATATTATAATTATAGTGACTTGGCAATGAGCACAAGAAGAAACAAATAGATTACGGCATATTTGGAGGAGGCATAACGCACGCGCAAAGTTTAATATCACAGGATTAGTTAAGTTCTTTTGATTTGTTCATTAAACATAGGTGATGTTATTTTCAACTAAACTTAGGTCTTCTTAAATATGTATTGGCGCACGTAGTCGATGGTGTCCATAACTACTAATAATAGTTGGCCGCAACATCATGTCTGCATATCATAAATCTAATAATAGTTGGCCGCAACATCATGTCTGCATATCATAAATCTAATAATAGTTGGCCGCAACATCATGTCTGCATATCATAAATCTAATAATAGTTGGCCGCAACATCATGTCTGCATATCATAAATCTAATAATAGCTGGCCGCAACATCATGTCTGCATATCATAAATCTAATAATAGTTGGCCGCAACATCATGTCTGCATATCATAAATCTAATAATAGTTGGCCGCAACATCATGTCTGCATATCATAAATCTAATAATAGTTGGCCGCAACATCATGTCTGCATATCATAAATCTAATAATAGTTGGCCGCAACATCATGTCTGCATATCATAAATCTAATAATAGTTGGCCGCAACATCATGTCTGCATATCATAAATCTAATAATAGTTGGCCGCAACATCATGTCTGCATATCATAAATCTAATAATAGTTGGCCGCAACATCATGTCTGCATATCATAAATCTAATAATAGTTGGCCGCAACATCATGTCTGCATATCATAAATCTAATAATAGTTGGCCGCAACATCATGTCTGCATATCATAAATCTAATAATAGTTGGCCGCAACATCATGTCTGCATATCATAAATCTAATAATAGTTGGCCGCAACATCATGTCTGCATATCATAAATCTAATAATAGTTGGCCGCAACATCATGTCTGCATATCATAAATCTAATAATAGTTGGCCGCAACATCATGTCTGCATATCATAAATCTAATAATAGTTGGCCGCAACATCATGTCCGCATATCATAAATCTAATAATAGTTGGCCGCAACATCATGTCTGCATATCATAAATCTAATAATAGTTGGCCGCAACATCATGTCTGCATATCATAAATCTAATAATAGTTGGCCGCAACATCATGTCTGCATATCATAAATCTAATAATAGTTGGCCGCAACATCATGTCTGCATATCATAAATCTAATAATAGTTGGCCGCAACATCATGTCTGCATATCATAAATCTAATAATAGTTGGACGCAACATCATGTCTGCATATCATAAATCTAATAATAGTTGGCCGCAACATCATGTCTGCATATCATAAATCTAATAATAGTTGGCCGCAACATCATGTCTGCATATCATAAATCTAATAATAGTTGGCCGCAACATCATGTCTGCATATCATAAATCTAATAATAGTTGGCCGCAACATCATGTCTGCATATCATAAATCTAATAATAGTTGGCCGCAACATCATGTCTGCATATCATAAATCTAATAATAGTTGGCCGCAACATCATGTCTGCATATCATAAATCTAATAATAGTTGGCCGCAACATCATGTCTGCATATCATAAATCTAATAATAGTTGGCCGCAACATCATGTCTGCATATCATAAATCTAATAATAGTTGGCCGCAACATCATGTCTGCATATCATAAATCTAATAATAGTTGGCCGCAACATCATGTCTGCATATCATAAATCTAATAATAGTTGGCCGCAACATCATGTCTGCATATCATAAATCTAATAATAGTTGGCCGCAACATCATGTCTGCATATCATAAATCTAATAATAGTTGGCCGCAACATCATGTCTGCATATCATAACTACTAATAATAGTTGGCCGCAACATCATGTCTGCATATCATAAATCTAATAATAGTTGGCCGCAACATCATGTCTGCATATCATAAATCTAATAATAGTTGGCCGCAACATCATGTCTGCATATCATAAATCTAATAATAGTTGGGCGCAACATCATGTCTGCATATCATAAATCTAATAATAGTTGGCCGCAACATCATGTCTGCATATCATAACTACTAATAATAGTTGGCCGCAACATCATGTCTGCATATCATAAATCTAATAATAGTTGGCCGCAACATCATGTCTGCATATCATAAATCTAATAATAGTTGGCCGCAACATCATGTCTGCATATCATAAATCTAAGAATAGTTGGCCGCAACATCATGTCTGCATATCATAAATCTAATAATAGTTGGCCGCAACATCATGTCTGCATATCATAAATCTAATAATAGTTGGCCGCAACATCATGTCTGCATATCATAACTACTAATAATAGTTGGCCGCAACATCATGTCTGCATATCATAAATCTAATAATAGTTGGCCGCAACATCATGTCTGCATATCATAAATCTAATAATAGTTGGCCGCAACATCATGTCTGCATATCATAAATCTAATAATAGTTGGGCGCAACATCATGTCTGCATATCATAAATCTAATAATAGTTGGCCGCAACATCATGTCTGCATATCATAAATCTAATAATAGTTGGCCGCAACATCATGTCTGCATATCATAACTACTAATAATAGTTGGCCGCAACATCATGTCTGCATATCATAACTACTAATAATAGTTGGCCGCAACATCATGTCTGCATATCATAAATCACACATCAGCATGACAACTAATCTAATCATAGTACTCATAGATATCAATTCGTCAATAACAGTCGCACATACCTAATTCTACACAGCAAGCAGCTTTTAATTTGTGCTCATTTCCAAGTCACTATAAAAAAAATAATTCTTTCTTTCTTTTCTTTTTTAATAATCTATACCAATAATAAAATAAAAGTTAACAATGTAGTCGAAATTCATACACCATGTTCCTGCAAAAGGGCAAATACAAATTGTTTTCTATAATTAACTATTTATTAGTTTTTTTTTATAATTTTTCCTTTATATCTGCGTAATAATCTATCTTGATACCACAAGGTTCTAGGTCTGCTAAAAGTATCTTAGATTTTTGATGATCAGTCAGTCAGTAAGTGACAAAATGATGTAACTTTGATTGACGATAACGATAAAACTATAAGTTCAAATATAATGTAATTTGGAAGTTTAGCTAGTTATAATGATTACTCTTGGTTATCGAAAGTTCAAACCGCTAGCTTTGTCCACAGAGAAGATATAGGGGGCAGAATGAGAAAAGAATGGTATGGTTGTGCCTGCTTCGCTCGAGACTTGGCAGGAGCACTGCCGAGCCCCAGATCATTTTCAAGTTGAAGCCTATTTCTCATTTTAGTTTTAGCCAGCTGTTGCTCGCGTGGATGTCAATACTTCCCTATTTGTATCAGAGTTTGTTATCACAATATCATGGCTCTTATTTTTTTTGTGCAAAAAACTAAAGTAGGCTAATAGAAGTTACTCCTTATAACATTAGCTATCTGCCAGTGAAAGTCCCGTCATAATCGGTCTGAAGATTAGCCGGAATAAACCAATAGACAGACAGACAGACAAAAAATTAAAAAAATGTTTTTTTGTTTTAGGTACAGTATAAACTTTCATATGTATTTAGTAAAAAGCTGTTATTTTGACATTACAAACAGATACTTTAATTTTATTTATTTGTATAGATTGTATAGATCTCCACCATTGAAGAGAATGTCAGTTCACATTGGTATGAAGTGGCAAATGGCACTAAAAATTTATAGCGATTTTTAATTTTAATCTATAAGTATAGGTCCCACAAGAAAGAAAGAAAATTATGCACATATTCTTTCAAATCACTAATATTTTGTTTGTTTATGGCCCTAGGCCTAGGGCCAAGGGGGGTAGCTAGATTTTTTTTACTTGTAAAGGGGTTGCATATTCAAAACGAATAGAAAACACTGGGTTAAGGTACCGAGCAATAGCTATTCTCTCAAATAATATTGATTTCAATATAGTTTCGGTAACTGTAAAGTCATTTGAAACTGTCAAACTCATTATTGCAGTAAATTATATTTTGTATAGTAAGGTTTTAGGGTAAGCTTTTTCTGTTTTAGCTTACATGATCTGTTTATAGAATATCAGAGAAACCTAGGATATATTTTACTAAGAAGTTATACCTATAGAAGTTAACCAAATCTAAGTAATAAAGTGGACAATAAGAATGAGATAAATATACTCAATGCCAAAGAAACTAATAGCCTTCAATAAATAAGTGCCATTATCAATATTATAATCCTTCATATTATGTCTGAAATGCTTGTTAACTTGTTTGAAGAGCACTAAAGCAAATAATTTAATGACAATAATGACACAGCCTTACCTTGGTAAAGTATTTTTACTTACTGTGAAGAAGCTGGATAGTCTTTTGGCAGCACTTATAAAATACAGACTTACAGGCTACATTTTAATATAACCACTAGGTAAACTTGAATCATAAGGAGGTACCATAAAAGACTAGCATAACGTAATATCAAGGCTCGGCTATTGTAAGTCCTAGTTTGTATATCATGAACCGGCTGGTATCTCATCTAGATATCGAGAAACGAGTTAAAAAATACCTCTACGACTTTCCGTAGCGCGGGCTTCACAGTGGCGCCGAGGGCTTCCTGCGCCGTCACTTGGAACACAGTCGGCGTGCCCTGCAGCGTCCTCGTCAAGTGAGCCGCGTACACCGCCATGCTTTTATTATTTACTACGATTTGTTGTTGCTAACCAACTAATCATTGATCACAGTCCAAATTGGTCCAAATGTTTATTTATCATTTTCCGGTTTTACGGAGCGGAATGACGGATTTCGTCAAGATGTCATGTGTCAAATTCGCATTATTGTAATGTGTCAAAAAAGTGACATTAACATGAGGCGTTTAGAAACAAACCAAAAAACGGTTGGATTGGTGAATTTTAGAACGCCAGAAAGTTTATTTCTGTGGACTGGAATGAACTGCTGCTGTGCTACTCTTCCAACGACGCGAACGCTCGTCTGATGATCCCGCAGTATAAATAGGTACATACTTCTAGAAATCGGAAGCCTTAATTACAATACATACAAGTATCCATAATGAGTTCAGCACTTGTGACGACATTGTTAGATTCTGTGCGATAGTGTGAGGTGAATCCTGGCTTTTGAGTCTACTGTACTAGTTCTTCTAATCGGTCGTACGGATTCTATGACAAGTCTGACCAAGTCATTGTTATTTAGTGGTCTATAGTACAAATTTTCTAGGAACTATAAAGCTGTTTATTTCCGGACTTTGGTCACATCGTTTGTTTACATATGGCCCGCAGCTCGGTGTGGCTTTTGGCATAGGCCTCCTCTAACTATCTCCATTGTGCTCTGTCCTCTGCAACTCTGTTCCAGTATGGCCCCAGGGTAAGACACATATCGTCTTCCCATCTTGTTTTAGGGCGCCCCGGTTTTCTAGTCCCATCTCTTGGATATCACAGGGTCACTTGTTTGCTCCATTTGTTTGTTTTGCAACGAAGCATGTGTCCTGTCCATCCCCATTTCAAATGGAACTCCTCAATGATAAGTATTTCACGGGTGACGATATCTCGATTAAGCGACTAAGACGAAGTATATTTAAATAAATGGTTCTGATGGAAATGGTAGCATTGAACTGATCTGATGATGAAGCCGGAAGGTAGGCACCGGAACTCCGTAATAAAATAATGTATCCTAGCCGTGTTTGGGCTTATTGGAATTGTCATGAGATGTACTCTGGCTACCTAAATTATTTTAATGGTAATATGCTTCAAATTGCACTACTTGAGTCGTATATTATGTGTGGCCTTGATTGTCAGAAGACAGATTTGGTCAACGATCTGTCGTCGTGTGGTTGACTTAACAATTTGTTGGCGACGGCGTCCGAACCTGATGAAACTACGCCTTCCAAACATCAGACACAACTTAGCGCCACATATATTTGCCTTTTTGCAAAGTTTTTATTTGAAAGGGTATAGTCCTGAGGTGGTTGCATATAAATTTGGTCAAATTCTGTTGAGTGGTTTTTGAGTTAGCTTCAATAATACGTTTTTTTTCCATTTAGTGTATGTTGATGATGTTATAATAACTTCCTGTCACTGTTATTTAATTAGCAAGTAGTGGTATACGAATTTGGGTGGGGTAGGTTCCACAACTAAAAAGTGGAAAATAAGTGGAAAACTTATTTATAAAAAAAAAACCACCGACTTCCAAACAAACAGTAAAACATTACTTTCATTTCAGAAATCGGCGGCAAAAGACGAAAATACTAAACCAAAGACACCGACTTACAAAATTAAAGTCAGGTATTTTTCGCTTTGTAGTGTTTTTTTTATGTCGGTTGTTTTTTTAAATTTTTTCTTTTGTTAAAAGTTATTTCATATTTGTTATTGAGCGGCATAATAGTTTTGCAAATTCTTTTTGCAAAGTCCTCCCGCCGCGTCTGTCTGTCTAAACGCGATAAACTCTAAAACCACCGAATGGATTTTTATCCGGTTTTCACGAAAGAACGGAGTGATTCATGAGGAAAGTTTAGGTGTATAATTCATTGAGTTTTTATATAAATTGGCTGAAATATGATGATTGTTGAAGATGTCCAAAAAAAATCATGCCGACTGGGAACTTTCCGGCGTTCGCCGCGAAAACCAATACAGTATAACATAGGGTATTTTTAATCCCGGTACGTTCCCGTGGGATATTTTCCGACATCTACGCGGGCGAAGCCGCGGGCAAAAGCTAGTCATAACATAAAACCGCTCCATGATACTCACATTTACAAAATTGAAAAAAAATGCTTCTAATTTATACAAAACTATAGTTTGCAATGATTGTATTTAAAAGATTAGTAAACAATAAGGTCATAATGTCAGAAAAAAGGGACGCATTTCTTCCGAAAAAAAAATAAAAAAATTATCAAAGCCCAAGTGGCTGTGGAGCAGGACCAGCATTTAGCCAAGCATTTTTATCTATGATATAATCATTCAACCTATAATATGCTTGTCTACATAGTGTGCGTTTAATGCATGTTTTAATTTTCTCTCTTTCTTCGGTTTTTCATGGGTGACATAAAATTCAAAGATGTACTTGCGACATCTCTTCCTTCTTTTAATATTTTTTGCACTGTTCTTTCACTTACCCCCGTCGCTGCTGCCGTGCGTTTTGTAATATTACGCAAATGTGATAAATCACAATTTGGTTCTCGATGAAGTTCCGTGAATTCATTCTTCTTTGAGAAAATTATAAATATTTGCAATCATTTGACGAGCCTAAAATAAACAATACAGGGTGTTTGGAAGGTGGGTGCAAAGCCTTAAAGGGGAGTTAATACAGACCATCTAGAACATTTTGAGCCATATTTGTCCTAACCAAAGTCTGATATTTATTTTTTTAGCGAACTTTTACGATTTTGGTACCAAAATCCCAAAATTTTCCAATTAAGGCCTAATAACGCAAAGATTGAGTGAAAATTTCTATTTTTTTTAATTTACTTTATTGGCCTAATGTGTGTTTAATGATATGAAATCATTTCGAAGCACCGTATTTACTAAAAAAATAACTTTCAGACTATTTAAAATAAAAAGAAAAAAAAATTAAAGAAAAAAAATGGATTTTAATTGACATTTAAAAAATAAATAAAATAGCTACTGGTGTTCAAATAATTTTAAAAACATGCTGAGTTATTGCTCTTTTTTTTAAGGTATCATTTACTTAGATAGCTTTACAATTTTTGAAGTTAGGGTGCCTGAACCAGTTAAAGTCGATTTTAAGGAGTAAAAAAAAAAGACAGTTTTTGATTTGATTTTTTAATTTTGATGTTCAAAATGGCTTCCGCCACAGCGTATACATTTACGACAGCGATTTCTAACTTCTGTCGTGGTGATTTTAAGCTGCATTTCTTCTTTCATTGTTCTGAAAGCTGCTTCTATTCTTTGAATTAGTTCTTCTCTTGTTGAAATCTCAGTTGTGTATACGAGCTCCTTTGCCCGTCCCCAGACAAAAAAATCTAACGGCGTCAGGTCGGGCGATCGCGCGGGCCAAGGAATGGGCCCATCTCTACCTATCCAGCTGCCTGGAAAACAGTTATCAAGATGTTCTCTGACAATCAATGTCCAATGAGATGGACATCCATCTTGTTGGAAAATTATTGGCCTGTCCGTATTTAAAATGGGTACTTCTGCATCATCCAGGAGTGTTGGGAGATCGTTTTGTAGAAAATTCAGATAATTTTCACCGTTTAAATTATCTGGTAAAATGTGGGGCCCAATCAACGTCCGTCCAATTACTCCAGCCCATACATTAACGGAGAATTTTGCTTGGAAAGACACCTGAAACAAAAATTAATTCTAATTAAAGTGTTCTTTGAAGATGTGTTGAACATCTGGACTTAAATTAATAAACATTAATTTGTATACCTGTTTTTTCCAATGCGGATTGTTGTCCTTGTCAGCCCATTCATGTAAATTATGGAAATTCGTGATTCCTTCTCTAGAAAATTTGGACTCATCAGTCCAGAGGATAGATTTTAGAAACCATCTGTCGTCAATGTCGCTATTGAGCATAAATCGGCAGAACTGCATCCTTCTCCCAGGATCGGTTTCTACCAAGCCTTGCACGCCTCTACCGTGAAACGGATATTTATGTTCCCGATGCATGGTACTCCACACTTTCCATATTGAAAGGTTTAAGTTTCTCGCCACAGTTCTGACGCTGGTTGTAGGATCCGCTTCAAAGGCTGCAAGTATTTGTTCTTCAACGTCGGGGTCATGTCTTCCTGGATTCACTCCGGGTACTGCATGATGGATGCCAGATTCCGAAAGTCTGCGATACGTGTTGTAAAAAACTCGAACATTAGGTAGCCTGAAATGAAATTGTTTATTAGTAACGTCAGTTACAAATCAACATGGCAATTGAAGTAATAATGTTAGTATTAGAAGTTACTTTACCTGCGGTTCGGGTAACGTTCTTGGTACAAACGTCGTGCCAAAGCTCCGTTACCATCAGCTCTGCCATACATAAAAACGATATCCGCTTGTTCCTGAGATGTAAATGCAGCCATGGCAATCGTACATACACTTAATTAAAATGTCAATTAGTTCAATAGTCCGAAATAACACGTGCAGGAGCGTAAAGCTACAACTGAACACGGTAAATCACAAACGCAATACAAGTAATTCCAAAATTAATAATCAACACGCGCAGGAGCATTAAGCTACGACTGAGTACGGTGAATCAAACGTCTACTCGCAACGCGCAAGGGCAGAGCAGTGAAGGAAGAGAGAGAAAAGATGACATCACCGAAGCGACGGGTCGGGTCGATCTCAGGTACTAACGAATTTATAAACTCAAAAAGCATCTTTACATCCTCGGCAATAAGACCTAAAGTTGTCTTTATCATAACAAAAGAATCAAGAGCCCTTTGTTATCGTACGCCGCCCGGTCCGCCGGCCACCACGGCAGCCTTTGTTTCGTTTTGTAAGGCCGACTTTTTTTAAGTGCGTCTAAAAAATAACCACTTTAGACTTTAGTTTAAAGTTATTTGAGGAAAAATCAGGTTGATTTTAATTTTATTGAAATTTGAAATTTCTTACCCTTAATTGGTCCAGGCACCCTAACTTCAAAAATTGTAAAGCTATCTAAGTAAATGATACCTTAAAAAAAAGAGCAATAACTCAGTATGTTTTTAAAATTATTTGAACACCAGTAGCTATTTTATTTATTTTTTAAATGTCAATTAAAATCCATTTTTTTTCTTTAATTTTTTTTTCTTTTTATTTTAAATAGTCTGAAAGTTATTTTTTTAGTAAATACGGTGCTTCGAAATGATTTCATACCATTAAACACACATTAGGCCAATAAAGTAAATTAAAAAAAATAGAAATTTTCACTCAATCTTTGCGTTATTAGGCCTTAATTGGAAAATTTTGGGATTTTGGTACCAAAATCGTAAAAGTTCTCTAAAAAAATAAATATCAGACTTTGGTTAGGACAAATATGGCTCAAAATGTTCTAGATGGTCTGTATTAACTCCCCTTTAAGGCTTTGCACCCACCTTCCAAACACCCTGTATATTATTAAAATCTCGTTTAACATGTTCTTATTAAACTAACTAATACATTAATTCATTACACACAACATAAATACACACCAAACATGAACATTAATTTGCCTTACCTCACTGCGAACAACTTCTCCGTTTCTTCGTACCTTCTGTGGCGGCCATATCTACATCGCCACATGCAAAACGCGTCACACTGACGTTACGCAAAATCCTGCATCGCGCAATCAGAGTTTACCGCGCGACTAGCATATAAAGAACATCCCGACATCAACCGTCGGGCAGTAGCCCACCAGACACAACACCCGTCTGGTCGGAGGATCCTCCCTTTTCTATGGAGGATGAGTGAACTTTACACCCTGTTCCTCATACCTCTATACTGGTGACCCCAAACATGAACGTCAGCGCAGCCTTCGTGCAACTACTACAGCGTGACGTCATCAGCGTCACTTCCTCGAGCTTTCGAGCGGCGAGTCACACAGCCAGCCAGCACCCACGGCTTCAACGGGTATCCTGACCACCAGCATGCAGCGACCGCACATACTTGGTCATCACCCTCAGCCTCATCAGCAACCTTCGCACAGCACACTGCACTCTCGGCCGGTCAACAAGCAGAGCCCTTCAAACCTCTCCTGGTCGACGCCAGCAGTCAGCCTCAACCCGGCGCTGTACCACATCCGACTCACTGGAGCATAACATCTCCGCAGACAGTTCCGACTCACCGTGAACTATGCGGCACCCGGTTCCGACCTACTGGAACCTCAACTGGCCCTGGCAAGCATCGCAAGATACACGACTCTGCCCACTATCGACCTCCGGTCTCCGGAGGGGAGATGTGGCGGCATATCTACATCGCCACATGCAAAACGCGTCACACTGACGTCACGCAAAATCCTGCATCGCGCAATCAGAGTTTACCGCGCGACTAGCATATATACAACATCCCGACATCAACCGTCGGGCAGTAGCCCACCTGACATAACACCCGTCTGGTCGGAGGATCCTCCCTTTTCATAGAGGATGAGTGAACTTTACACCCTGTTCCTCATACCTCTATACTTCCATGCTGACGGTATTCGATAAACAATTGTGGCGCGAACCAAGAAGAACTACTGACTCGGCCACGACTGGGCGCTCCCGAGCTTACGCACGCAAAGACAGTGTGCATGTACACTTACACACACAAGTATGGGTCACCCGCTTTCGTGAGATAAAACATCTATACTGAAGTTTTTTCTGAATCCCGCTTGTTCTATCGGTTGATTTTCACCAGAGTCCATTTGATATAAGGCTTATTGTTTATAATTGCCAATTTCAACCTTATCTCCTTTGTTATGTATGAGAATGATATATGATTCCTCTCACTGATTTGGAATGGTGCCTGTGGTTAGGATATCATTAAATAGCTTGGCTAGGACTGGACTTATTTCTTCTACTGTGCCTCTCATCAGCTCATTTGGTACAGACGCCAGTAGGTCAAGCTATCCGAAATTGTCAAATTTTCCCAATCAACCTTGAACCTAATGATTTAGCGATAAAGTTGAAAATCTATTAAAAAAAATTGACAGATTGTAGTAGCTTGATGTGCTGCCGTCCATACATTGTCGGGACCTGTTTTGTAACATGATGGCTTTCTGTACTTCCTGTAAAATTATTGGTGGGGCATCATCATAACTTAAATGAGTTTTGGTCGAGGGTTCTGTAATATTCTGGACTTCTATACGTTTTGTCATTTGTTTTTTTAATTTAGGAATCCATTCCGTACCATGTTCTCTTAGTTCTTTGAAGGCTTATTTAGTGCCACCCGTTTTTTGAATTTCATCTTCCAGTTTTTCATCTTTGTGTTTTCCATCAGGTGATAACCAGCTCCATTTGGTTTTAGAATTGAGCAGCGTTAGGTTGTTTTGTAATAAAAGTTTGATCAGTTCGTGCCCGTTATCACTTCTCTTTCCATGCATGCCCATCATTTCCCATTATCAATTCTTCACCAGCTTCTTTAGTGCCAACCTGGGCATTAAAATCTCCCATAACTATGAGATGGTTATTATATTTTTTTACAATATCCGACAGGTTGATGTAGAAGTCTTCAATGTCACATTTCGATGCTAGCTCTGTGGGTGAGTATACTTGTATGATCGTCCATTGTTTTCGATGCTAGCTCTGTGGGTGAGTATACTTGTATGATCGTCCATTGTTTTCGATGCTAGCTCTGTGGGTGAGTATACTTGTATGATCGTCCATTGTTTTCGATGCTAGCTCTGTGGGTGAGTATACTTGTATGATCGTCCATTGTTTTCGATGCTAGCTCTGTGGGTGAGTATACTTGTATGATCGTCCATTGTTTTCGATGCTAGCTCTGTGGGTGAGTATACTTGTATGATCGTCCATTGTTTTCGATGCTAGCTCTGTGGGTGAGTATACTTGTATGATCGTCTATTGTTTTCGATGCTAGCTTTGTGGGTGAGTATACTTGTATGATCGTCCATTGTTTTCGATGCTAGCTCTGTGGGTGAGTATACTTGTATGATCGTCTATTGTTTTCGATGCTAGCTTTGTGGGTGAGTATACTTGTATGATCGTCCATTGTTTCTCGTAGTTTGGCAACTTAATGTTGAGTATTGAGTCTTGTCTGAGATTCCTAGCAGCTCCTGTATGTACTTTTTCAACGATCTTTTAATAAGAAAGCCCACTCCTCTTTGACCCGCTGTTTCTCCTTTTTGGTAAATTATGTAGTATCTGTTTTCCACTACTTTGTCTTCCAATCTCCTCATTTCGTATCTGCCTAGGATGTCGTAGTTTATCGTTTCCACTACTTTGTCTTCCAATCTCCTCATTTTGTATCTGCCTAGGATGTCGTAGTTTATCGTTTCCACTACTTTGTCTTCCGATCTCCTCATTTTGTATCTGCCTAGGATGTCGTAGTTTATCGTTTCCACTACTTTGTCTTCCAATCTCCTCATTTTGTATCTGCCTAGGATGTCGTAGTTTATCGTTTCCACTACTTTGTCTTCCAATCTCCTCATTTCGTATCTGCCTAGGATGTCGTAGTTTATCGTTTCCACTACTTTGTCTTCCGATCTCCTCATTTTGTATCTGCCTAGGATGTCGTAGTTTATCGTTTCCACTACTTTGTCTTCCGATCTCCTCATTTTGTATCTGCCTAGGATGTCGTAGTTTATCGTTTCCACTACTTTGTCTTCCGATCTCCTCATTTCGTATCTGCCTAGGATGTCGTAGTTTATCGTTTCCACTACTTTGTCTTCCGATCTCCTCATTTCGTATCTGCCTAGGATGTCGTAGTTTATCCTTTTTTAATTCCATTAAACTTTCTTGTTTTCTCAGGGTTTTTGTGTTGAGTGTTCCAATTTTGAATGTATCGCATCTTTTTGTTCAAGGAACTACATGTGAGAAATAAAACGAAATTCTACTAAAATATTTAATTTATTATTAAGATTTACATTTATAATACACAAAATACTCATCTTCAAAAGCATTCTTATAGCACCTATAATACAATTACGAAGCGCATATTGCTGACTGTGCATGTGTTATGTCAAACTGATGCATGTGATGTCTTAAGAGAAAATAATTAACCTATTCATTGCAATACAGCTCTCTCAAAATGTTACTCACGATCTCATAATAATATCAATAATTATAGGGCAAACGAATGCCCCTTAAACGAATGTGGAGCCATCTTTAACCTTTTAACCGCCCGACTTCATATCAGTTGTCGTGCCCCCAGCGCCGGGCACAGTGAATTATTACGGTATTTGGTCGTAAATATACGACCCTGGCGAAATGGACACGAAAATACTTGTCGGATCAATCCGACGTTGGCGGTTAAAGGGTTAAAATAAGCTAAGCTGTATTGCTCTTGTTCGGAGTCTATTTGAGCCTATAATAAAACGACTCAGGATTAAACTTAAGTCCTGACTTATTACGTAGTCTCTGCTATTATTTACTGACGACAAAAACATTCGCTCTTATCGCAGCTATCTTGAAATAATATGCCTCCGAAACTTGAGATCGCAAACATAACTTCCATATCAATGTAAACTCCCAGCTTATTCTAGTACAGTATTATTTAAACATTTTGGTCCATTTCTAAAATAACAGAACACCGTTTATGAGCGTTACATACTTTCCTAAGTGACTCGCGATTATGGCTTGTACAATAGGAACGTTATACATAAATACGAAGCTCTATTAGAATGCTTCTTACGTACTTTCTACTTTGGCGACACTAAGTCCAACACTCGCTTCGAAACAATTAAACTATGTACGTGGTACCATCAACTACACGTCCATGGTTACAGTTAGGCCTTCAACACACTACCGGCTAGCCGCGATGCGGCGCGCCGTTGCGGCAGACCGCTTGTCTATTTTATATGAAATCATATATTTTCAACGCACTGACTTGCGGCCGGCCGTCAACCGCTCCAGTTGGCTTGAGACTGCGGCGCACCATGCGGATTGAATATTGCGGTGTGCCGCACCTCCTCTACGCACTGTGCGGTTCTGAAAAATCTGTCCATTGTCACGTCGAGTCTCCAGCAAAGGGGGGTAAAGGGGGGAAGGGGGGGGGGGAAGGGGGGGGGGAAGGTGTATCCAAAATCTTTTTTTATTTTTACGAAGACGTTTTCCACGATAATATAAATAAATAACTGCAGCAACTTCTTCGACGTCCATCTTGTGCAATATTTCAAGAAGCACCACCGAGACGATACGGCTAGCCCGAGTCCGGCGCGCCGCTTTGCGGCTAGCCAGTAGTGCGTTGAAGGCCTTAGACTTACAGCGCTTTTATTTCGAAACGGTAAGGGCGATTTTCGTGGTTTGTGTTATTGACATGCGGTTGACCGTACTGTACGACAATTATTTACTTGTTTAGTGAGCCTCAATACGACCATAATTTATTAAGCCTTAGATGGTACACATAGTTATCCGTATAGGTAATTAACATGAATATTATAAGTAAAGTATAATATTTAGTTAATCTTTCCATGTTTTGCACCAATTTCAGTTAAATATATTTTTCTATTTTACAGGCACAGGCTTACAATTTAAGGCTTATTACAAAATATTTGGATTGCTACTTTATTAGGGTTCAGTACATTTATAAATACAGCCTTATCGATAACTCGCTGTCAGGCTTTCGTCAAAAAATCAAAATACTTACATTAAAAAAAAAACTTATTCTCTTTTGGTTATTTTCAAAGTAAATTTACAAACAATAGTACTTTTATGCTCAAGCGGAATTTTTATTTTGAGCAATGACAGTGAAAGTTCTTTGAACGGAAAATAAATCTAAGTAATAAAATAAATAAATACATGTTAAATTAGACTGAAGATAGACAAAATAAATATTAAGTACGAGGACATAAAAAATCATGTTATTACAGCTGGTTTAAGGCAGTGTAACAGTTGAAACCTATTCAAACTACCTCCCGTCTGCTGAGTGTATTGTTGACGCTGTACAGGTTGTAAACATTTACAATTAGGTAAGGAACAATGGTCGAGTAAGCCAGTAAGCTGATAACTAAGAAAAATTTTGTAGAATAAGAAAAACACAAAAATTAAAAAAAAGAACTCTGAACAGATGAATTTCAAGAAACTTTTAAGTTGAAGCCAGAAAGAACATAAAGCAACACATAGCATTTTTTAAATGAAACTGACTGGGAACAGATGGATCTGTCTCTTTCTACATTTGGTAGTTGTTGTGCGATGGGTCGCACAGTAAGATTGGTAGAAAGGTTCGTTGAACATCATTCCTTCGTCCACCACTTCTGCCCCAGAAGCAAGATGACGTCAAGCATTCCACACGCTTGACGTCATCTTGCTTCTACCCCTCGGATCCGGTTCGAAGGACAAATATGTGCGACTGTCACTCATTATAGATGCACACACATTCATAAAAACGTGTGTATTGATACACAGTGAGTTGACACTGACTTTTTTTACATATTAATAGTTATTGATTTTTATTTTTAAATAACTCGATTTTTGAAAATTCTTAATTTAATTTCAGACCTGATAATATCACAAATTATTTTATTCAAATAATTAGTCACAATTTCTTAGATTATTGCATAAAATGTTAATTGTCAAAGGTTGCCGAGTTAACCAAAGGTTCGAAATACTAACTGTATGAACCCTTGTTTAAAAATATTGTTTTTCTTCCTTTATTCGTAGGGCCAGAAAAAAAATAGATATTTATTAAATAATCAGTGGAACATGGTTATTTTCTTGAAAGTAGAGTGTCTTCTGTAATAGTACATGTTCAGTTGTTAGGCTCTGGAATATGAATATACCATGCAACGTTATTGTAACAATTATAATATACCTACGTCTAAATAACCTTTCAACCATCCTGTAAATGTCTCCAAATGCTTTCATATAGAACTTCAAAGATCTTTTCAACACGTTGTATGATAAAAATGTACTATATTTATTAATAAATTACGCTACAAAGCGACTAAAAGGTCTTTGTTTTCAGTACACGTCCCCATACGTCATGTTTGCTATGTATTGTAGTATGGGTCTTATTCTTTCAGTTATTGGCATACTGCCGTGGCAAAAGCACACACTTATATAGTTGATTGATATTTTACTTATAGAAAAGTTTCAGTTTCCTTACTCGCACCACAATCGGTTGCCCATCAACCACTATAATGTCTGCTACTAAATATTATCTTTTGTCACAGAACAACAAAGGGTTATAATTTTATCGCAGTTGCTTCCAAACGAACGCTACACTCGGACCAAGAACTCGCTGCATGACACGTTATAAAATCAGTGACCGGGACAGCGCATATACGCGCTCTGTCGCACGTCTACACTTATGAGCGATAGAAATAAACGTAGACCTTCAAAGTAAGAGTTAACGATCTTCTGGTTATGCTTCTTCCAACTTAGACCTCATCCATCGCTTTCGCTCGAGATCAACACAAAAAAAAACGTAGTAAAGCGATGTTACACGCATCCGGCAGGAGCATGCGTCCCTCACACCTGTCGGTTGTACACAGTGCGTCCACAATTATTTGACATCTGACAGCAACCTTACAGAAACGACGAAGAGACCACTGTGATACAAAATCAGAGGTAAAATATCTGTGAAAAGATTGCAATCGCTGGTACGAAAGAATACGTATTTCACGAATTTAAACTTTGTTAGTTCCTAGTCCAACTGACAGGTGTCAGGAACGCATTCTCTTGGCGGCCGGAACATAACACTTGCAGTGAATTTCCAGCCGGAGTACCGAACAAGAGTCCGTCATCACCGGACCGTCCAGTGCGCGCCGCACGTCACCCCGCGATGTCCGCGCAGTGTTCACTAGCTGGCCGTGTTGTTGTACTGAGGCCGCCCCGCTAACTCCAGCAGGTATCTGTCCGGATGCTCGATCCAGTCCGCTGCTGACAGTTTTACCTAGAAAACGAAAGAATTTCATACAAATATCGAATGTACGGTATGATATTGTTATTTTAGGTTTGTCTTAAAATATCTTTTGACGTTATCCCGGTGCGTCAATCGACGTGACTCTTGCTCAAAAGGCCGTCACTTTGTTCTTATTTCGACCAAGGACTGGTCTGAGTTAGCATAGCGCTGGTATTCTGATTTTAAAAACTGTTAAAAGTTTTTAGAATCAGGATGCCAGCGCTATGCTAAGACGACTGTTTGGGGCTGTAAGGTGTGGTGGGGTTACTTTCTAATTTGTTATTTTAATTCCTTGTAAATTGTTGTTCTGTTCTGTGCCTTATTTTTTTGGGAGCACATTTAAATCGATGAAAAAAGAAATCGATGGCATTAAATTGATGGATCGATTACAGGTCAAAGGTAAAAAAGTAAGTAATGATTACTCACATGTCGTTGCCTCTCGGCCTCCTTGACTTGCCACTTCTTGACCTCCAGTTGAACCTCACGCGACGCCTGGTCGCCGCAGCCCCACACCTGACAGAACAACTCACATCTTAGGGAAAAAATACATTTTGTTTTCGATAGCACCAGAAATTTAATTTCATACTACCGCATCACTAGACCATAGACTATTTCGAGCGGCCATTGTTGTTTACATCTTTGTCAAATTTGGAAATCTGGGGTATACGTTTTGTACCGCCGCGCTTTGTAGTAGTGCACCTATCATAGCGCGTATGAAGTTTTCTCTGTCGGATTACCTCCTACAGTCGCAGTGCGTCATCTTCACTCAGAAGTTTTGAAAAGTTTTTGGAATTGCATAGAGTTGTTAATTTATAATTTTGTAATCATGGTAATACAAAATAGGCAAGTACTTCCATGGTTGCAACAGATCGTATATTAGATCTCATCATCGCGCATTCATATTTCCGAAGACAGTCGACGACTCCCGAAGCGCATATCTGTACGTACCTCGATAGAGTCGAGCGGGTAGGGCACGCCCTGGAACTGCAGCGAGTCGAAGTCCTCGGGGATGACGAGCAGCGGCTTGCGCGGGTCCGCGCCGGCGCGCAGGCCCTTGGGGTAGCCGCGGATCGACGTGTTCAGGTACAGCATCTTGGGGCCCTTCTCTACGATTGAGAACCTGGAAGAGTGAGGAGTAAGGTTTGTGTGCCATCTACGACGCCACATTCGAACTACGAACCATGCCTGACGGCACACAAGTCCCGCATCGTGCTTGTAAAGTTATTCGCGCGATTAGATCTTAATTTTTAATACATAAGTACATAAACCCCCCGGCCCGGCCGCACCACCGCGCGGGACGGGGGCCGGTGGGGGGGGGGGGGGGCTAACCCCTTCGGGGAAACAAGGCGTGATGTTATGTATAAGTACATAAAATCCGCAATACTGAACATTACCCGTATCCAGAGGGTGTGTCCGTGTCTCTTTGACCTCTGCCCACTGCCTAACCCTTCGGGGATTACATGCGCGACGTTATGTTCTGTTGTTACGAACATATGTGTGTATGCAACTCACGTGGGATGTATCTGCAGCAGCGCGCAGTCGGGCCCGCCCCAGTACTGGTGCGTCTCGCGCCACTCCTGCGCCGAGCACACCACCACCAGCAGATCTTCTGCCTGGATCAGCACCAGCGACGGACCCCTGCACAGGAGCGTGCAACATAGTCAAGGTGTAATTTCAATAGCTGAAAATCTGAAAGGGGTCATTGTACTCATCACTATGAACAACTTTTACTATGGGACCAACCCTGAAATTGATAAAATAACATCAGCTGCTCCATACATTTATGTTAGCGTAACTCGAGAAAATGTCGGGAACAGCCAGACTTAGAAAACATCAGATTAATAAAAGAAAACGTACTCTAAACTATTTAAATAAATTGTAAAAGATAAAGATAATTTTATTTGTCAAAACATGCGTATACATGCTAATTAATCATGCAGGATGTCACAATATTAACATTTCGTACGACTGCAGTACTCTGCCAGGATCCTTCGGGACCGAGCAGACTACTACGTGTTGTTGGTGTCTGATATGATAAGTGTACCTATGGGGCGATTAGCTACTAAATCATACGCCGGAGTCCCATAATATTACTTTAATGGCTTATGGCAAGCTCGTTACAAGTTCAACGTAAAGCTGAGAGTCCCTCCATACAAATCAATTTTACTATATGTCATCTTTCGAACTTATTCTACTATAAAATCTCATGACGCGTCTTAATGGCCAGCTGTAATTCCGATGAAGGTTTCACGCTGAAGGCTGAAGGCAGGCTCGATTAAAGCCTCTACATACATGTTTCACCCGTAAGGCGTACAAATTTATAAAAATTACAAAAAATAAAAAACTAAATTATCAAAGGCACTTCCATCCAAGTACATAATAGTTAATAATAAACATTGATAAGTCAGTAAAATAAATTAATCATAAAAATCACAAAAATTATGGATTAATAAAATAAAAGAAAAATTAAAAAAATGTCAATTAGTCCATAAGGAGCCGACATAAACAATTCTATAGAATCAACGATAAAATGGTCGGAGAGCCTTTTTTACTTTTTTTACGTCACTATCGGCTTTAGCGCCCTCGAAAACTATGAAAACAACACCCATGACGGAAAATTTCAAAATTTTCGCTGCCGCCATCGCAGCACGGTCAGATTTTTATTTTGACCTTATTCACACATTCTCTCTCTCTCCACAGTATTTTATTTTATCTCAAAATGACCACCTCCCTGATTATTAGTGAATCAGATAGAGCTTTTTATTCTAATTGCGAGAGTAAAACTCCCACGAATCCATCTTAACTAGTTTAGGAGATATCCGGGGGTAAAACTTTTTACCCATATTTTGAAAAAATAATTAAAAAAATATTAAAAAAATTATTTCATCTAAACTTTTACAGTTGCTTTATTTTTTTAGCTACATTTTAAAAGGTCTTGTTTTTATCTATTTTACGAGTCCTTTATGGCTGCTCTAGACCTCGTAGGAACCGAGAAATCAGCGATTTTGTGATTTTCGTTTTTATTTTTTTTTGCCCATGTTCCTCAGTATTAGAATCTGCAATTTACTTTAAAAAAGAGGTAATAAGGTAGACTACCAACACAAAAAAAAAACAACAATTAATTCCGTGGAATCTCGGAAATACTAAAATTTACCCGAACTTACCCGAACCCGGGGTAATTACCCGCAATTTTTTTAAATTAATTCATTAAACCCCGAGCGGTAACCGGTTACCGCTTGCTATTGTCTTTCTATTGTGTCTCTAATTACGGTACTTGATAGGTTAACATAGGTTACATTTACGAGAACTGCCTTTATTTGTGTTTTTAGTTAGTTAACTAACTAATTTGGTCCAGTGATAGGTAATATGGTGCGGGAAGGAGTCCACCCTCGAAAGGCAATCGCTGAAACCCCGTATATACATATTACTCTGGAGGACACGGGGGTGAGGCACTATGGAGCCGTCAAAGACTCATAGTGCCACTTTGCCTCAGCACGGCTTGACCCACCGTGCTGAGGGATGTCACTCCGAGCTCCGATCGGATGACTTAATGCTAGGAGGGCATGAGGGCGCCAACCCTCATGTTGGTCGGCGAGTGGCAAGTGAAGCTACGGATTGCGCCGTAGCCGGTCCTTCACATGCTCCGGAAGAGACCGCAAATACACGAGGAGTACACCGAGACCCAGATCCTCCATTAACCAGATTACAGGCTTTTAATATTTTTATTGAAGAGAGTAAAAAAATAAATGGACGATTGGGTAGGCCAACGGATCTAAGTAAACCCGAGAGGGTATGTTTGATGTCATTAACTCTTGCAAAACATTTGAATTCTCCGCTTTCCAATGCTCAAGAGGAAAAATTTGCTATGGCTATAGGATTATTTATTTGTAAAGCAGAAAAAAAATTCAAGACTTGTAAAAGCAACTATTCCCATTTCGTGAAAAAGAACAAAGACTGGTTGAACAAATCATTTATAGATGATATTCCTCAAGACTTAGTTCGCTCACGTGTTGATGTTTTTCCTCAAAATTTTACGCAGAGTGCGTTGTATATTGAGGAAGAACAGCATATAACACCTACAGTGAGTGCTAATGACCTTGAGGAACAACATGTAGATACATCATTTACTACTACTCTCAGTCCCTATACAGAAGATAGCAGCAAAAAAAGATTCGAGGAACTTAATCCACGTCAAAAACAAAGAGCCATAAAAAGACTTAAAGCGAAACTGGAAGATGAACCACCTGAAAAATTGACAAAAACGTTTACTAAAACAATTACTGTTGGAGACGAAAAATTAAGTAAAAAAAAGTGCACGTGATTTGGAGATAATTATTAATAAGTGTATTGAAACTCCGGACAAACCAACTAAAATACTAACTATGATAAATCAAGAAACTCATCCTTATACTCCAGAAGAAACTCTTGGAATAATGATTGACAGAAGATTAAGCGTCGAAACTTATAAATTTTTACAGCAAGACTCCAAGAAAAGAGGATTTAATCTATATCCACCTTATCATCAAGTAGCGCAAGCCAGACAATCATGCTACCCTTCAGAAGAAATATCTGTTTCAGAAATCGAAGCTTCTGTTACCCTGCAGGGTTTACTGGCCCACACACTCCAGCGTATCTTAGATTTAAATGATGAATCTGTAAATCATTACATGGAAAAAGAGAATATCAGCCAATTGGCTTGTACTTTTTATGTTTCTTGGGGATTTGATGGAAGTACTGGGCAATCTGTATACAGACAGGAATTTAGAGAACATTCTGGTGACCCCGATTTTGACGAAAAGTCAATAATTGCTACAACTTTGGTACCATTGAAAATTCAAGAATGCGGAGGCAAAAACAGTTTAATATGGTTAAATCCAGCCCCACAGTCATTTCGTTCTTGTAGGCCTCTTCACATCCAATATAGAAAAGAGACGCAAGAAAGAATACTGTCTGAAAAAGAATATATAGAGGAACAAATAAGGCTTTTGACTCCTATTACAACACTTACATCAAAAGGATTTATTGTCTTCACAAATTGTAATTTAACGCTGAGCTTAATTGATGGAAAAGTTTTTAATATAATAAACAACACGTCTTCCCAATTAAGATGTGCTATTTGCAAACTGACCTCCACGAATTTCAATAACCTAGACCTTGCTTTTTCAATACCAATTACAGAGGAAGCGGCACTGAAAAACGGCATGAGTCCTTTACATGCGTATATAAGATGCCTGGAATTCTTGCTGCACTTGGGATATAAAAATGACCCAAGAGTCAGACAGTGGCGAGTAAAGAAAAATTCTGATCTGGGACAAATTACTGCAGAAAGAAAAAAAGAAACCAAAACCAAATTAAGGAAAGTATGAGTCTATTGGTAGACGTTGTTAAACCTAATTCAGGCACCTCAAATGACGGCAATACGGCTCGGCGAGTATTCAAAAGTGAACAAAGCCGCCAAAACTTGGCATTGAAAAATGGCTCGTCGATGACCTAAATGTAATTTTAATAGCCATCAATTCGGGATTACCAATAGACGCAAAAAAATTCGGTACATTTTGTAAAAATGTGGCTTATAAGTATGTAGAGAAATACAACTGGCACCCTATGACTACTACTATCCATAAAATCTTAATTCACGGAGAAAAAATTATAGAGAATTCAGCGCTACCCATAGGACTACTCTCTGAACAGGCTGGAGAGTCGAGGAATAAATTTTGGCGTCAGGATAGGGAACATCACAGCCGGAAAGATTCTAGGGTTCATACTATGATGGACTTATTCCACAGGGCGCTTGAGTCATCCGACCCTGTCATATCAGCGATACGGCTAAAACAACGCCTAAGTAACCGAAGGAGAATGCCAATGCCAGAAGCTGTTATAGAAATGTTACAACCGGACAATTCTGAATGTTTAAATGAAGATAACAGTGATGTCGAAGAAGAAACTGCATGTACCGAGAGTGAAGAAAATGAGTTTACAACACTTCTTTACAACGAAGATAGTTTATTTAACGCAGATGATGTTTAAGCACAATTATTTTCAAAACACAAGCCAAAAGAATTCTACTATATTTATAAAGTAAAAAATATAAAAAATACGTATTAAAAAAATTTGCGGGTAATTACCCCGGGTTCGGATATGTTCGGGTAAATCTTAGTATTTCCGAGATTCCACGGAATTAATTGTTGTTTTTTTTTGTGTTGGTAGTCTACCTTATTACATCTTTTTTAAAGTAAAAGTTTAGATGAAATAATTTTTTAAATATTTTTTAAATTATTTTTTCAAAATATGGGTTTTACCCCCGGATATCTCCTAAACTAGTTAAGATGGATTCGTGGGAGTTTTACTCTCGCAATTAGAATAAAAAGCTCTATCTGATTCACTAATAATCAGGGAGGTGGTCATTTTGAGATAAAATAAAATACTGTGCTCTCTCTCGAGAGAGAAATTGTGAATTCGAAAGAACAAACTCGCATACAAGTATGAACGCTTTTTCGTTTGTGACGATTTCTGCCAGTTTACTCCTACCGCAAGGCGCGTAAAAGAACTTCGTCCAAAAAACTCGAAACGAACAAAGAACAACCGTTTATTGTGCGTGGTGCCACACGCACTTGGCCGGTTTATTAATTGTAATGTTTTTTATTTGTTCCAGTAAGTTTCTGTGTTAAGAATGCTATAATTATATTTGGTAAGTGGTGCTCAAATAAAATATTTCTCTTTTCATTTCATCTTGAAAACATCAAAAGTATCAGTGACATTCAGCGGGCGTTGTAAGTTATAATATATAGGTAGATATATAAGTTGTAAGTTATCTCTAAATGTTATATCATCTTATTTTTTTTAATGTTCTTTAAAAATTTACTAACTTTTCCAAATTTTAACTAAGTATTATTAATATTGTAACTTTGTTAGCCTAGTTGTTAACCTCATTGTGCACGCTGTGGTCTCCTCTAAGTGAAGGAGTACACCTACTTAATACCTGATGTTGCCTTTGTGTGTCATGTATTGTGTACATCTTTTGTTGGAGATCCTAAATACATAAATAACATACTTGTAGTTGAGCGTGTGGTGCAGGAAGCGGTTGGCACCCATGCCGTGGTCGTTGGACGCGTACAGCGGCACCCAGTGCGACGGCACCGCGCACACCAGGCGCGCCAGCCATGCCGTCGACGCCAGGCCGGAGCCTCCTGCCAACGACAACACCTTTATGTTCTGAGCGTACAGCAGTAAACAGCCATGCGTAATGTCGCGAGGAAAGTTAAGAGTATGAATGCGGATGGCTATAAGAGTAGAGAAAAACCAAAGGAACGATGGATGGACTGTGTGAAAGTATGATATGGCGAGAAAGGGGGGGACTGCCGAGATGACGGCTAATGGAGAAGTATACAAGAAAACGACATGTTGCGCCGACACCAAATAAATTGGGAGAAGGGCAGGAGGAGGATGATGAGAGCTGTCGTGAACAGAACAGCCGCACCGGGTCGCACCGGGCCGCGCCGGGCTGGGTCGCGCCGGGCCGCACAGGTCGCTCGATCAAGGGTAAGCTACGCGATCGATCCGTGAATGGGTGATCATACATTTCGTATCGAGAGTCCGAGACCCTCCGTTCCTCGAAAAACACGTTAAGCCGTTGATTTCGGCTGTCATTCGTAGATCTTTGGTAGTCGTTACGGGTCGTCAGGAGCCCGAGAGTCCGTGTCGTGTTACCCAGTGACTGGGTTGTGGAGGCTAGTTAGGTAATAGCTCCCGGTAAAATACTGTTCTGCTGCACCCAGTTAGCCTAGAAGCCGACCCCAATATATTTAATAGAGTATTTGACTACTATCAAAAATATACATGAATTACGAGTAATACTTATTTGAATACATTAATACTTATTTCAAAGATGTTACTAAAAAAGACGATTAGGCACGTCCTGTCACGCAAAACGATCATTGTACTGAATGGCGCCAAGGTAAAGGCGAATTGACTGGCGTTCCTGTGTGTGACGTCAGATCCCAGCAGTGCTGTCTCTGTCCAGCATAGACTTTAAAACGCATACAACTTCGTTATTTTTTCACTTTGGCGTAATTTTTTTCAACTGAGTATTACCGACGGGCTGCGGCGGCGGCTGGCCGGGCCGCGAGTACAGCGGCGGCGCCGTGCCGGCCAGCAGCCAGGCCACGGACACGGGCAGCAGCAGCGACGCGGCCTGCCACGGGCTGCGCTCCAGCACCGGCGTGGCCAGCTCCAGCCCCGCGCCCGAGCCGCTCGACTCCACCGAGGCTTCCATGTCGCGGTGCCGCGTGGCGAGCATGTGCACGCAGTATCTGGATCACAAAAACAACCATGAGAAAAAAACGATCGCGGTTGAAAAGAAACTCAGGGAACCTAAATTAGATTAAAAAAGAAATGAAGGACCAAAAACGTTTATACTCGCGGATAGAAGGACCAAATTACTTGACATTTAAACTTAAAATAAAATTAATTTGCCTCAAACGCAACCTTATATTGAAATACACAAATATCACAAAATATTTGAAGTACCCAACTTCAAGTGGGCAAGAACAGGTAAAAAAATAACAATATAAAATCAAAATGCCTAAAAATGTATTTTGGTATCCCGTATCTTACCTATGAACAGGAAATATAAGTCTATGGCAGTGCTCCTCGAGCCAGCGCACCACGAAGCCGACGCTGTGCATGTCTTTCTTGTTGAAGCACCCGTTCACTACCACGGACAATGTTTTGTTGATCTGAAGGTACATAACATCATAGAATAAGTTAGGATAACAGTTAAATAAGTAAACTATCGCATTAGGTAAAAAAAAATAGACATAAGATGGATAAATAAATATAGCTATATAAATGCAGTATAGTTTTAGAATTCCCTTATGAATGGGTTGGAGACCATTGAAGGGCCAACTTTAAAAGATCTCTCCATTACCTGGTCAATGCATCGACGTATGCAAGATCTTTTCTATCCCTGAACTATTAAAACTCAAACTTAAAGCATTTTATTTCAATTAAACCATTTACAAGCACTTTTGAGTTGTCAAGGAGTCGGTCGGTCAGAAATATGAAGCTAGTTGCCCATTCCAAAGCGTAGTAGGTACTTATGGAGAAGAACGGGCTAGAAACTCCATGGACACTCTTTTAAATTATAGTGTTATAAAATATTAGTTACATCATTAATGTTGAATTTATGTCGGAACAATGTAAAAAAGACGTACAAGTTAGAGCGTTCAGAGTACTTACAGGAAATAAAAGCAAAACAAAATAATTAAATTAATGTCTTTCTTTTACAGATGCGAACATACTCGAGGATGACTGGTGACTCGGCGCCATGTTAAGCAAAATAAGCTCAAGAATCCAATTTGAATTTATCGCTGAAACTCTCAACAAAAGTCGTACAAAAGTAAGCTAAAATTTTTTAACGCAGGGCCTTCTTTGGCTTAACTCACCATGAGACAGGTCTGCGGACCCTCGGGGTAGTGGTCCATGGACAGCTTGTAGCTGGTGTACAGCAAGCTGCGGAGACCCTCGGGCATCACCATGTTCTCGTCCGTCTCCGCACCGAACATCCTGGGTAGAGAGAAGTATTAAGCTGGCTTCCTACGGCGCAGTATCTCGAACTGAGCCGATTTGCACGAGCAAGGCCACGGAACTTTCACGTGCCCGGTATTCCTTCTTAAGCTCACACGCCTCCTACCGGCATGTAGGCTGATAGGCTCCAAATCACACGGCGTGAATCAAAATATTAGGCGCCGTGGGAAGCCAGCTTTAGAGCTGGTCTCTTTTGTATCGTGAAGATTTCTTCTTTCGTTGGTCAACTCATTTCGTGCCAAGTGTGAAAACTAGCAACGAAGGTCTAGGCATTTTCTTATAAAACTCTAACAACAAATACAAATTTTGGTCCTAAATGTAACCAAAATTATAACAGTGGAGCCATTTAGGTGATAATAGTACGTACTTGCATTGTACTATTTATTAATGTGAAAATCCAAACACAAACAAGAGTACAACTGAGCCGAATCTGACCGAGCGACCTTCCAGTTATTATATCTTATTGTCTTCGTAATAATGACTGGAGCGAGACAAAGGACTGGTCTACTTAGCTCGAGTTAAACTGAAGGCAATTGTTGTAACACGATGAATTTGACAGACATTGATTGACAATAAGAACCGCGTGGACGCGGAAAATTCTAGTAAAAATACAGAACGACCCGAGCATCTTTGCTGTAACATGATCTTTAACAGATTGTTTGTGTTATCTGGTGACAATGAAGCCCCCAGTCCACCTGAAGCTACTGCTCACCAGTTCACCACTGCCTATGACATCGGCGAAACATACTCGTAGATCATCGCATGCATGATGTATCGCATGTGCGTTGCCAAATGTTCAAAGCTGAAAATATGGCTCATTTGCTGTACTGGCACCCACTGTATCTGGTTTCAAAGTAAGGGAAAGGCGTTATTAAAATATCTAGGACACAATCATTATGCCCATCCTCCTGTTGCCCAATGTATCTGGAGATCATCGCAGCATATCCCGCTCCATTTACTTTCTCTCCTTACCTGACATAGGTCTCGATGATCATGGCGTCGTCCAGCATGGCGAGGATCTTCTCGCACTGCTGCCGGAAGGTGGACAGCGGGAGGTGCTTGTTCTTGCACTTGCTCACGCGATGAATGTACTTAAAGAACTGTCGCGCCAGCTCCGGGTACATAGGGAACAGGTATTTCTGGAGGCAATCAGTCATTATTAGAGGTGCGCGCAGATGTTCGCACAAGGATATAAAAGTTACTAGTGACTCGCAACGCAGAATATGCTTTCTTTCGAAGAACTTACTGTAAATGATTTCTCTGTGACGCCATTGACTCCATCTTCTTTTTGTGATCTCTGGACCAGTAGCTGTAACAAATATAATTCTTTTCTGGGTGTGGGAAGAGACTTTTGCTTTACAGGTAACTGTCGGTGCAAGCTAAAGCTATTGTACTGTTGTTATTTACATCGAAACATAAGTTATGTAACGCATCGGTCCCGGCGTCGAGTCAACGCGAAGTCGTCAGTCAAATTCGGATGCTCTAATATGTTAAACAAACACATAATAATATGTAAGTACAACAATTGTTACACTATTGGCGCAAATACTTTAATATCACGTGAATAAACAATGTATAATATGGAAAATGCTAATAATTTGCGGAGCAAGATTTCCAAATCTGCAAAAATATGTAACACCTGTTCCCCGTTTCTGTGAATCATAATTAATATGTTGAATCGGAGATCAGCTCAAGGCGTTATTTTGGACAATCAAAAGCCAGAAATGGCCAAGTTCTAACTGAAGTAGGCTAATCTAATTTATATTTGCAATCCCCAGGGGAGAAGGTCCAGAGACTTGCTAATGATGAAAGTGCGAAAGTGAGTAAGTCTGGTTGTTTTCATTCATGACTAAACTAATGAACCGGTTGCGATGATTTTGGGCAGGGAAGTAACTTAATAACAGTTACTGTATATTTAATTACCGAAATTAAATGCTACGAGTGTAACCGCGGATACAGCTAGTATAATCAAACCATAAATAAACTTTTTATACCAGCCAATGTTACATATAACCATAAGTCCTAAATCTGTTTATAATCTCGGAGTATTAATAGAATTATGTTGATCAGTGTGAAGTGTACGCTGGCGTAAAATTGGTTTACTCGCGGTTTCCACTAGATTAGCATTGACGTCACGGCAAACAATGGAAACTCGTTAATCAGCTGATTGCGCCGTCACACACTGTGGAAGCATTCACTGCTTCAGCGGAGAAATGTACTTCATTGAATAATCACCTATTTTCTGTTTAGTCTCATTTTTTTACCCTCTAAGTAACAAGTAGGGTTTATTACAAAAAGGGGCATCTAACTTATAAGATGTCCTTGTCTGTCTGTGTGTTTGTCTATGGCATAGTAGCTGCCAAATAGGGACGGATTTTATTGCAGTATTTTTTTGTTGGGCACTTGTTTCTTTGTTATGTTGTTTTACCGAATGGTCTGGCTCCAGGTGGGGTGGGAGGAGGATTCTGTTGAAGTCTTTTCTAAAACGGAAAACCAACATTAGGTCCATGGTGGCATCAAAGCTATTAAAATGTGTGGTGATTACGCTCCTAGAATAACCCTCCTTTAAACAACTGCATTTGCTAAAAAAAAACATTCGTTATCAACGATTCGTTAACAGCGATTACAAGCCATCAATCATAGATGTCTGCTGATAAATATAATAATTATAGTATCTTTGTGCAGGAATACGCACTAATAATTATAGTATCTTTGTGCAGGAATACGCACTAATAATTATAGTATCTTTGTGCAGGAATACGCACTAATAAATATAATAATTATAGTATCTTTGTGCAGGAATACGCTCTAATAACTTATTGGCCGCTTAGCGTTATTTATTTTGGTAGGTCCAACGAAGCTCAAATGCAAGGTATAGTTGCGCCCGGAGACCGTGCTGGTGATCTTAGCATTAGGTATACAGGCAAGGCTAAGATATCTTTTGCTGAATGTAGATCTTAGCAAGCCTTAACCTCATCGAAGATGTTTCGTAGGACGAGAATTGGTAGTTTTAGTCAAAATACAATCCTCAGAATCCTTTATCTTTCATTCCTTCTTCGTCCTCTACATGACCTACTAGGACATCAAAACGGGTCAGTAGGACGCGGAAAGCTCAGACCCGGGTGTTGTGACGATGCTTGTGGGAGACCCATATCCAGCACAGGGCCGGGTGTTGTGACGATGCTTATGGGGGGTCTCCCATATCCAGCACAGGATTGGGTGTTGTGACGATGCTTGGCGGAGGCCCATATCCAGCACAGGGCCGAGTGTTGTGACGATGCTTGTGGGAGACCCATATCCAGCAAGGGCCGGGTGTTGTGACGATGCTTGGCGGAGGCCCATATCCAGCACAGGGCCGAGTGTTGTGACGATGCTTGTGGGAGACCCATATCCAGCACAGGGCCAGGTGTTGTGACGATGCTTGTGGGAGACCCATATCCAGCACAGGGCCGGGTGTTGTGACGATGCTTGTGGGAGGCCTATATCCAGCACAGGGCTGGGTGTTGTGACGATGCTTGGGGGAGGCCCATATCAAGCACAGGGCCGGGTGTTGTGACGATGCTTGTGGGAGACCCATATCCAGCACAGGGCTGGGTGTTGTGACGATGCTTGGGGGAGGCCCATATCCAGCACAGGGCCGGGTGTTGTGACGATGCTTGTGGGAGGCCTATATCCAGCACAGGGTTGGGTGTTGTGACGATGCTTGGGGGAGGCCCATATCCAGCACAGGGCCGGGTGTTGTGACGATGCTTGTGGGAGACCCATATCCAGCACAGGGCTGGGTGTTGTGACGATGCTTGGGGGAGGCCCATATCCAGCACAGGGCCGGGTGTTGTGACGATGCTTGGGGGAGGCCCATATCCAGCACAGGGCCGGATGTTGTGACGATGCTTGTGGGAGACCCATATCCAGCACAGGGCCGGATGTTGTGACGATGCTCGGGGGAGGCCCATATCCAGCACAGGACCGGGTGTTGTGACGATGCATGTGGGAGACCCATATCCAGCACAGGGCCGGATGTTGTGACGATGCTCGGGGGAGGCCCATATCCAGCACAGGGCCGAGTGTTGTGACGATGCATGTGGGAGACCCATATCCAGCACAGGGCCGGATGTTGTGACGATGCTCGGGGGAGGCCCATATCCAGCACAGGGCCGAGTGTTGTGACGATGCTTGTGGGAGACCCATATCCAGCACAGGGCCGGATGTTGTGACGATGATCGGGGGAGGCCCATATCCAGCACAGGACCGGGTGTTGTGACGATGCATGTGGGAGACCCATATCCAGCACAGGGCCGGATGTTGTGACGATGCTCGGGGGAGGCCCATATCCAGCACAGGGCCGAGTGTTGTGACGATGCTTGTGGGAGACCCATATCATGTCCAGCTGTGACTTTCTTTCGGCTGAATGACGATGATGAAGATATATTAAAACTTACGCACTTTGCAAGTAGATGCAGCAGTCTTCTTCTGCTTTAGCCTGCTCGTGGTGCTCACTTGTATGCCCACGACTGAGAACCTCATGGTCTTCACCTTTGCTATCCATTCTTCCATTATTACGTACTTTTTAACGATTACGCGCGCAAGACCAATTCACTAGCCGTTAATAACGATTTAGTTGTAAAATGGTTTAATACTTTATATTGATTTTTATAACTCTTTGTTTTTCTTATATTGATTTTTCGGTTATTTTAACTAGAAATTACTGTGGAATTGCAAAATACTATAGACGTAATTTCAATAATACGTTTTCTGTTATTTTCTCTTTAGATGTCGCTATTATTTCTACTTAGTTCCAGTTTGCGTAATTTATTTATTTGTTATACACGTAAACATTGTACGCTTGTCACCGACTGTCAGGAGGGCATGGAATCACAGCGATGAATCGAGACCAAGATAAGATTGTAAGCGAACGAATTACTCGATATTAACAAACATTAAGATATTGTTTCATAGTGATGATAAATGATAACGAACGCCAATCCGATTATATCGATTAACCATCGAGTTTGTTTGTTGGTAGGAATAAATTTGATTTTTTAGAAATGGAAGACCCATTTTGGAAATTCACACTGGTGCAAAAATAAAATTGAAACTGATTTAATTAGGTACCTCTTATGCAAGAAAACGGTTTAGCCAGCTTTAGTAGTTAAGGCAGTCTCTACGAGTGCACTGAAGGAATATCAGGTGTTCTCTGGACACTCAGGCCCGCTTGTCGCTACCACCAGGTGCTCTCTGGACTGGGTACGCCACAAATGCGGCGATAAGTCCTCTCTTTGAGGAGTGGCTGGAGAGCCGCCACGGCGTCCTCACCTTCCGCCTGATGCAGGTCCTCACTGGACACGGGTGCTTCGGGAGGTACCTGTTCCGAGGAGGTAAACGCCCGGGTGTCACCACTGTGTGGATCACCCGGAGGACACAGTGGATCATACGGTGGAGGTCTGCGGCTTGGGCGGACCACCACCGTGTCCTCGCGGAAGCGATCGGCGGCGGCGATCTCTCACGTCCGGCCTTGGTCCAGGCCATGGTACGGAGCGAGAGTACATGGGAAGCCATCACCTCCTTCTGCGAAGCAGTAATGCTCGCGAAGGAGGAGGCGGAACGCGTGAGGGAGAGGCAAACTTTGCGCCCTCACGCCCCTAGTTGCCGCAGGAGACGCCCTGGGCGTCGGGAATTGGCAGCCGATTCCCGGCCACCGTAGGCGCGGGCTTGCGGACGGCGAGCAATGGGTATCTCGCCGTCCGGTAAGGACCAGGCCCGAGTCGACGGCGCGTTGTGTTCCACGAGCGCCTCAAAGAGATGTCAGCACCATTGAAGGGGTCCGCTAGGGCCGATGCCAGCCAGGGTTGCGGGATGTTCGAAAGAGTTACCGTGGCCCCGGCACAGGCAACAGAAGGAACACGGGTGGGTTTTAGTCAGTTACAAGTCTGACACGCCCTCCCGCTCCGCCCATAGTGAGAGAAGTCATTTGATGATTTCATCATCAAAAAAAAGGTGCTCTCTGGACACTCAGGCCCGCTTGTCGCTACCATCTTGCTGTCTGGCTAATATTTTTGCTACAGCATGTATGTACAACAACTGCTCAGGGCTTTTTAACGATTTTAGAATTATGACAGGTGCCTGCCCAATTGACGACGCCATCTAGCTGCACTGTTCACATTGACGTCATGCCAATACGAGAGAAGACAATCGCAAAAAGCCGTAGAAAAGCCTTCGAACCTGAAAGAATTTCACGGGAAACCGATAAACGCATTTACTATGTCGAGAAATAAATAATCTAGCACTACAAGCGTGAGCAAGCGCTCGGTGTTTAATCATAATAATCATACACTGGTTAGAAACCGATGGGTGAACTTCTCAAAAGTTGCCGTAGAGCAAACGACTTTTGATGTACAAGACGATTTACGTGCTTTCAAATGCTGTGATTACGAATCGAATCGATATTCGATTAAAACAATCGTATTATATCTTCACGAATGCGGGACAGCACACATCAATTACTTAGTGCATCTCTATTCTCGACCCATTCCTCGTCAATCAGCCGTGTTGCGCTTCATTAAGGACGTTACAGGCAGGCGTCATGTGATGGACTGACAGTATCACGTGATGGACAAGTAAACATGTGATAATGCGTGCTAATATACACCTCATGGACAGGTGAGATGTTGATATTTTGGGCTTTGAAGTTGTAAATAGACTGTTTCCGTCCAGGTGTTATCATAATCTCGCGAAGGTCGCGGGAATTCCTTGGAAGCTAGCGCAAGATCAGTCGTTGTGGCGATTCTTACTGGGGAGGCAGAATGGTCGTATCAGTAAATTAATAGCTTTGTTTGTATGGCTACAGAAGTTCACTGCTGGATTCAGCAGAGCCTCTCTCCAATATGAGGGCAGTCCTTAAAATAGCCTTAGGATAACGGATTGTAAGTTTCCTATTGGCGACCTTGTGGCTTTCATCAGTCGTCTGGGGTATAGGAAGGTTTTTTCCGTCATCTTGTTTCACTTGCCGTCAGGTAATTCACATACGGGGGGAGGGGGGGCTATGTCCAGCAGTGCACGTTTTTCAGCCGAAAAAAAATGACTTCACATATGAAGAAAAGGGTAAGCAAAAGACATAGGTTTCGTTATTCGTGATTTGCTACTGAACCCTAAAAAGTTTCTAAAAGGTAGGTTTCGTTTTTGATTTTAATTTATTTAATGGAAATATTCAATACTTCAAAGGGCACATCTATACAAATAAATAAAATTGAATAAAAAAATAATTAGATGTCCCCATAAAAAAAAATTAAAACCCATGAAATTGTGAACACAGTCGAATTTGAAAAATTCTTTTTGCATTTTGGTAGCCCAATTCTTGAGGACAGTATAGGCCATTTAACATCACGCTACGACCTTTAGGAACCGAGCAACGAAGTAAAAGCGCTGGCGGGCGGTGCAACACGGCAGATCGGGGGACACGGACGTTTTATTAAAATGTGGTTATTATTTTAGTTTATTGTGTATCTTACGACTTCCACGCGAACGAAGCCGCGGGGCCCAGCTAGTTGAAAATAAAATACTTTATCTTCACCTGCCGTAGTAGGAAATAGCAAAACAAAGTTTTATACAATTCTATGTTTTTCATATTGATTTAAAAGTAAAACTACTAATGTATGTATTAGCTTTCAAAACCTACTATTTTTTTCTTCTAATCTTACAATTTAAACAATATGAGAGCTGCTTATTAATCAAAAACAGTAGCCACATAAAATTAAATTAGTTTATGATTTCACAACTTTAATCATAGTTGTACATACAAGTGTAGACAACCTTGAGTGCTGAGGTCGTTACTGAGACCTCTGGGAGGCTGATGACCAAGGTCAAGTTCAGCACTCCTGCTCTTTGAAACGCTCAGTACACTGTTTTGCATTGTTTTTTTTCTCTATTATAGTTATTCATAAACAAGAGTTTGTTATTTCTTGATTTAGTTATTTCATACTATTTTACAGCCTTGTGCTGTTGTCAAGCGTAGCGGTTTTTATATCCTCATTAAGGGTCGGTACCAGGAAATCTTGTTAAATGGGTTTTGTATAAGTTTATATAAACTTAAAGTAGTAGCCACGAGAAAAAAACGTCCGGCTAGCTCGAGAGTTTCGCCAGTCAGTGGAAAATCGGATTAAGGATAAACCTTGTAGGTGATTGATAAAAAAAATTAAAATCACCAAAAACATGCAAAACCCACTGCTGTATTTTGATTACTTTGAAGTCACATAATTTCCTGTTTTTTCCACCTCCTACTTTTTCTAGCCACCAATTTTTTCTGTTTTCCATAACTTTATTTCTGTTTTACGTAAAAAAATTGTTTTTTTTTTTTAAATTTTCATGCCCAATATCTCCATACTTTCTATGCCTGAAATTCAGAAACTTTCCAAATATTTAATACAAAAATGTGAATATTTAAAACAGAAGCAATGATATGGAAAACAGAAAAAACCTGTGGGTTCACTGTTCTTTGTTGTCTTTAAGTATAATATTAATTAGGTGACTACTTATTTATGCCAAAGTTATCAAAACATGGCAGGGCTTTTTGCATGTTTTTAGTGATATAATTTTTTTTTTAACAATCACCTACAATGTTTATCCTCAATCTGATTTTTTGCTGGCTAATGAGACTCTTAAGCTAGCCAGACGTTTTTTTTTGGTGGCTACTACTTTAAGTTTTCTATATAAACTTATCCAAAACCCATAACACGATTTCCTGGTACTGACCCTTAGAAACTCTTAAGTAATTGTTTGGTTTTGGATATCACAGATAAAGAATATACAGCAGATTCCTAGTGAATCATCTTTATCTATATAGCACTCATAAATATCACTCGACTTCTAAGATACGAAACGTTTTTTAAGCACGCTCACAGTACAATCATTTAACTATATATTTACAAATCTTTTGCAACTCAGATTTATATTAGTCACACAGAATTTCTAAAAACATTCCATGATTCAATCATTCGTGACCCAATCCGAATCTGTCAAACCTCGGAGATTTACCGATTTAATCCTTATCAACGCGAATCAAAACAAACATCGAACAGGAAACGTCAATCTAACCCTGACGCTGACCCTCGCTAATTAAATGGACATCTAAGTCCATCCTCACCTTGCCGAGCTTTTCCACGGGCACCATCGACAGCGGAGCCTTTTCCTTTGCCTCCGCTAAGCCTTGCAAGTCACCACCGGACCCCGAACGAGAGCCAGCGCCTCGTTGGGAGCCTCGCGGCGTGCTGGTACCACTGCCAGATTGCTCTCCCCCAACCTTCGTCTCGTGGCTATGGTTGTTCCCCATCACTTCACTACAGTCTATACCTTAATTACGTAATTTAAGCAGGAGTGGAACCTGCAATCAGAACAATTTGCGAAGTATTGGCAACTTGGCGTAGCCTATCTATAGCTGGTCTGATGATCACACGAACAAACGTCACATGCATGACAGACAACTGACGTCAGTTGTCAAAGTCAAGTGGGCGCGTTCGGATACATTCACGGTGAATTATTACTGAGAACGAGAGGTGTGAACAATAAAAATGAGTAAGTACATACATACACGAAAATAGAATAATAGTGTAAGACTGGGAATACACGTCAGATTTTTTCATCAGATTGTCGGATCCGATAGTCAGATCTGGCTACCGGAAGGCGTTGGAGCCATTAAATGTTAATAAGTTACATAATAAGTCGTTGTTCTGTGTTATTGTTATGTATGAGATTTATATAATTTAGGTTAGGTAGTATGTTATAGAAGTTCCTTATTAGGTTAATCCTGTTATGATAGTTGTTAAGGTATATAGGGTGTTTGGCGCATGGACCGACACAATTTTTTGGGGGATTGGGGAGGTCATTTGCTTGGTTTCACCCAAAGATCCCATGTCCCAAGTATCACGGTAATTGAGATAAGTTTTTTTAAAGTTTTTTCTTTGAATTATCCGAAATGTCGCCTTTAAATCGTCATTACTTTTATGTTTATGGTTGTAATTGAACAGAATAACTTTCATTATAGTATGCAATGTATTGCTATTCTAAATACATTATTATTTGATGCAATTGATCTGCAGAAAATGACTTATGTGATTCCAAAGACATAAATCTGTGTAAATGTATAAAAAATTACAAACTCTAAATTCATTTAAATAAAAACTAAAAGCTATTTCGAACTAGACTTTATTTTAAAAAGTTCTCTAGTTTATACTCTTTACAACGGTATGCTACATGTTATCGAACTTTCTCATTATGTGGTCAAAATTAATTATAGGTACTAGTTTGTTTAAACCGCAAATTTTTGGGGTGCGTAATTACGCACCCCAAAAATTTAACCAGTTTAAACAATGCAGTCAACGTTAGCAGGTAAAAAGTCTGTCTCCTTCATGCGCATGTAAAATGACTGTTTTTGATTGTTTTGTCATTGGATTGGAACTTTGGAAGTTCGTGACGTGACCAGGTTCAGTCGAGATTTGACTATCTTTGCTGTTGGAAGTGCCTGTGCGTTTCACGTTGTTCTCTTCGTAGTTGAGTTTTCTTGTTGAATCTTGTTTTCGTTAAATCTGTGAACTGTTTTTCGATGTTCGTCTTGGCTATTGTCGTTACAATGCCTAACTTTAGTAACGAAGAGTATGTTGATATGTTGCTGGCGTATGGCAGTGCTAAATGCAATGCGCATGAAGTGCGAAGAAATTTTCAGTAGCGCTATCTTGATCGACCTTTGCCGCACCACGAGACCTTCTCAACAGCCTATCGACGTCTGCGGGAGACCGGGAATTCGCATTATCAAGAGCTTCGAGTGAATGTTAATCGAAATAAGAAATAGGTGCCGTGCCTGTCTACGGAGTAGAGGAGGACACTTTGAACAAATTTTGAAATTGAAATTCTTGATAAAAACATTTTATCTTATCTCATCAGTCTTTCTATATCCTGATCCTAACAACTAGTACCTCTTATTTGGACTACTTAATGAATCATTTCGATGACATGTATCATACCGTTGGAAAGGGTATAAACTAGAGAAGTTTTTAAAATAAAGCTACGTTCAAAATAGCTTTTAGTTTTTATTTAAATGAATTTAGAAGTTGTAATTTTTTATACATTTACACAGATTTATGACTTTGGGGTCACATAAGTAATTTTCTACAGATTAATTGCATCAAATAATAATGTATTTAGAATAGCAATACATTGCATACTATAATAAAAGTTATTCTGTTCTATTACAACCATAAACATAAAAGTAATGACGATTTAAACGCGACATTTCGGATAATTCAAAGAAAAAACTTTAAAAAAACTTATTTCAATTACCGTGACACTTGGGACATGGGGTCTTTGGGTGAAACCGAGCAAATGACCTCCCCAATCCCCCAAAATTTTGTGTCGGTCCATGCGCCAAACACCCTGTATATATTAATAATAAATAAATTAGTTTGTATGTACATGCAATACACGTCCGATCCGATAGTCGGACCGGACGTCCGAGTCGGAAACTGGCGCGTGGCGTTTCCGATTTTATTGTCGCTCTAATTGTCTGAAGGCGCGGTCTGCATACTTCTGGACAGCGACAAATAGACGTCGGATTCCTCCCTCCGACTTGCTTGTTGATTATGGTTCGGAAAATGAGCGAAAATTATTCTTAAATTAATAATAAAGTTTGTCATTATTTAGTTTTTCAAAACTACACGTCAAAGGGATTTTAGGGGGTACTAAGCTTTGTATGGAAGAATTTTAAAGTGCTCCTATTATTTAGCTCGAATAATGGTATTAATACTTTTGACAAAAAATATAGACAAGTTTTTGTGTTTTTCGAAAATCAACCAGCAAAAGGGGTACCTAATTAAGTTTTTGGGGGAGGATTTCACTGCGTGTCTGGATTAAGTCGAAGTAATATAAACATTAAATGACGAAACACATGACTGACATTTTTTCAAAAAGCAACCCCTTTCGTGGTGAAAAGGGAGGAGCAGTTTATATGATTTTTTTTTTGTTTTTCCTTTCATCAATAAATTAATAATAAGTTAAGGTGGTGTTCTGTAATTTCTGCCTAACCCCATGGGAAGAAGGCGTGAGTTTATGTATGTAATAATAAGTAAAAGGATCATAATAATTAATTTTCCAAAACTACCGTTTAAAAAGGGTGGAAGGGGTGTTAAATTTTATAGGAGAAAATACGATATCCACGTGGATGAAGTCGCGAGTAGAGTGCTGGTATAATAAAAGAAGTAAATTTTAAAAAATTATAAACCCGACTGCGTAAAAAGTGAACTTTAAAAAAGATGGAACAAAATGACCTGTTTTGTCTCCAAACAATCTCATGCCTAGGTCTTCATTATTAAATTTAAGAATATGCCTTTAATATATCCAGTGACACTCGCGCAATAAAGGCGAATCTAACGACATATCATTCATCAAAATCGGTTCAGCCGTTTAGTAGTTACGAGAGAACATAGGGACGGACATCCATACATACATAGATATGTACAGACGCCAGCACATCAAGCTACTACAATCTGTCAAATTTCTTTAATAGATTTTTGACTTTATTGCTAAAGCATTAAGTTCAAGGTTGATTGGGAAAATTTGACAGTTTCGGGTAGCTTGATGTGCTGGCGTCCATACATACATACAGGTCAAACACATAACCCTCCTCTCTCTCTCATTTTTTGGCTTCGCCGCAGTCGGTAATAAGTAACAGTAATTCGTCCATCTTTTCTTTTTGCTCCGTACGTAAGCACTCGGGATGATAGCTCGGGAACGACTGAGTTCAGAAAAAGCCTGACGTAAAAATCGGACGTGGATCGAGTAAATACGATCACATAGTCTGATTAGACAATCGGAAACAAAACCTGACGTATATTCCCAGTCTAAGCTTCATGTGATCTGTGTATTTTCTAGTTAAAGGCTGGCCACATACATTCGGAACTCCGATTCGGAATCCCATTTCAAAAGCAGCAAATTCATTCATAATCTACTACTACTAATAAACTACTACTAAACTTTACTAGATTAAGAATGGATTTGCTGCTTTGGAAACGGAATTCCGAATCGGAACTCCGACTGTATGTGGCCGGCCTTAAAGTAAAAGTGTTTACGGGATACAGGCTGTGTCTAGTTTGGGACCAACGATACCTCCATAATATACCTATTATTGAATGTTGAAATAAACTATTTTTACTTTACCTACCTACTATAGATACGTGGACATGAAAGAAATACATTAAGGAACTGTGACTTGGGATAATGATGATTTGTTTTATTAAAACAAAACGAAAACGCAGTTACATTTATTGTAAAAGTGTAATTCATGTTTTAAATATCTTTTTTAAATTATTTTCAGTACAAAATATCACAGTCTAGAAGTAAAACACCTTATACCTCAAACGTGCACAATACCCACGTCCTAAACCTACATTCCACACCCCATAACATAATTTGCATTTCGTAAAAAATAACAAAAACTAAGTAAGTAATTAGGGTAAGATTATTTAACAGAGATCTCAATGGATAATATTTTAGCGTCCTACGCGGTCAAAGATTGTAGAAACCTCATCGCCGGCAGTTCTATAAATAAATGCAGAGGCAGCGCTGCCCAGTAGGTCAGGAATGTTGTCGTCAGCCAGTGTCCACCCTGCAAGAGCAAAAGCAACATTATCTATTATGTATGTGGTAACGGCCAGCACACCCCCGCAGTAAGTACCACGGCGGGTGCAACACGACAGCAGCTGGCACCACGGCGCCCGGCGGGTGCAACACGACAGCAGCTGGCACCACGGCGCCCGGCGGGTGCAACACGACAGCAGCTGGCACCACGGCGCCCGGCGGGTGCAACACGACAGCAGCTGTTCTGTGACGCAGCCGTGTCCGTATGGATAAAGTATTATAAACACGATTACATTTGAAAAGTGTCTGCAATGTGATCGGCTCCGAAAGACATAGCTTATAAGTACTCGCTCTGCCTACACTGCAGGTATCAAACTTGCTTACGACGTAGGTAACGTGCCTTGCGCTAATACTAGTAGCCTGCTTGGCGGCGAGCAACTTGGAACCCCTTTCACCTGGCTGCGAGCAACTTGGAATCCATTTCACCCAGTTCACAATTTTTCTATGGTGATTTCTTCCTTTCTTCACTTCATAGGTGGTAGGCCGTCCACTTAATGATAGATTATAAACTAAGTGGACGGCCTACCACCAACGATTATCGAAAAGTTGTGAACTGGGTGAAATGGGTTAGGTTAGGTTGGAACTGTCGATCGATGGCCCTGTACGGGGCTCCGATCTGGGCGGCTGACCTGACGGCCGGTAGCATTGCTGTTCTGCGGAGGCCACAGAGAGCGATGGCCGTCAGAGTCATCAGGGGGTATCGCACGATCTCCTACGAGGCGGCTTGTGCACTGGCCGGATCCCCGCCCTGGGACCTGGAGGCGAAATTACTCGCGTCATTGTATCGGTGGCGCGAGGAAATGCAGGCGCGAGGTGAGCGACCGATGCAGCGACTAATGGAGCAGCGTCGGTTGCTGCTTCGCGAGGTCCTGGTGGCGGAATGGCGGGACAGGCTCTCACGCCCTACCGCCGGCCTCGGCACCATCGAGGCGGTCCGGCCGGTGCTCGACCTTTGGCTCGGGAGGAGGCACGGCTCCTTGTCGTTTCGGGTGACGCAGGTGCTCTCGGGGCATGGTTGCTTCGGGAAGTACCTGTGTCGCATAACCAGGGAGCCAGACGCCCGGTGTCACCACTGCGTCGACTGTCGGGAGGACACGGCGCGGCATACGCTGGCAGAGTGTGCCGCTTGGGAGGAGCCGCGCCGTGCCCTCATCTCTAGAGTAGGCAGTGACCTGTCGCTGCCGGCTGTCGTTAATTCGATGGTCGGCAGCGAGGAGTCCTGGGACGCGGTGGTTTCCTTCTGCGAGACAGTTATCTCGCAGAAGGAGGCTGCGGAAAGGGAGAGGGAGATCACAACCTCTCACCCAGCCCGCAGTAGGCGCACTGGGCGTCGGCGGAGGGCGGACAACGCCCTCTTCCAGCCCCCCTAAATGGGTCCAGGGGCGACGGACTCGGGGACGTCCGTCGCCCCCCATACATCGGACCCGAGGTGGCGGCGCGTAGTGTTCCACGCGCGCCCCTCTTAGACGTCGCGGGGGGAGTCAAACACCTCACTCCCCCCCTCGACACGAGGAGAGGCCTGCCGTGGCGGGCCGGCACCAGCCGGGGGTTGCGGAAGGATCGTAAGTTCCCGCGACCCTCGGCGTAGGTGTGAGATGGAACACCGGGGTGGTTTTTAGTCAGTAAGAGTCTGACAGACCCCTCCGCCCGCCCCAGGGCGGAGGACATCCATGAGGATTTTCCACCCCGAAACAAAAAAAAAAAAAAAAAAAGGTTGGAACTGTGACCAACCGCGCTGCGAGCGGGGCCGCGGCAGCAGCATAGCGAGCGCTACTTCCAAGTTGCTCGCAGCTATGATTAAACTACTTTAAAGAGTACTGTATCGAAGCAGGATTCGGACAAACTGTGACCAACCGCGCGCGAGCGGGGCCGCGGCAGCAGCATAGCGAGCGCTACTTCCAAGTTGCTCGCAGCTATGATTAAACTACTTTAAAGAGTACTGTATCGAAGCAGGATTCGGCCAAACTAATAATGCTTCAAGTGCTTCGCAACATAATGCAACACAGACTATGGGTGTCTGCGTTGAGTCCGCCTTTTCATTGCCATATACAAACAAATGCGGCTGCACTATAAGCCACTGTGTTTGGAGCTGGGTTTGGACTGACTATTACTGCTTTAAGCCATTCACAAGATAGAGTACCACAGACTATGGGCGTCTGTATTTCATCCGCCTTTGTATCACGCCACCCGGCAGGCTTATAGACTTATCGGTGCCACGGTAGCAAGAGGCGGCACGTTCAGAACTTCAGTTAATTAATTTACTTGCAGTCTTGTACACTTTCTTTTGCATGACGTTATTAGGTTGTTTTTGACAAGACATATTATGTTCAACATTTTCCCTCACTATACTTTCAGTCGATTAAAAATCGATTTCTAGTCGTAGACTTTTCCTTTACTAGTTGATGTATCTGAATGAAAAAAAAAATACTTACAATATCAAAGATGGAAGCCCTGTTGGTGTTGGTCCGCTGAGCTAGCAGTGTGAGGGAGAACAACCAGTGGATCAGATAGATGGACAGTGACATGCGGCCCAGGACCTCCCAGCCGCGCCATGACAGGAACTTCCACCAAATACCTGTGGAATTACCGAGTTTAAGTGAGTTTTGGTGGTACTTCGGTCGACCAAGAATACATTGAATTGCTTTCATTCATAAAGTAGCCGGTGTTTTTCTCGTAACGAATGTATTATTAAATTATGAGTAACTGACTGGTTCTAGTCATTACAGCACTTCTTAAATTCAGGCATCTTCTTAAATTTAACAATAAAGACCTATTGCCTCAGACTGCATGAGATTGTTTGGAGACTACATAGGTCATTTTGTTTCAACCTTTTTTAAAGTTCACTTTTAGCGCAGTCGGGTTTCTAGATTTTTTAAATTTACTTCTTTTTACGCAGTCGGGTTTTTTGATATTTTTAATTAACTTTTTTTATTTTACACTTTATAGTTAGGATTATTTTTCTCTCACTGTATTAAGTAACGCTTTAGGTTACGGTCGTAAATACAATGTCCCACTTTCCCATGTCCCACTTATTCCATCCTGTGGTAACGTAACGGTAAATACAATATCCCACTTTCCCATGTCCCACTTATTCCATCCTGTGGTAACGTAACGGTAAATACAATATCCCACTTTCCCATGTCCCACTTATTCCATCCTGTGGTAACGTAACGGTAAATACAATATCCCACTTTCCCATGTCCCACTTATTCCATCCTGTGGTAACGTAACGGTAAATACAATATCCCACTTTCCCATGTCCCACTTATTCCATCCTGTGGTAACGTAACGGTAAATACAATATCCCACTTTCCCATGTCCCACTTATTCCATCCTGTGGTAACGTAACGGTAAATACAATATCCCACTTTCCCATGTCCCACTTATTCCATCCTGTGGTAACGTAAATACAATGTCCCACTTTCCCATGTCCCACTTATTCCATCCTGTGGTAACGTAACGGTAAATACAATATCCCACTTTCCCATGTCCCACTTATTCCATCCTGTGGTAACGTAAATACAATGTCCCACTTTCCCATGTCCTACTTATTCCATCCTGTGGTAACGTAAATACAATGTCCCACTTCCCCATGTCCCACCATCCTGTGGTAACGTAAATACAATGTTCCACTTCCCCATGTCCCACTTATTCCACCCTGTGGTAACGTAAATACAATATCCCACTTCCCCATGTCCCACCATCCTGTGGTAACGTAATTATACAATATCCCACTTCCCCATGTCCCACCATCCTGTGGTAACGTAAATACAATGTCCCACTTCCCCATGTCCCACTTATTCCATCCTGTGGTAACGTAAATACAATATCCCACTTCCCCATGTCCCACTTATTCCATCCTGTGGTTACGGGGTCTTACTCACTCACTCTAAAAGTTCGGGATGGTTTTTTTGTCATTTCTCATTCCAAATTACATTTAAACATAATTTGAATATATTTTTCTAATCACCTTTTAAAACCGTAAACGTACGTTTTGTCGCCAAAAATCCGCCATTTTGATTTTTTTATAATTGACCCAGTGACACTCGCGCAATAAAGATGAATCTAACGATATATTAGGTATTTATCAAAATCAGTCCAGCCGTTTAGTGGTTACGAGGGAACAAAGGGACCGACATACATAATAATATACATACAAGTCAAACACATAACCCTCCTTTTTGGATTCACCGTAGTCGGGTAAAAAAGGTATGTAGGTGTTTTTTTCAGACAAACAACAGCTGTTCCATTTTTCATGATCATAATTACATAACTATTTTTTTTTAAACATTGGTGAACACTTACTATCAATCTTATTGAAGAACCCGTACATGGCGAAGGCAGTGAGCGATGTGAAGACAGGCCTGTCCAGGGTCGCGTAGAGGCTGACCAGCAGGGGGTGGGCGACGCCCTTCACCCAGTAGCCGCTCACCACCCACAGGAACATGCACGGGACGGACAGCCGGTACAACACTCGCATACACTGGAAAAGGAGAAAACACATTTTTCTTAAAGATAGAGCCCCTAGCAGAAACACCCTGTTAGTACTCAGTACCGCCATGTCCTTCAGCGGTCACAGCTGCAGCCGCTCCAGGGCTGCTCTCCGCTTTGTTTCGATCCTCTGCCTCAAAAAGTATGTAGTAAACTTAACCAATATTCCTATGCCTTGCATATGTTAAGCAAAACGGCAAATAGAACAAGTCTTAACAGCATATCATGGTTTAGTTGCTTCAACATTGAGATACGGCATTATATTTTGGCGCAATGTCACAGGCAAAGATATGGTATTTAAGTGCCAAAAGAGATGTTTATGGGCTATTTGTAATCTGCGAACCACTGACAGCTGCAAGCCTTATTTTAAAAATATGAAAATCCTTACTATGCCCTCCTTATACATATACGAAACAGCTATGTTTGTTAAAAAGAATATGTATGAAGTTAGCGTCGATGTGACCAGTTACATTTAGTTGGATCTATTAGAACCGCATTATTTAAGAAAAAGTATTTTTGTAATGGCTCTAAAAAATTATAATAAATTGCCACAGTGCATAAGAAGTGTAGAAAATGTCGGCCAATTTAAATGTACATTCTTCTTATTTCTAGTAGAGAAGACTTATTACTCCATGATTATTTTAAATGATAATTTATGACATTGACATACATACATACATAAACTCACGCCTTCTTCCCATGGGGGTAGGCAGAAACTACAGAACGCCACCTGCTACGATCCTTACTCTTTTTGCCTCGTTTACATTCATACATCTGGTCATACACGCACGCCGGTTGCGAGTACTACGCACCTGACCTTTCTGAAGAACATCACCAATAAGATCACTATATGTCTTCCCAGGGCGTCCCCTTCCGGCGTTTCCACTCACATCTGCCGTGTAAATACCTTTTGTTAGTCGACTATCATTCATCCTCTCAACATGACCAAACCATCTAAGCATACTCTTTTCAATTTTTGTCACTACATCTTCTTTTAAACCGCACCGTTGCCTTATCAGATCATTCCTCAGTCTATCATTTATAGTCACACCACACATGCTTCGCAAGGAACGCATTTCCACAGCATTTATTCTACTTTCATGCTTCTTTTGCCACACCCAACATTCACTTCCATACATAAGCATAGGCACCAGCACACCATTGTGAACAGTCAGTCGGGCCTTTTTGGACATTAACTGGTCGGTCACAATCGCATGTATAGCACCATTCACTTTATTTCCCGCATTTACTCTTCTTTCCACATCTTCATCTATCTTTTCATCCCTTGTAAACAGACTCCCCAAATATACAAACTCACTCTGTCGTACCCCGCAGCTTTCCCAACTTTCATCTCTTTCAGCGCTCTTACAATCTCATCTATTTCTATTTCATTCTCTTCATCTACATCTGAGCTTGAGTCTTCAAAACTGGCGTCTGCCCAATTACCCACTCCTTGCACACTATCCTGACAGCTAAATAAACTTTCAAAGTATCCCTTTCATCGTTCCAAGACCTTAGATTCTTCGCTTAGTAAACATCCATCTTCTGCTCTTATAACATTCATACTCGATGTTCTTGTCACTCCGCGAGCCAATCTTACCTGTTTCCAGAACAGCTTAACATTGGTCCTGAAGTTTTCAGAGAACTTCCTGTTGTAGTTTTCTTCCTGTTCATCCTTCTTCATTTTTACCATCTCTTTCACTTTCGTTTTCATTTCGGAATATTTTTTCTTCACTCTTTCTAAGTCATCTGTCACATTCGTTACCTGATTCATCCTATTTTGGGCCTTATAGGCTAACAAATTGAGCCAGGCCTCTTTCTTCTTCCTCACTACCTCTTTTGCTTCACCATCTACCCAAGAATCATTCGTTCTACTACCACATTTCCTCTGCGCCAAACCACATACTTTTGTGGCCACTTGCACCATACTATTTCTCGCTATATCTCTTGACCTTTTAATATTAACGGCTATTGACATGTTTTGACATCATCGACATTATAATATGTTAGTAACTGACTTAGACTTTTGAAATTATTTATTTAATCATATTAAATTCCTTTGATTATTATTATTGCATGTTTCCAAATAAGTACTTATTAAAATTATATAACAAATTATTTGTATACCAATTGCATGGGTAGAACATAGAGATCACACTAAAATGTATATTTTAAGACCTTTTATATGTACCTATGTTCACAAATAAAGTTTGATTTGATTTGAAAAAAAAAGGCAACAAGAGTTCATTTTCAAGACTTAGCTCAAGATTATCTTCAAGACCTTAACTTACCATACTCTGTGCAGGTCGGTAGCCATCCACATGCTGCGAGTGGTACACGAAGGCCACTAGTAGACCAACGAGAGCTGAAGGTAGACTGTCCCAAGGTGCAGAGTACAGCCACGTGAACGAACGCTCGCCGCGGAACTGGGTCCTCATCAACCTGGAGAAGTTAAAGTCGTTGTTACAGATAGATAGGCGGAGGTGGTGGCGGTGGTGGCGGATGGGGTGCGCCTGTTGCAGATGGGTAGGTGGAGGTGGTGGTGGTGGTGGCAGATGGGGTGCGCCTGTTGCAGATGGGTAGGTGGAGGTGGTGGCGGTGGTGGCGGATGGGGTGCGCCTGTTGCAGATGGGTAGGTGGAGGTGGTGGCGGTGGTGGCGGATGGGGTGCGCCTGTTGCAGATGGGTAGGTGGAGGTGGTGGCGGTGGTGGCGGATGGGGTGCGCCTGTTGCAGATGGGTAGGTAGAGGTGGTGGCGGTGGTGGCGGATGGGGTGCGCCTGTTGCAGATGGGTAGGTGGAGGTGGTGGCGGTGGTGGCGGATGGGGTGCGCCTGTTGCAGATGGGTAGGTGGAGGTGGTGGCGGTGGTGGCGGATGGGGTGCGCCTGTTGCAGATGGGTAGATGGAGGTGGTGGCGGTGGTGGCGGATGGGGTGCGCCTGTTGCAGATGGGTAGGTGGAGGTGGTGGTGGTGGTGGCGGATGGGGTGCGCCTGTTGCAGATGGGTAGGTGGAGGTGGTGGTGGTGGTGGCAGATGGGGTGCGCCTGTTGCAGATGGGTAGGTAGAGGTGGTGGCGGTGGTGGCGGATGGGGCGCGCCTGTTACAGATGGGTAGGTGGTGGTGGTGAAGGTGGTGGCGGATGGGGTGCGCCTGTTACAGATGGGTAGGCGGTGGTGGTGAAGGTGGTGGCGGATGGGGTGCGCCTGCGCGAGACCGACGGGGTATTGGTATAGCGAGGCTGTTGGTTTGGTGGCGTTGATACTTGGAATGCTAATCTAGCGAGTGTTGATCTTTTGTATGTATCCCGTTTGTAGGACGAAATAACCGGTACAAATTTCTAGAAAATGTAATATTAAACTTTGATCCAAGGTAGTAGAAATGTGTACGTGTATGGATACAAATACAAAAGGTGGCAAAGGTTGAGTTAGCGATAAAATGACGGCTTATTCATGATGTTACAATATTGCCACAGGATCCATAAACATACCTACCTACTAAGACACAAACATACCTACCACTAAGACACAAACATACCTACCACTAAGACACAAACATACCTACCACTAAGACACAAACATACCTATCACTAAGACACAAACATACCTACTCAGACACAAACATACCTACCACTAAGACACAAACATACCTACCACTAAGACACAAACATACCTACCACTAAGACACAAACATACCTACCACTAAGACACAAACATACCTACCACTAAGACACAAACATACCTACCACTAAGACACAAACATACCTACCACTAAGACACAAACATACCTACCACTAAGACACAAACATACCTACCACTAAGACACAAACATACCTACTAAGACACAAATATACCTACCACTAAGACACAAACATACCTACCACTAAGACACAAACATACCTATCACTAAGACACAAACATACCTACCACTAAGACACAAACATACCTACCACTAAGACACAAACATACCTACCACTAAGACACAAACATACCTACCACTAAGACACATGCTCTTACGACCTTTTACTTCCTTTCCTTTCCTTTTTTAACAGTTTTTCTAATTATTAAAAACCGACCAATGTCGGACCACGTATACAATGTCGGACCACGTATACAATGTCGGACCACGTACAATGAAGGGTTCCGTAATTGGGATGAATTTATCCCATTTACATTATCAGTCGACAGCGATGCGATGGCGTCGAAAAATTCATCCAGTTTTTCGACGCCATATTTTAGTTTGCGAATAGTTTTAGTTAAGTTAGCATATAATTTTGTTGTTTTTATTAATTAAATTATTAGATAACATAATGTAATAAACCCATATTAAATAAATTTATCCCACAAACAAACTTAACATTGTAGTTGAAAAACATGTTCTCCCATATATCGATAAACGTCATGCTCAATTCTCCAATTGCAAATGTTATTTTGTAATCGTAATTTTTTTTAATCAGATAATACTGCAAATTAACGATTTTCGGACTTTTTCCTTTACTTGTGCTGTGAGACCTTGCTTCATGCCAAATTTCATGATTCTAGGTCAACGGGAAGTACCCTAAGTTATGATTTATTTGCGAGCATCAAAATATGTCGCATAAATGGCCGTATTTTTTTTATTGCGTTGACCTAAAAGCTTGATTTTTTAGAGGTCCAAGGGATCGTTGACCTTCGTATTTGATATTAATTTAACTTGATACTTCGACGCGTTCCTGAAAAAAAGGTCTTGACCGACTGACAGACAGACAGACAGACAGACGGACAAGGAAGTGATCCTATAAGGGTTCCGGTTTTTCCTTTTGAGGTAGGTCTATAAAGGTAACGAAAGGATTGAATTAAGTCACCTTCGAACTATTAATGTAGGACGTATGTTATTTAGCTTTAAGAAAGTAATAAAACAACTACAAATTGTAAATACTTAAATTGATAGCTATATTTTTTTGGACTCATCGTGCTCTCTTCTTGATTGGTGGGTACTCACGGATGCATTGTTTGTAAAAGCTTTTTGTTTTTTTGGAAAACCTATGTGATACTTAGTTAATATTTTAAAGGCAATGTCAAAACGATAAAAATACGAATACGAACTAGTTGTGAGAACAAGAAACGCTGCAGTTACGTAGTGTTAGATACCTATTTACTGGTGGAAAAGGTTGGCAGGTATGTGTATGTACAGTAACACAACAACACACATATAACAAGCACAATTACAACACAATTTAATTACTTATTCTAGATATATTTAACTATCATTCATCATCATTATAACATCTATTATTAAAAGAAAATTAAAAAAGCTCGCTCGTTAAAGCTCGTAAGGCTCCCACAGACAGGCGTGACGCGACGCTGCAACGCGATTCTGATAGAACAATTTCCATGAAGTTTCACAGAAATTGTCCTATTAGAATCGCGTCGCGTCTGTGTGCGGGAGCCTTTAGGGAATAATGGTGCGATGTCATATTAAACTAAGGGCGAACTTCATCAATGAAACTGAACACGATCAGCACATCTAAACAATGACTTTTGAACGCGCTTTAGATGTGCTAATTGCGTTCAGTTTCAATCAGTGAAATTCGCTCTAAGACGGCTGGCAACCGCAAACAATGATGCAATACTTACTCAGGAATCATAAGCAGCACCATAGGCTTGAGCTGCCAGTAGTATATGGTCGCGAAGTTGACCAGCATAGACCCGAGGATCATGGCTGCCAGGACTTTAACTGCGGCGCGCGGCCACCTGCCCAGCAGCAGGGTCAGGATCGTGCAGACGATGTACAGCTGCATGTCTACGGCGAGGAACCTGGGGATGAAGAGGATAATGCTTGTAAGGGGCGCACTTCAGCCGATCTATTCTGTAAACATCACTCTGTGAGCACTTAGGTGAAGTGAGTTGGAAGTGAGCTCAATCCCTAGTAGAGTAAGGTGGGATGACAGCTCACATCACGCTCACTTCACCTAAATTTTCACGGTGGGATCTTTACAGAATAGCACCTCAGGTCTGTCTTAGGCCCTATCATTAAATTCTTCCAAAAAAACGGACAAGAGCGAGTTGAACTCGTGGTACGTGTTCCGTACGATGAATATGTTAACTGCCATGTTTTTTTTTATCCTAAGAACAAACTTATCATTGTAGTTGAAAAACATGTTCTCCCATACATACCAACTGCAAATGTAAGTTTGTACGTACAATATTGAGATATTAAGCATGTTATTTTAAGACCATAGACTTCCTATATGTTTTCCTGTAATCTATAAGTAAACAACCATTCTCTGTATTTTTTTTTAAATTTTAGGCTTTAGTTTTGGAAATAAGGAGGATGGTCAATTTTCATCTATTTTCTTATATAACTTTAAAAGTATTTTTTTAAGTACAAAAAATATATTTGAGACCCTCTTAACAAGCTCTTTCATTTAATATGTCACACGGTACAGTTTACAAAACTTTTCCAATTTGCCTCCCAAAAGTGACCCCCTTTTTTGTGGATGGGAAATCATCAAATGACTTCTCCCGCTCTGGGCGGAGCGAGAGGGCGTGTCAGACTTTTACTGACTAAAACCCACCCGTATTCCTTCAGTTGCCTGTGCCCAGGCCACGGTAACTCTTTCGAACATCCCACAACCCTTGCTAAAAGTGACCCCTATGTTCAAAATTCATTTATTTACGTTACACGTCCGGTTTGGGTCACAGAAATTCAGATGTATATAATCGGAGCAAATTGGCTGTGACAGACGCGTAGACGTATAGGCAGACACACGAGTGAACAAACGGAACCTTTACAGGTTCCGTTTGTTCATTCGGACGTACGGAACCCTAAAAAATAAATATAGACTAGAACTCAATCATCATTCTAGTACAGAGCAAAACAAAACTTTGCATCTCACCTTAGACAGGCGTAACAGTGAAGCGAGACTGCGTCGGAGGGCGCGTCCTTATGCAGCTAGAGTTATTGCGATCACAAGGTGCTTCATTCAACAAGTAAACAGAACAAATTATCGTAACCGGAAGTGCAGAGTAACACGAAATACGATACGAAGTAACAATAACATTTATCAACTTGAAAGTAAAGGACAATGTAATAAACAAAAAAAAAATCTTCCGTTGAATCGATGAACACAAATTAACTTGCAACCTCATAAATCTTTTATATAAATAAAAAGAAAACTGCTGACTGACTGACTGACTCATCGACGCCCAGGCCAAACCCTTGGACCTAGAAAGCTGAAATTTTGCACAGAGGTTTCCTTTATAGTGAAGACAAGAAATAAGGAAGGGTTTTTCGAAGTTCGATGAAAGTTTGTATGAAAAATCGTCATTTTTGTGGTTTTTGGAAAATAGGGAATGCAAGTTTGTAAGGAAGAAATTGGTGTTAAGCCTTTTGTTTAAAAAATACGAATGATGTGTTTTGGCGTTTTCGGAAAATCATTCCCTAGGGGTTTAAAATCCTTACGAACTCATCATCGGTCAGCCCGACTTTCACCATCGCCCAAAGACACTTTAGTAATTCAGTGAACAATAACTTTACTAAGTTCCGTAGATACCATTTTTTTTTAAATTCCCACGGGATAGCTATTAAAGAGGATTTATATTTTCGCTTTAAAGTTGCCTGCAAGTTCGGCACGCAAGTTGGTAATTTTCCGTTCCGTTATATATTGCGTTACTATTGTTAGGATTTAGGATTTTTTATCGTCCAGCAATCATTATATCAATTCGCGCGCCGCTCTTCGGACACTATATTAGCAGTGCGAGAAGACATTGTTTACCTGGATTAACACATAGGGTACGTTTAATTCCGGTAGTACGTTCCCGTGGGATATTTTCCGACGTCCACGCGGGCGAAGCCGCGAGGAAAAACTAGTTAGTAATAAAACTATGATGCATAGCATAATCAGCCTGTAACGTTCCCTCTGCTGGGACACAGGCCTCCTCTCTGTGAGAGGGAGTGGGCCGTAATCCACCACGCGGTTCGAGTGCGGGTTGGTAGATGTCACATGTCTTCGAATTGTTGGTTCTAGGACATGCCGGTTTCCTCACGATGTTTTTCTTCAACGTTTTGAGAGCAGTGGTGATGAAATAGTTTACACAAAGTAAAGTGCCTGCCTGGGTTCGAACCCACGACCTGCAACTCGTAAGTCGCGGCCGTTACCACTGGGCCCCCGTGCGCTAAACTGCTTATAACTTGCAACCTCATAAATTAGTAATAAAACTACGATGGACTAACATTAATTCCAATGGTTTTCCTTTTATGAATTCTAAACTTTTTCCAAATCATCAAAGACAAACCTTGACATTCGCAAAAAAAGTCCTAAAATAATGTCACACCTTAACCTAAAATAATGTCACACCTTAACCTAAAATAATGTCACACCTTAACCTAAAATAATGTCACACCTTAACCTAAAATAATATCACACCTTAACCTAAAATAATGTCACACCTTAACCTAAAATAATGTCACACCTTAACCTAAATTGCTTACTTTATAATATTGTGACATTCACCGCGTTTGGCCACAGTTTGGCGAGGAAGGGTCAACCACAAATAACGGTTTCCTAATCTTATTACCATATTTAAATTTCGTACTTAAACTCAACTCGGAAGATTGAAAGCAACATAATGATGAATACGTTTTAAATACCCGAATGTGGCGTTGCTATCTGGTCGCTTGGTATTTTCCGATGTCAAATCTGTTGTTTTGGGAATTTGATTAAACGGACAAGGTTAACAACCCGTTAAAGGTTTTATATTTTTATGAGTTTGTTTTTTTGCAGAATAAGATGAATTTAGTGCGAACCAATTGGGTATTCAAATTAGTGTAGGCTTCAACATAACTGGCGAAGTGTGGGTGTGCTACGGGTATACCTCTGCCTAACCTTTCGGGGAATACAGGCGTGATGTTTTGTTATGTTTATGTAGGCTTCAATAACATTTCAACAAACTTAGACCAGACAGGTGGAGAGGGTTTTTTAGCCTGTATCCCACAACACCTAGGCGGCAAGCAATATCTTGTATAGGCTAAAGACATAAAACAAATAAAGTAAGAAAAATTCACCTCCAACTCACCATGTATGAATGAGACATTTGTCGTCCGGCTGCACAAAGTTGTTGACATACAGCGCCTGCGCCCACCACTTACTCCTGCAGCGGTCTACCTCGTCTTCGATCATCGGGCCCCACAGAGGACCATCACCAGCATGGGCCCACCAGGATGTGGCCAAACCCAGGACGAACAGGTAGAGAGGAGATATTCTGTGCAATTAAATAAAACATGAGCGATATACTAGTAGGTCGAGGGGAGTTGGGTCGGCGGCGCCATCGACGCACCAGTTGGGTATAAACGCTTAGAACTAAGGCTCTGATTTGCTGTCCAGATTGGCTGACCATATGAACAGCCGATCATGAGAAATATGAACTTGACAATTGACATTAGCTTAGTTTAAACAGTCTCCTAAAACGGGATTGAAAAGTTTGGAAACTGCCAGTCGGCAAAATGAATAAAAATGATGATTACTGAAAATACCGATACCTATCAGAGTAAGCATACATAAGCATAATCAGCCTGTAATGTTCCCACAGCTGGGACGCAGGCGCTCGGAGTGACTAAAGACATAATCAGCCTGTAATGTTCCCACAGCTGGGACGCAGGCGCTCGGAGTGACTAAAGACATAATCAGCCTGTAATGTTCCCACAGCTGGGACGCAGGCGCTCGGAGTGACTAAAGACATAAAACAAACCTGGCAATCCTATGCATGAGGCACTGTGGCAGTAGCTTGATGCTGAGCTGCTTCTTGGGGTTGCCGGCCACGTGGAGGAGCAGGTTGTAGGCCAACAGGAAGCTGGAGGCCATGATGAAGGTCTGGACTATAGAGGTGCCGTTCTGCAGGTATGCTGACAAGATATGGTGACTGCTCTGGAAGTAGAAAGTCGTTGTTTTAACAAAATATGATCAAAACCGTTTATTTTAGGTATCATGCATGATGTAAAGAAAGCAATTACTAAAGCCACTGAAATACTTGAAAACAAAAATCATCATGAAGGTCCATGTCATTGTAATGTGGCGCTAGGCTGTGACAATTACATTGTAATGTGGCGCTAGGCTGTGACAGTTACATTGTAATGTGGCGCTAGGCTGTGACAGTTACATTGTAATGTGGCGCTAGGCTGTGACAATTACATTGTAATGTGGCGCTAGGCTGTGACAGTTACATTGTAATGTGGCGCTAGGCTGTGACAGTTACATTGTAATGTGGCGCTAGGCTGTGACAGTTACATTGTAATGTGGCGCTAGGCTGTGACAATTACATTGTAATGTGGCGCTAGGCTGTGACAGTTACATTGTAATGTGGCGCTAGGCTGTGACAGTTACATTGTAATGTGGCGCTAGGCTGTGACAGTTACATTGTAATGTGGCGCTAGGCTGTGACAGTTACATTGTAATGTGGCGCTAGGCTGTGACAATTACATTGTAATGTGGCGCTAGGCTGTGACAATTACATTGTAATGTGGCGCTAGGCTGTGACAGTTACAAGGCATCAAGAGCTTAAAATAAGTATACACTTACTTTTTCAAAGAACCGAGGGTTGTAGATGTATGTGATGTGGTACGCCAGCACGGAGTGAGCCATCATCACCAACAGTAACGTAATGGCTCTGAAACATACAGTTTAAAATATAATATCTACACGACTTAGAAATATTTATGAGATGTCAAGTGAATATTTGTAGTCCTCACTTCATTCCCTGTACAGGCTTCAGGGCAGATAGCCTCGGGTCTCCATCACTGTGGTCAGCCGTCAATCGCTGCCAGTTCGCTACCAAGGACCAGGCCATCAGCTGTTTGATTGCTGCAAAGGACCAAAGAAAAATATGAAACACAATGTTTGTTTGCTCGTAAAATGTTTTTGAATGAAGCTAAGTATTTACGTAATCTATATTTCTTATGTAATTAGTATTTTATTTATACTTTAATTATTCGCACTAAGTACCTATAAATATTTTTAGTGATTATGGGAAAAATAGTGGAAAAAAAATCGATAAAACTGACCCCTAGCTCGATAGATGGCGTTGGGATCGAGTTAGATCTCGCTATGGTTTCGTTACCGCAGAAACGACTACCGCCGACGCGCACTTTTACAGTTGCCATCAGAAGGGTCTTAACTGACTCGACTGTACAGCGAATGATGAATAAGGAGATGATCCCAGTGATTACAATCCGCTCGCTCGAATCTCAACTATCGCAGAGAGTCGAGTAGAATAACTGACGCTGTTTTTGGCCTACTTTAAATCACTAAAAAAAACATCCGCCAGGTTTCGCCATTAGTAAGCAGAGCTTCGACCATATAACACCACACGAAGAACGGATAGCTACTGTGGGAGTAGCTCTGAGGTCACAGTCAATCCATGCTGATTGCTGCCTTTTTAAAAGGACCAAAGTAAAAAAAAAAAAGAATTACTACGAAGCTGGAACTTTGGTAGGTAACCAAGTTTGTGATCACTACCTATATACTGGATGATATTTTTTACCGTCTCGAAATTTTTACAGGGTGTTCTGCCCATGAATATGAACAACTTTCAGTATGGAACCAACTATGAGACCACGAAAAAATAAATCTGCTGTTTCATACACTTTGGTCAAGTAGGTATTAAACTTTTGTATTAAACAGCTGATTTTTTTTCGTGATTTGAGAGTTGGTCCAATAGTGAAAGTTGTTCATGTTCATGAGTAGAACATTGTGTAAAAATTTCGAGACTAAAAAAAATCACCAGTATATCATGATTGTCTCGTATCGCATTCCATATTATTTTGAACTTTGAAGAAGCGTCTCATGGTTTACGATTTCGTCAGTCTTCGCTCATACATGCGTCATTGTGATAATTTAAATTTCAATTCAACTGGATACTAAGCGGTAGTATCTAAGATTGATAGTTTGTAACCATTAATTCGAACTCATTAATCATAAGTACATCATGTTGTATCATATCTTTACAGTTGTTTACTCAAGTATTTTTAGAACTTCCCAACTCTACGTTAACTAATTATAGAACTGTAGGTACCGCTGCGAATAACGAATTATTATGTCGAGTTTCTAGCTATCGTCATACCGTGTAGCGGCCTCCTAATAATTATAGTATGATAATTCTTACATATGATTTTTAAAATTTAATTTGTTGACATTTGTAGTTTTTTTTTCTTATGTTTGTTTTTTTGTCTAGTAAATGAGTGTTTTTATATGTGTCGGGACTCTTCAAAATAACCATCATATCTGTATACCTACATTATTGGCAAATAAATAATTTCTGATGGTCTGTATCTCATTCTTCATTAGTTCGTTTAGTAGATAAATATCTACCTACATCAACATCGTCTCGAACGTTTAAAGCAGACTGCTACTGCTACTGCTACTGCTACTGCACTGTTTGTACAGATTACCCAAAGTAAAACGCATTGGTCTATATAAAAGAAATACCTTGAGCTATCTGCTATAATCATTCATTTTAGTTAAAGGAAAGCTTTATATTACAGATTAGGCGCAATTCACTTCATTATTCTTCACACACTTAAACTATACACAAAATAGCATGCACTTACGTTTCCCCTCGTTACTCTTCATCACCTCATACACCGTCCCAACCACGTTCATCCCCACTATAAGGCCTGCCACATACAGGAAGGCTAGGTCCCAGTCATCCACCATCCTCCTGTTGCCCACGGCCTTGCAATACTTTAGCTGCGTCAGGTTGGCTTCGAGCCCGTGGTGGGAGCGAGTGAGGTTGTTCACGCAGTGGCTGAAGCGCGCGCGGGGGGAGGAGTTGCGGGTGTGGCCGCATGAGGTGGCTAGGCAGAGGCCGCGGTGGATGAGCGTGTGGTTGAAGCGGTAGTGGTCATCGGAGAAGTGCTGCAACGAATAGGTGATGGTAGGCTTAACTATGAGTCGAAGCTGTGCCACACGAGGAGCAGTAGTAAGGAAGTGAACGAACGAGAACCTTGGCAACCCAACGAAGAATGTTCTGCGTACAGCAACGAAGGAACAGCATATTTACTATCCTCATTTACAAGTCTCTGTGTCGCAATTCGCACTGAGGTTTGCTATTAGAGAACCCAATCCTGGGTTAAGCTTGCCATTGTACTTAACATGTTTTTGTAATTGATGTATACAATAAAGAATAGGATTAAGAATGAGAACTGCCAAAGGAACAGTTTTTTACACACACAGGTGTATTACCTCTACAACACTGAGAAGGCGATCGTTCCTGTGCGGTATCAGGTCGAAAGTCCCCAGGCAGAAAACTCCTCGCCTCGCCAGGCACTCCTCCCAGTCATCCAGATGGAACAGCTTCGGCATCTCATAGTAATCCTCATCTGTGGAACAAGGTTAATCGTTTAGAGGATACCTTTATTGTATTAGATCTTTATAAAGACATGATTTACAGTTGCAGAATGTTAAAAGGGAGTCCTTTGGGCATGTGATGAGGGATGAAACGCATGCAACTAAAAGAGGGATGAATGTAGGTAAATGTTGATGGATGGAAAGGGAGAGGAAGACCAAAGAAAAGATCGATAGATTGAGTGAGAAATGATATGAAAGAAAAAGGATAGAGTAACGGCTGACAGGGAAGAATGGAAGAAAAAGCGTGTCGCGCCGACACCACGTGACCTGGGGCAGGGCAGGGGCAGGGCGAAGAAGATGATAAAGACAAGACTTGGTCTACTTCGAGTCTGTCCCTCACCAACATTCGTGTCGTGATCTATCCGTGTATGCCTTGAGGGCGAGGGTTACTTTCGTCCTACAATCACTCCCTCGCCGCGGGATGAGCCCTATAGAGTGCCTTTGTGTTAAATTTGGGTTCAAATTACTGTATGATTCTGTAAAGATAATAACAACAAGAAATATTAAAAAAACTCCGTCGTAATCACTCTCGCTGATTAAAAACTTGATAAAAGTGTTTTTACAGACGCTGTGATTGAACCGAATTTTATATTTTTAACGTGACACTGACTTTTAGAGTCCGGGTCAGTTTCCCTCAGTCGTCAGTTTATTTAATTCGCCAGTTTCGTTGATAAGTCAGTTTCACTGATTGGTCAGTTTTGCTGACTAGACAGTTGCGTTAACTCGACAGTTTTCAGTGTTTGCCAGTTTTCGTCGATTCGTCAGTTTTATTCAATTCGTCACTCAAAGTACAGTCGGTAGAAAACTGCACACACGTCTGCTAATTTAAATATATAGGGTGACTAGTAATTAGTGACCGATACTTAAACACATGATTTTACACATGATAACAAGCAACTTTTACTATGGCACCAATCCTGAAATCGCGAAAAATAAATCAGCTCTTCCTTACATTTATGTTCGCATAACTCGTCAAAATGTAGGGAACAGCTGATTATTTGGACCGCTGTGGTGTCTGAAATGGTCTTTTGAGGAAAAAATCACACAGGTTGAATGGGTCTGTCCAGTCAGTGCACGCATTTGTCAGTAATCGTACAGCTCAACTCAGAATTTAAGGAGCTCAACGATACGACGAACAATATCAAAGAAAGGACATATGGGTAGGCCGCATAAATTACTCGAATATGATTAAAAGTAACTGAGAGAATAAAAAAAACAAAAACAAAAAGTGCGCTAGAGTGCTAGTCGTGCGCTAGAGTGCTAGTCGTGCGCTAGAGTGCTAGTTGTGCGCTAGAGTGCTAGTCGTGCGCTAGAGTGCTAGTCGTGCGCTAGAGTGCTAGTCGTGCGCTAGAGTGCTAGTTGTGCGCTAGAGTGCTAGTCGTGCGCTAGAGTGCTAGTCGTGCGCTAGAGTGCTAGTCGTGCGCTAGAGTGCTAGTCGTGCGCTAGAGTGCTAGTCGTGCGCTAGAGTGCTAGTTGTGCGCTAGAGTGCTAGTCGTGCGCTAGAGTGCTAGTCGTGCGCTAGAGTGCTAGTCGTGACGTCGATTACAAACAACTTTTTAGTGGCCTAGGTTAGTTCACCTTTTGATTTAATTTAACTTTGTGTACATCCATCTGGAGTTTCTCAGTAGCAGTGCAGAGTTTAAATTTGTGCCCGGTAGATGGCAATAGGCTCGCCCCCTATTACATTGGACTTAAACATTACTGGCGCAATGTGGGTGTACTATAGGGAATATGGGCGCGACTTTATGTTATGTTGGTACCTAGTATCACTTCGATACTCAGGAAATGAACAATATTAAAACCACAATAAGCAGTTGACTATTACCGCCATTTTCAATTAAATGTCCTGCCTATACAGTTCGGGGTCACAGTAACAATGGTTCCTTTAAAATGCATCGCTTACAATAAGCAGTAAACAGAATAGCTTCACGGTTAATATAATATAAGGCGTTGTCGGCAGTTAGTCTGAGAGTTCCTTACCGACGGGGCGTTGTGCCTTAGTGGGTGGCGAGATGATGATGACACAATAAGTGCGATAATTGGACCGTAATTAAGAGAGATGTATATTTGCATAATCCGGTGTTGATTATCGAAATTATTGATTAGATTTATTTGGGAATGTATGTCGTTCTAGTGGTGGCAGGCGTTACTGCTGAGCGAGAGGTGTTAGATTCGATCCCTAGGTCGGAGAATGTATTGTTGGGGTTATCCATTTAGAGTGTCTTAGAGTCACACGGACATAGTGCGTAGGATAAAGAGAACTGAAATGAGTGTAGTGCACAACAAAATGAATTAAGAATAGTAACAATGCTGTGCTACTGTGCACCTGTGACGCGTGAACAAGCAGGTTGTATCAGTTGCCGGACGCTGAGGAATCAGTTGCTGGACGCTAAGGAATCAGTTGCCGGGCGCTAAGCAAGTTTTCCCTTTTCCCTAGTTGTAACGCTGCATAGTGTTTAGATAAGAGTTTCTTGTACAATTGAAGAAGTGCTATGGAATTGTGTGAAGTTGACACGAATGAATTTTATCCTTATTATTACAGAAAAAAAAAACTAGCTGCTCAGTCTGAATTTGTGCCGGATGTTGAAAACAGGCTTGACAATAGTGCATGGGACTTAAACCACCTGGCGATATATGGGTGTATGTATGGGTGTATGTATGGGTGTATGTACGGGTGTATGAATAGGTACCTACCTACAACCCCCACTGCCCCCGTTCCCGCCGTTTTTTATTATTATTTGGGTTTACCTCTTTAGGGAATACAGTCCTGATATTTTTCGATTTGATTCCCGCACAATCGCACAAATACAGTCATTATGGGAGATGTCTGATGTGCGATTGTGCGTGTATCATACGTCTCCATTACGTACGGAGTCAAATTAAATTAGCTAGCGAAACTCTGCAGACGTGATGAGTATCGATATGTAAACATATTAAAACAAAAAAATAATTAATTTGACGACTTTTTTGTGTGGTTATCGACCGCAGTTAAGATCACTTGAAATAACATTTTAAAAAATCTGTTTTTTGTGTAAACTTCACAGACGTGATTGGTACCGATATCTAAATAAATAATAAATAAATAATTTAATTTAAAAACGAAAACGACATGTCGACGACGTTTTTTTTAAATACGATGAAACAGAAGAAAACAGATTTCCTCAACTCATACTTCAAGTAACAACACTACCAGCGGTCGTTGTCCCCCAAAGTAACAACACTACCAGCAAATTTAGATATCGATACCCATCACGTCTGTAAAGTTTCGCCAGCTAATTTTATTTGACACTGTATTTTCTTTGAATGTTTCACTCCTGCAAAATATTAGTCATAAAAACCCCTCACCATTTATTTCAAAGCCAGCGACGGCCACCACCATCGCTGTCAAAACCACCCACATGATGACCACAACTGTCACACAATTTCAAAACACCACTTTTAAACTCACTGCACTTAATGATAAAATGTTATTTTTAGGAAAGCTATTACAGGATAAAGATCAACACTTGTTTAATAAGATGAATGTATCCACCACAGGGGGGCTAACATCGACCACCAGTGGCTATAAGCTGATAAGTTCTGAGTAAATGACCAGCGGTGACTTGCGGTCAGTTCTATATAGTGAACTATCACACGTCGGACTGAGAGCGCGTCTCAACGATCTGTGCAGACTTCGCGAGGACGAGGGTGCTAAGCTTTGCAGTCTCGTATCCTGGGTTTATCCCCCCTTACTGTTGTTTTGTTTTTTCAGTGCAGTTGAGTTTATCGAGTAAAGTGGACAGATTTAAGTACCTACCAGTTGCAAGTTGGTAATACCCAGCTAGGCTGAACAGAGCTTTTGAAAGATGAATGCCAACTTCGACATAATGTCTAGCCGTAATACTAGACTGTGTTTATCTGTCGCAAAGATAGATAAGTTGAACAAAGTCAAAGTCAATTAATTTATTTCAAATATGCACATATAAGATACTTTTGGACGTCAAAATTTACAAGAAAATAGAATTGATTCTACTTGCTCCTTCCAAAACTAACAGATGGCCCGATGAACTTAAGAAGGCGGCGGGGATTAGGGCAGACCCATAGATATCTATTTGCAGACCGGATGCGGAAGGCAGAGACAAGGGTGTTGTGGCGAAAATTCGGAGAAGACTATTCAAATCTATTTGACGTAGGCCCCAAGGCTTCTTAATTATATTATTATTATACAACGTGTCCCGGAACGTTAGTTCCGGGACACGTTGTATAATACGTTAGCATGTGTGCGTTAGCACAACCTCTTGGGGTCATTGTACTCATCATTATGAACAAGTTTTACTATGGGACCAAACCTGAAATCGCGAAAAAAAATCAGCGGTTCCCTACATTTATGTTTGCGTTGCGTCAAAATGTAGGGAGTAGCAGATTTTTTTTTTCGCGATTTCAGGTTTGGTCCCATAATAAAAGTTATTCATTGTAGAATAAAATAAAATTCATTTCATTCAGACAAAGAATCATGGCCACGCTCCTAACATGCTTGGACTAGTAAAATTTAACAAAACGACTCTTGATGAAACACGTTGTTTCATTTGTCTAAATAAATGGTAATAAGTACGGCCTTCAAAATATTTTTAAAAGATAGGAGAGACAAGTAATTAAGAAATATGTTTTTTGAGGTTAGGTGGTAAATTATTAATCTGTGGCTTTTGAATTGAGAGGTTTTTCATCTGTTTTTTTTTATTAAGTTACAAATTATGTCAAATGCAGGGCCCGTACTCTACATATCCGTTAAGGTTGAATTATCTTCATTCATAAGTAGGTACCGTAATAGACATGGACACGTTGGATTTGTCCCTGATAATAGAGGAGTTTCCAAGAAGACTGCTATACATACGTAGCGTACGTACAATACGAGGAGAAATCCTTTCAGCAATAAAAGATACCACTCTTGTGTTTTGCTCTAGGACAATGTGTGGCGCAATACGATTTACACACAATCCACAGTTAACACACAGAATGGAAGACATTTTGCCACTTCCGATAGAAAATCCAAAACGTGATGGAGTTCCAAGTCCCATATACTAAAGCCAAGTCAACTAGAGTAGAAGAATCAGTTGGTGTCCGTAAGCAATGCAATATATCAGGAATTCAGGAAAATAACACAAAATTGCACAGAACACAGTCGTCGCCGAAACTACAACAGTCTGCGCAGAAAACTGTCAATCATTCTTTTGTTTATATTACTTGTCAAAAATAGAGGAAGGCCACGTCATCGATCAATTTACGCAGTATCGATTTTGAGATGTAAAATCATTACTTTTAAACAGTTTAACGTTAATAATACAAATGCGTTCAAAATCAATATTTTACACTGCGTTCTGATAATGCAAAATTATATTTATAATGATATAAAATATCTATACTTCCCCATCTTCAAAAAATAAACTGATGATATCTAATAATTACATTAACAATGTACTACATTTTGGTGACAGTCTCATCTTGGGACGAAATTCTGTTTTTTCTTAGTCCAAAATGACCATGATCCTTTCATAAATTGCATTAAATAACTTAAAAGTATGTTAGTCATGACGCGTTCAATAATATGAGTACAATGACCCCATTAGAGGTTGTGCGTTAATTCCGGGACACGTTGTATATATATAACCTACCTTGAGCTTGCAAGGCGAACGTAAATTATTGATAATATAATCAATATCATGTTTTCCCCCTAAAGGGTCAAATAGGGCCGATGTAAAGAACTTTCTAATAGCACGACGATAATGACGCACGCTCATGCGCACGCGCATGCTTCTCGATAATTATCGAGTAGTACTCACGGAAAAGTTTGAGCTCAGAACAATTGAGTGAATTTATTTGAATACTCTAGTTTTCCTCAACGCTGGCGCTGGTCGGACGTCGGGTTGTTCAGCAGCCATCATTATAATTTATTCATCAATAACATTACTTATCTATCTGTCGCGGCCAGATCTTAGAATTGATCATTTCATTAAGTGTTCGACCATTTCATGACATGGTTGTATGTTATGAAATAGAACATCGACCGCTGATCACATCATGATGTGGTCCGGCCAGATCATTGAATACTCAACGTTTGACGATATGAACAGTTAAACACACGACTACCTCATGGTGTGGCCAAACATTAGTGATCATATCGTACAATAGTTAGATTATCCACCGGTAGAGGGGTTGATGTCATTTTGTTCTTATTGCGCATCGGTCCTAAAAATACTAAATAGCCAAGTAATTGCGACCAATTCAGATGTAGCGCTCGCCGCCCGCTGCCGCGGCACCGCTCTCTACGCTCGCTCGGCTCGGAGCGGTTGGTCACAGTTCAATTCAATTTATTTATTCAGTAACAAATCACATTGCGTTTGAATATAATCCAGCATGAAACATAAGTAATTGATGTACAAATATACAAGAATACATGCAAAACAGTACAAATTTGAAATTATTATTTAGATTTAAAAAAAAAAAACTGATTAAAAAATTGTAAAATACCATGCAAACACAAAATGTCAATAAATTATTAGCAAATCAAACAAAAAGAATAGTCAAAAAAAAAATTAATAAATGTCATAATTATGAAAACGGAACACAATAAACGAGTATCTAACAACACGAGACAAATAATGTCATGTTAGTGTTAAGAGCAAGACTATTACCTACAATCATCCAAGGAGTACAGACATTTTTCTAACAGGAATACCATGAGCCTTGCCTTGTATGAGCCAGTGTGCAGTATGCTTTTTAACTCAAGCGGCAATTTATTAAATAAGTTAACTCCCCGATACTGTGGACTATGTTTGACTATTCCAAAAGCCGGCTGATTTTGTTTTTAAAGTCTTTCCTACGCGTTTTTTCCCTTACCAACCTGTCCTCGTCTGTTTCGTAGTCATATACATATTTTTAAAAGTGGTTAATAGTACTACTACGTAAAGGCTAGGTACTGTGAGAATAGCAAGTTCTTTAAAACATGGTCGGCAGGTGTCTCGTTGAGAGATGCGGACAATGGTTCGAATCGCTTTTTTTTGGAGAATGACTGCCCTATGCCAGTTGTAATGGTAGCTGTTTCTCCAAAACTTTTTACCGACGTGGGCAACAAAGAAATAGGCTTATAGTTTTTCGGATCAGTTTTTGTGCCCTTTTTATGAATTGGGGTGATTTTAGCTATTTTCAGTTGTTCCGGGAAAATGCCTTCTACAGTGCACTTATTATAAAAAGTCGAAAGCGGCTCAGATAAAATTGGTAAATTGTCTTTAATTACTGAAATTGGAATTTCATCATAGCCACAAGATTTCTTATTTTGCAAACCATTCACGATTTTTAAAATTTCATTCCGAGTAGTAAGCAAGATATGCAGATCGTTTTCCACTCTTTCCGTACTTCGTTGAAGAAAAAGGACAGCATCTTGACCATCAGTACTAGGCATGATGTGCTTGTGAGCGAATTGCGCTACTAGAATTGCTCTACTAGAATTGCTCCACTAGAATTGCTCTACTAGAATGTCAGCTACTTCCTCTGGGTTATTACTTGGGTTATTTGTTTGAAGTCGAGTTCCCGCCCGCATTGCTTTAACCCCATTTGTACTCTTATTTATAACTTTCCAAATTTCCCTACCTGAATTTTTGACTGATTAATTTTTCACTGACTAAGTTTTTTAGCATTCAAAATTACCCTTCTATAATTTGTAACGTAGCTATTTTTGTTGTTAGGAACACTATTTCCACGAGAGCATAAAAGTCGTTTCATTTTACACGATGTTTTCACACCACTTGTGACCCACATTAATTGAAACGTCAATTTACGTTAATTTACGTCTTAATGAAATTTTTTGTTCACGTTTTCTAAAACTATACTGTAATACCTTACCAAAAGTCTTGTTGATGCACTCCAGTTATGTTCGAGTGTTCGTTGTCCAAAATGTAGACCATCCTTGTTGTTGTGTCCCCTAGCACTCCAGTTATGTTCGAGTGTTTGTTGTCCAAAATGTAGACCATCCTTGTTGTTGTGTCCCCTAGCACTCCAGTTATGTTCGAGTGTTCGTTGTCCAAAATGTAGACCATCCTTGTTGTTGTGTCCCCTAGCACTCCAGTTATGTTCGAGTGTTCGTTGTCCAAAATGTAGACCATCCTTGTTGTTGTGTCCCCTAGCACTCCAGTTATGTTCGAGTGTTTGTTGTCCAAAATGTAGACCATCCTTGTTGTTGTGTCCCCTAGCACTCCAGTTATGTTCGAGTGTTCGTTGTCCAAAATGTAGACCATCCTTGTTGTTGTGTCCCCTAGCACTCCAGTTATGTTCGAGTGTTCGTTGTCCAAAATGTAGACCATCCTTGTTGTTGTGTCCCCTAGCACTCCAGTTATGTTCGAGTGTTCGTTGTCCAAAATGTAGACCATCCTTGTTGTTGTGTCCCCTAGCACTCCAGTTATGTTCGAGTGTTTGTTGTCCAAAATGTAGACCATTCTTAAAATTAAAAACTCGCCTATTTATAGTAATATGATTGCTATTATCAAAGTTATCAATAACATTTTCCAAGGTAAATTCACCCAGTAGAGCCCAGTGCCGTGCACAGAGTTTTAAGACAGGGTAGGCAGAAAATTTTAAAAGCTATTATGATGATGATAATAGATTTTAAAGTTTTCCGCCGATTCCAACATAGTTGGGAAAAGGCCAGCCTTGTCCCAACTATGTTGTGGTCGGCTTCCAGTCTAACCGGATGCAGCTAAATGTCAGTATTGTACATGGTAATACGATACCCCTTAGTAAGACTGGTTGTCAGACTTTCGGGCTTCTGACGACCCGTATCGACTGTCAAAGATCTACGAATGACAGCCGGGACCAATTATGGGCTGAACGTGCTTTCCGAGGCACGGAGGGATCATAGTATGTAAACATGGCCACCTATCCACGGACCAACCGCGGCAAGCGTAGATAATGGCAACTCAGAATAAAAAATAATACGACAAAAAAGTAATGGCGCTTTAAGTAGCGATAATTAAATGAAACAAAGCTACTATTTAAAATATACCTGCGTCTTTAAAATATGCCTGCGTCTGTGTTTCCGAACGCATACAACCCCGATCTCTTCAAAGTGAGAGTTAAAAAGCTTCTTCTGGGTAAGCTCGCACCATCGTCGACTTTGTCTCTGTCATCTCTGACCTAGACTAGAGTCAAGAGCTAACCTATCTCAAATAAAAAAAAATAATCGTGTTGTAATAAAGACATTGCCTACCCTGTACGATTGTGTGCGTTATTTGTGAGATTGTGTGCCACTTATTTATAGGAACGCACACATTAAATACGCTTGACCACGAGAGCACACATATAACCCACACACACATTTAGACCCGAATAGTTTGTGTCTTTTCCGAGTGCGCTAGTGCAGCGCAACGCGAAGTTGCGTCAAATAATACGAAGGAGCACGACAGATGGAGCTGATTTATGATTTTCTTGTTTATTGATAATACGCTCGTAGTAAATAATACATTTATTTTACTTCGGAACATCATATTTACATAATATATAAGCTAACAGACTTATAATAATAATTATAATATGTACAAATGTAAAAAAAAAATATATAATCATAGGGCATCAATAAATTCGTCCGCATCGCTGTCAACAGGAAAAGTGCCCAAAAGGCTGGCAGCATTGGCAATAATAAATTTGATATCAGGACAAGATTATAAATATTTATTTGAGTTGGGTAGGGTAAGCAGTGTCTTTCTGTCTTTATGAAATGCACGCCACTGGTAGAGCCCCGTGTCCATCTGCCAAGCCGTTGTGGTCTACACAGTCATCAGGCAAGTTAGTTAAGATGTGATCAAGATCATGCAGGAATGAGAAGTGTTACGCATAAACGCATGAGTATCAATAAGATATCTAAAGTTATAGCATGTCAACAGGCTCATGAACTCAGTTCGTTTTCTGCTCATTGTGAGCATGTCAATATTAAAATCTCCACGAATTGTAATTCTTCCTATTAAATAAATGCTCCAGCATTTAATTCCAAGCTTTTCATAAAATTATCAAAATTTTTATCATTAGGATTAAGATAACAACAACACAGAAAGAGACCTGCATATGTATATGGATATCCTTTACACAACAAACTTTGCTATCTACACTATAGGTACAGTTTATTTATTACATCTACAACTTCAACTTTCCTGTCTGTGTATGCTAAGATTAAGGTTCCCCCTTATCTTTTTATTTCTAGTATTGTAAGACACAAGATTGTAATTTTCTATATTTAATAATTTTACAGTTTCATCGTTCAAGAAATGTTCACTTAAGCATACATACATAGTTTACCCTATTTTCAAGCGTTTCTAAATAAATGGATAATTCATTTTTCTTATTGCTAATTCTACACACATTCTGATGACATATACAAATTTTAAGTCGTAGATTTGATGAGACTGAATGTACACTTTTACATGATGCCATAGCAGTATCTACTTGTATGTCACTCACGAAAAAATTCTGACTGTTGTGACCGTTGTGTCTGTTGTGTGACTTCATAAGTTTGTGACGCGGAATTTACAAATGTAATCAATTTAATTTTACTGCATTTTTAAAATACTTTACTTTGCTTTTCATAATCTGCCATTTTTGTCAATTTTGGTAATTAATTTCATAATTTTTCTGCTAAATTTCTCTATAAATTAGTCTACATGCTTGCAATTTGTTTACATTTTCGGTTGTCGCAATCACCCACCAGACACAACACCCGTTTGGTCGGAGGATCCTCCCTTTTCATAGAGGATGAGTGAACTTTACACCCTGTTCCTCATGCCTCTATAATAATATTTATGTCTAAGGAAATGAACATTGAGTTTTCACCGTTATTACGCACAAGTTTTACTGGATTTGTGTTTACGAAGTCATTATTATAAATACCCAATAATACATTTGTGGACTTTAATTGGTACAGGGTCTAGTGTAAGTATGTCTGAACTAACATCGGATTTTTATCTTTACAGCCAGCCAGTATCAGTACAAAATCAGACTTGGTGTAATCAATGCACATAGAAACGCAAGAGTTCAATACTTCATCCGCTGTACTCCAATGTAGCTTAGAGCTTTATTGTTGAAGTAACGGAAAAGGAGTCTCCTAAGTAATACTGAAGTATCTGACTTACACCATATCTTGTTTGTTCTGCAAAGTTCGTAACTCTGTGCTTCCTTCCGCTGTTGTTGGTAATGTCTTCTTGTAACCTCTTAACATCATTATTTCGAGACACTTGCTGCTGGCTGACGTGTTAGAACGGCTCATTAAAGGCCCCATCCTTTGAGATATTAGCACTGTGTCCAGTTCTAACCTAACCTAACCCATTTGGTCTGGGTGCCACTGGCGGCGTGAAATGCAACTACTTTGCGATTTGCCAGTTGTCAAATGCCCAGGCAGATCACGATATGGCCATTTCTGCGATCAGACCACGGCAGATACCCTACATCTATGATATGGCCAAACGTCGACATCATTTTTTGTTGACATTGTTTTTTATTATTCTTTTATTTTATTTTTATTATTATTTTTACATTTTCATTTTAAATTGAGATTTGTATGTATCTTGTTGTCGTAAAGGTGTATTTTTTTAATATGGGAGAACCTGAAATAAATGGATTTGATTTGATTTGATTTGATTTGATTAAACGTTGACGTTTAAACGATATGGCCAATTTTAGCTGGCCAATGAAGTTGCTTCTGGCAAAATGAAGTTGCTTCATTTTTCTGTGACCCAAAATATTTATTTGCATTTTGGATAGGCCATTGAAATAATGGTGGTCGAGAGCAGATGAATTCTATGTTTTATAGTTAGTAACTGATATGGGTAATCCTCATGTAATCCTACTTACTATCCTTCTAATATTATTAATATTAAAGTTTGGATATTTGTAAGGTATTAATTGTTTATTTTTCGAAGGTATACAGGCTGACTTTGAAAACATGCGACAAAATTTAAGGGGGTGATCTACCCATCAATATGAACAACTTTTACTATGGGACCAACTATAAATTCGCAAAAAAGATCGACCTTCCCGTATAAAAGTAGATACCCGATTGGACCATTTGGTCTAAGAAAATCGATTTTTTTTTTGCGAATTCCGAGTTGGTCCCATAGTAAAAGTTGTTCATATTGATGGGTAGAACTCCCCCTTAAACTTTGTTGCTTCTATTCAAAGTCACCCTGTATATAGACGTAGGTACAGGCGGGCGGAGCCGCCGGCAAAAGCTAGACTAAAATACTGCCGTCCTTTAACTAAAAAGCCATTAACCTCAAAACTTTCTGCACCTCCCCACACACGTGCAGCCTATTGCGCATCTTACTCGCCTGCTGCTTGCGGTGCCCTTCGTGTCCAATACAACAACGCGTCCAGGGCGGTGTTGGGGCTGCCCCGCTTCTGCAGCGCCTCAGGCATGTTTGCGGAGGCGCGCACCGACTGTTTCCGCGCCACCATGTGCAAGCGGTGCGCGTCCTCGGTGCGCAGGCTGCGGGCTAGCTCCAACACTGTCCTGGCGATGATTGCTCAGCGACTAGATTGCGGAGGCGCGCACCGACTGTTTCCGCGCCACCATGCGCAAGCGGTGCGCGTCCTCGGTGCGCAGGCTGCGGGCTAGCTCCAACACTGTCCTGGCGATGATTGCTCAGCGACTAGATTGCGGAGGCGCGCACCGACTGTTTCCGCGCCACCATGCGCAAGCGGTGCGCGTCCTCGGTGCGCAGGCTGCGGGCTAGCTCCAACACTGTCCTGGCGATGATTGCTCAGCGACTAGATTGCGGAGGCGCGCACCGACTGTTTCCGCGCCACCATGCGCAAGCGGTGCGCGTCCTCGGTGCGCAGGCTGCGGGCTAGCTCCAACACTGTCCTGGCGATGATTGCTCAGCGACTAGATTGCCCCTACGTTAGGCGTTGTTGTGGCAGGCATATTGCTGGTGCTTGATTTGTCATCATTTTATATTATTATGTAATAATGAAGTCTTATGTATAATTATTATTTTGAAGTCTGACATATCTCGGGAACCGACGATTAACCCTGTATGCACTATGCAGGTGCACCCAAGGGCAACCCCTGGTTAGTGTAGGACTATTGCAGGATATGAAAACATAGATATTGGACTGTGGGTTTGAATGGCTAAAGTGGACTGGTTACCTAGAACTATGGAAGGACTTGACCCTTCCCCCCGGACAGCCATTGCGCACGGACGTGTTTTACCCAAAAAGTCAATTTAAGTAATTAAATATTTAAATCCTAATTCAAAAATCAAATAAAATCGGCAAGTTAAATTCTCGACGAGTACTAGGCGCGCAGTGTGTTGAAAGAGATCGAGTCCTGCGGCGAGCGAGGGAGAAAGCAAGTTGTCCACGCTTCCCATCTCTGTCGGCCGCGCGTGAGTCATTATCACCTGACTCCGCGCTCTGCACCGACTACTTGCAAATACAAGCACCTAACACTTTACGCCGAGCAACGTGTGTCAGCGCCTCAACACTTGTCGACTCCAGAGCCAGAAGTAAGGTGCATATTTTTAATTTTTTTAAATGATAAAGCGGACACAACCCAAACATGGCAGCGAACCACCTCTTCACCATAGTTCCGAGCCCGACTTGACAACACCAGTTTCGGAACAAAAGTTGGACAAAATCACTTTACGACAAAAACGTAAACATGATTCTGAACAATTAATGGAAATCAAGTCTCTCCGGGAGGATATTATGTCATCACTTGATAATTTGAGAAAGTCACCCCCTGCCATTTTATCCGTCTATTGTATTTATCAAACATTGGTCAGGCAGGGGCCATAGTCCTTCCATAGTTCTAGGTAACCAGTCCACTTTAGCCATTCAAACCCACAGTCCAATATCTTTGTTTTCATATCCTGCAATAGTCCTACACCAACCGGGGGTTGTCCTTGGGTGCACTTGCATAGTACGTACAGGGATAATCGTCGGTTGGTGCCTCATTTCCATTGAAAGCGTCTAACGGGCCTCTGCGAGTTGGCTTCGGCCCCTCATATGCCTTCCAAAGGTCCGGGACCCTAGGGTCCCGAGAAATATCAAAATAATAATAATAATAGCAAATGAATTTAATAATTACTTTATTGACACAATTGAAAATAATATTCATACAGACAGGAAACGTGTGCTTCTGTGGCAATACAGAACTAAGCCCAACCTCAAGAACAAACATGCGTTTAAAGCATATTCACGTAGACTTAAAAAAATTATATCTTTAACACAAAAATCTAAAAATGACTATTTTTTAACACAAAAATCTAAAAATGACTATTTTATCAAAACATCACAAAATAAATCTAAAGCGACATGGACCGTAATTAACAATAATAAAGCATACTTTCCTAAGGAACCCATAACCGAAATAAAAACTGACACAATGATAGTTACGAATCCTATTGAAATAGCAAACTCCTTCAACGAATATTATATTAAGGGGAATTATAAAACGAGCGACTAAAAAAAAAACTTAGCGACTGATGATGAGATACTGTTTTAATAACTTGAGCGGTATGAATTTGAGTAAGCGACACATTAACTAAACTAACAACAAATATTGATTAACAATAAAATCCAGAACGAGCTTACTAAAAGTGGGTTATTGAAATCCTAGTTAAACGATTCAATTAGTATGTGAGCGACTAAAGTAATAAGTGAGCGACTAGAAATAAAAATGAGGTTTTAAATAAGGAATTTACGCTAGCAAATGTTTTCATCATTGTCTAATTATCTAGTCGCAGGTAGATTCATCATTTGAACTGGGTGAAATAGGTTAGGTTAGGTTAGAACTGTGACCTACCGCGCGTGAGCCGAGTGAGCGAAGCGAGCGGTGCCGCGGCAGCGGCCGGCGAACGCTACGACCAAGTTGCACGCAGATTTTATTTCACCATTTTTTAATTATTCGGGTTTTCGCAATATCCGGATTATCAAATTACCTTGTGACATACATAATACATAAATATCGGTATTTAGGACATTCGATACTGTGTACATTTATATTTAGGACATTCGAAACACTTCATTTAAGATAAAATGCCGCTCAGTATAAATAAATCATTGGCCAAATCTGGAAAAAAATGCAGCACAAAACATTGACACTCAAACAAATATTAGGTCACTCAAATATTATGAAGCTTCTCATTTTGTATTTTAAGTAACTCAAAGCTGTTCTATTGATTTCTCGTCACTCGCAGTCAGTCGCTCACTTATTATTTCTATAACCCAAAATAATTATTTTTGTCACTTAAAATTTTAATTTACAGTCACTCGTTTAAATACTACCCTTATATTAACCTAGTATCTAATTATAATCATAGCATAACACAAGAAATCCCCATTAATTCAAACACATTGAACTCTTTATTTATGGAGCCAACTTTGCCGCATGACATCAGGAATCATATTAAGTCTCTTAGAGATACAAACAGTGTAGGTAGTGATGGAATATGCACAAAGGTCATAAAAGCAGTCTCTCAATACATAGCCCCTCATCTTAGTTACATAATCAATTTAAGTATTGAGAATGGGATCTTCCCGGAGAAGCTCAAAACCTCCATTGTCACTCCACTATACAAAAAGCAAGACAAATCTCTCATGAAAAATTATAGACCTATCGCTTTGATACCGATATTTGCAAAGATATTTGAAAAGGTCATATATAGAGCACTTTATACTTACCTAGAGAAATCAAATATTCTAGTGAATGAACAGAAAGGATTTCGCAAGAACAGGACAATTAACATGGCTATCCATGATCTGATACGCCCTATCTTATCGAATGTGGATAAAAGAAATGCCGTATGTGCTATATATATGGACCTTACAAAGGCTTTTGACTATGTAGATTATAAGATACTATTAAATAAATTGGTGAAATATGGTATACGAAGCAACATTTTGAATCTTATTGAATTTTACGTAGACAACAGAAAGCAGATTTTAGAAATAACGCGAATATGCCCACGCACTGGAAACGAAAGAAGGTACAGATCTAGTAGCAGGATTATTAAATACGGAGTCCCACAAGGCAGTGTGTTAGGACCTCCACTATTCTTAACTTATATCAATGATCTGCCTAGAGAAATAAAGCATCCTATGGTACTATTTGCTGACGACAGCACGGTAATAATAAAATGTGACGATCCTAATACATACGAAGCGGAGATAAATTTGACATTGAATAAAATAATTACTTGGCTAAATAATAACAATCTTGTCATAAATCTAGAAAAGACTAAAATAATGCACTTTTATCAAAGGATTCCTAATATAAACCTTGACATTGACTATTTAGGGACTAAAATAGAGTCGACAAATATGACTAGATTCCTTGGTGTTATTATAGATAATAACTTGTCCTGGAAACCTCAAACGGACGATATTTGTAAAAAAATTAATAAATTTGCATATGCCCTCTATAAACTGGCTAAAATTGTAAGCTTAGAATCGCTTTTAATGGCTTACCATGGCTATGTTGCATCCACACTAAGATATGGCATTATATATTGGGGTAATTCAGTAAATAAAGAGTATGTTTTCAAAGCCCAAAAGAGATGTATCAGAGCTATGTGTGGTTTACAAAGTACTGACAGCTGTCAACCTCTATTTTAAAAGCCTCAAAGTCTTAACCTTACCTTCTCTGTATATTTATGAAGTTAATGTATTTGTTAAGACAAACATCGGCCTATATGAAATAGCTTTTAAAAGCCACTATAGGAAACTACGTGATAAAAATAAATTTGAGCTTAAAGTACCATATGCAGGTACGGCTTTAATGAGGAAAAGTTTTGTTTGTATGGCCCAAAGAATATTTAATAAGTTACCTTGCTCAATAAAAAGTTTAAATTTAGTAAATTTCAAGCGTAAATTACGTACTATATAAATGTAACATAAATGTTACTATTGTCTCAATGAATATTTTAATGACAGTTCTTTGACATAATAATATTTGTATACTCGTAAAATGACTGTTTATGCGAGTCGACTCTAATAGTAATTCTGTGGACAATATCAATTTTAAACATTTTTCTTATGAATAGCTTATTGACATTATAATTATTTATTATTGACATTATCGCATTTCGTTAAATATTGACATAACCTGACATTACCTATTGCATTTTATTAAATTAAGTACATACATTAAAAATAAAAATTGACATTGATACTACTGAATTATTACAAATTAATTTACTTTATTGGCAAAAGCCTCCCATAAATGTATATTTGTACGCCAGATGGCAAAACACAGAGAAACTATAATATAGCAATTGTAACATCTTGCACAATCTTGGAACCTATGTTTACAAATAAAGACGATTGATTGATTGACATTACCAATAATAATAATTTTGAAAATCTGACATCTCATTAATTATTTATGCTACCAGTTACATACATTGACATAATAAAAATAATTAATGACTTTAAAAACACTAACACTGTCGGCTACGACGGCGTATCTACAAAAGTTATTAGACATGTCAAGGAAATAATTGCACCACCACTAGCGCATATTATTAATAACTGCATTATCGATGGAACATTTCCAAATGACCTAAAAAAGTTGTTATAAAACCCCTTTTCAAGCGGAATGATAGAACAGATTTAAAAAATTACAGACCAATTGCCAAAATTCCGATATTTCAAAAATAATAGAGATAGTAATATATAATGCTGTGTATAATTACTTTCAAAAACATAAACTATTCTGCACTGAACAAAAAGGGTTTCGAAAGAACACTACAGTCAATATGGCATTTTTTGATTTATTATCTAATATTATGACTTCCATAGATAAAAGGAATCCAATATGAGCTATTTACACTGGCATGACAAAAGCAATCGATTTTGTTGATCACAGCATCCTACTTTGAAAATTGCACGCCTATGGAATAAGAGGAAATATCCTCAAACTCTTAGAATCATACCTCAGTGACAGATTGCAGTATACAGACATCTCTAGAATATGCCCAATCAGTAAAATAGAATCTGTATACACATCTGAATCTAGACATGTAAAATATGGTTTTCCTCAAGGCAGTGTAGTGGGACCGTTATAGTTTTTAATATACATTAACGATCTCCCAAAAGCGATATTACACAAAATGGTTCTCTTTGCTGATGATAGCACAGCAATTACTGAGTGCACTAACCCTAATGACTACCAAAATGAAATTAATAGGTCTGTAGGTGAAATGATAAAGTGACTTGTTAAGAATAATTTAAGAATAAACTTAAGTAAGACTAAAATTATGCATTTCCATCAACGTCGTGCAAACCCAACGATTTCCGTAACAAGTGTATAACAACTGTTTGATAGAAGAGGTCACTAGTAGTAAGTTTCTAGGTATAACTATCGACAATAAGCTCACTTGGAAACTCCACGTAGAAGATATATGTAAGCGCATGAGTAAATCTGCATACGCATTAATCAAATTATCAAAACAAGTAAATATTGAAACATTATTGACAGCGTATCATGGTTTGGTAGGTTCAATTCTCCGATATGGTGAGATTTTTTGGGGACAATCAACTGATAGAGAGACCGGTATTCAGGATGCAAAAGCGTTGCAAAATTCCTAATTCCATGAAAATAATGCCACTGTCAAAATTTAAAATAGCACTGCAGAAACTTCTTGACAAATGCTACTATACAATAGACGAGTTTTTAAACGATAAAGAGTTTTAGTTATTAATGCTGCATTTAAAATTTTGACATCTGTAATTTTATATGAATGTTTCTTTTTATTAATGAAAATGTTTTTTTTTTACTTTTTTAATTTTTTTTTAGTATACTTTCTTTGCATGTTACAATATTTGTATGTCTTAAGAAAAAAAAAAAACATAGCGTACTATTTTATATGTATGACCTTTTGTACACCTATGTTTCACAAATAAACTTTATGATGATGATGATGATGACGAACCATATCCCAATATTCTTCATTAGAATATTGATAAGACGCCATTTTTGTTTATTCAACAACATGTTTACAGGACACCTTTATCATGAAGTAAGCGGGGTTGTTTAAACGATACGCGGAACCGCAATTGGACTTACAGAAATAGCGGCGCACTTGCATAGACTGCGGTCAGCGCGGACATAGTATAAACAGAGGAAGTACGTTATCTTCATACAAACGCACCGCGCGCGGCTTGTATGTGTGCGCCAAAGTATCTATGCGTCGCCGCACGCACACTTAAACAAATCTCGGCCCGTTTCGCAGCGCGCCAGTCGGGGCTAACATCGCACGAGGTTCGCGCGTCACGGCTTTTAGGCACCGCTAAATGAATGAAAAATGTGTGAATTATCATTCATTTTCCTCCTGCGATTACGCAGGAGAACGTATTGCTGTGTGTTTGGGTGTCTTAATAATTCATCGATTACAGAATTGTCTCTGTTCAAATTACCTATTGAACAGGAAAGGCAAGAACGTCACTTTTTCTAGCATATCATTTTTACTTGATGATGAGATACCTACTTACTTATTTTTTGTTGTATTAGTTTTCTATCAGACAGAGGAAGTATGTAGGCCTACTTTCCCACTAGAATGTACTAGGTACTTTTGATCTGTCAATCATCGTTTAGGTACCCAGACAATACAAGTAAAAAATACAACTTCCCGACCCTTGCCAATTTATTGACACTGAATTAAAATTTAACTAAAAGTGACAATCCTGAGACAGTAGGCAATTATATCGCGGATTGTGCCGGAGATAGCCTACTTCCTCTCTTTATACTATGGCACGGAAGTGTCCTGTGTCGGTGCATCAGAGAGCACAAAGGAAAGGGGCGGGGTTTGCGCACAGGATTCCCTTTTGGCAGGATCGGCACGTGTTAATGCCGCGTGAATACTTCACTGTTTACAAGTTCACTTCTTGCGCGCTCAGTGTTTATGAGTAATGTATTTTATTGGACAATTACGTCATAAATTAAGGTTATAGGTTTTTTACATATTTGGGACGAGAATCAAATTCTGAATACCCTCCTCCAATTAAGCCCCTCGTTTAACCTAACAGACTGTATATACAGGGTGTGGCGTAAATAGTGGTCCAACGTTAAGCGGTCGATACACCGTATATTCAGCTATCACATACCACAATTTGAAACGTTTTTTCCATAGATCTCAGAATAAAATATTTTTCTATTCTTTTTTGAAAAATGTACACCTTGCTTTACTAATTGGGCTGTACAATTCAGCTCTTTTTGAATAAAAATGGCTACAACTTTTGTTTAAATTAAGGAGTCGGTTATTATTATACTATTTTAGAATCTGCATTAATTGAAAAAGTTTTTAAAATAATGGGCACTGACAGTGTCGTACATTTTTTTTACACCATTCGCACCTCAAGTCACACAATTTTCTAGACATTTGAGTTACATTTTAAAATAAACACATTTTTCTTTATTACCTATAAAATTACATTTACAAAATTACTTGCATGTGATAGCACATGTGTTCCACAGTTATAAACAGAAAAAATAATGATAAAATAATGTCTTTTTTAGAAGTTATAGCCACATTAGTAAAGCAAGGTGTACATTTTTCAAAAAAGAAAAGAAAAATATTTTATTCTGAGATCTATGGAAAAAAAAGTTTCAAATTATGGTATGTGATAGCTGAGTATACGGTGTATCGACCCCTTAACGTTGGACCACTATTTACGCCACATCCTGTATATATATTTTAGTGTTATCTTGAACTTATGTAGTAATTAAGTTTTAAAAGGTGATTACAAAAGTATATTTATTTTTCCCTAATTGAAAGCTTTATAAACATTATTCAAGAAACTCACTAAAATATTTCAATCAAGGCAGGAAGCTGATTAAGCTGAGAATGGTGGCAAAAATACCTAAGTAATCCTATTGTTTTTGTGCTCTCAGCAGTCGGACTAGAATGATCTCAGATCTCATGGATTATAAAATAAAAAACTTATCAATGCAGAGATTACATGATCGTGAACCCTGTTAAGACATTAGCGCAGTAATTATAATTATTATAATAATGAAATTATTTTCGAGAGCATGTATGTGTTGAGCTCCACGTTCATTGACTTGTATATCCTAATGCCAACGAAGCTGTTACAACCACTTGCCTACCTACACATTTTCTAAAAATTGTGTTTTAACACGACTGCCCAACAAAGGAGTGCAATGTTTTCAGGGTTCATGTATGTATGTATGTGAGTTTCTTTACTCCACCAGAACTTTTATTACCACCCTAATTGCGTAGCACACTATCAATCACGATCTGAATGATTTTGAAGCATATTGCCATTGTATTTCCACTGCTTCATTTGTTTGAAAAATTTGTCTGCTCAACAACGTAAATAACGCAATGAATTTTGTTGAACTGTCAAAATGAAACCGATTCCTACTGTAAGTGTGTTACGCAATTGCCGCGCTAGTTTAAAACGATTCCAAGTGCTGACACATTTTTTTTTTTTTTTTTTGTGGATGGGAAATCATCAAATGACTTCTCCCGCTCTGGGCGGAGCGGGAGGGCGTGTCAGACTTTTACTGACTAAAACCCACCCGTGTTCCTTCTGTTGCCTGTGCCGGGGCCACGGTAACTCTTTCGAACATCCCGCAACCCTAGCTGGCATCGGCCCTAGCGGACCCCGTCAATAGTGCTGACATCTCTTTGAGGCGCGCGTGGAACACGACGCGCCGTCGACTCGGGCTTGGTCCTTACCGGACGGTGAGCTACCCATTGCTCGCCGTCTGCAAGCCCGCGACTACGGTGGCCGGGAATCGGCTGCCAATTCCCGACGCCCAGGGCGTCTCCTGCGGCGACTAGGGGCGTGAGGGTGCAAAGCTTGCCTCTCCCTCACGCGTCCCGCCTCCTCCTTCACGAGCATTACTGCTTCACAGAAGGAGGTAATGGCTTCCCATGCACTCTCGCTCCGTACCATGGCCTGGACCAGGGCCGGACGCGAGAGATCGCCGCCGCCGATCGCTTCCGCGAGGACACGGCGGTGCTCCGCCCAAGCCGGGCAGACCTCCACCGTATGCTCCACCGTGTCCTCCGGGCGATCCACACAGTGGTGACACCCGGGCGTTTCCTCCCGCCTTATCCGGAACAGGTACCTCCCGAAGCACCCGTGTCCGGTGAGGACCTGCGTCAGGCGGAAGGTGAGGACGCCGTGGCGCCTCTCCAGCCACTCCTCAAAGAGGGGACTTATCGCCGCAATTGTGGCGTGCCCAGCGCTGGGTTGCGACAATCGCACTCTCCATGCCGCCACGAGATCCTGCCGGAGCTTTGTCCGCCGTGCCGCGATTTCTCGCGGCAACTGAGACATAACATAACAAATCAGCAAAACAAGATGGATGAGAAATCGAGAAAATAATGTAATGACGTGACTTACCTAAACACTCGGTCGTGTTTATCCACCACCAACTGTTTAGGTAAGTAATGACGTGACTTACCTAAACACTCGGTCGTGGTTATCCACCACCGACTGTTTAGGTAAGTAATGACGTGACTTACCTAAACATTCGGTCGTGTTTATCCACCACCGACTGTTTAGGTATGTAATGACGTGACTTACCTAAACACTCGGTCGTGTTTATCCACCACCGACTGTTTAGGTAAGTAATGACGTGACTTACATAAACATTCGGTAAGTATCGTACGAGATCATCTTCGTTCTCTTGCCTTTATCCCAATTTATTTGGCGTCGGCGCTGGGTTGCGACAATCGCACTCTCCATGCCGCCATGAGATCCTGCCGGAGCTCTGTCCGCCGTGCCGCGATTTCTCGCGGCAACTGAGACATAACATAACAAATCAGCAAAACAAGATGGATGAGAAATCGAGAAAATAATGTAATGACGTGACTTACCTAAACACTCGGTCGTGGTTATCCACCAACACCGACTGTTTAGGTATGTAATGACGCGACTTACCTAAACACTCGGTCGTGTTTATCCACCACCGACTGTTTTGGTAAGTAATGACGTGACTTACCTAAACATTCGGTCGTGTTTATCCACCACCGACTGTTTAGGTAAGTAATGACGTGACTTACCTAAGCACTCGGTCGTGTTTATCCACCACCGACTGTTTAGGTAAGTAATGACGTGACTTACCTAAACACTCGGTCGTGTTTATCCACCACCGACTGTTTAGGTAAGTAATGACGTGACTTACCTAAACACTCGGTCGTGGTTATCCACCAAAACCGACTGTTTAGGTATGTAATGACGTGACTTACCTAAACACTCGGTCGTGTTTATCCACCACCGACTGTTTAGGTAAGTAATGACGTGACTTACCTAAACATTCGGTCGTGTTTATCCACCACCGACTGTTTAGGTAAGTAATGACGTGACTTACCTAAACATTCGGTCGTGTTTATCCACCACCGACTGTTTAGGTAAGTAATGACGTGACTTACCTAAACATTCGGTCGTGTTTATCCACCACCGACTGTTTAGGTAAGTAATGACGTGACTTACCTAAACATTCGGTCGTGTTTATCCACCACCGACTGTTTAGGTATGTAATGACGTGACTTACCTAAACATTCGGTAAGTATCGTACGAGATCATCTTCGTTCTCTTGCCTTTATCCCAATTTATTTGGCGTCGGCGCAACATGTTATGTACTTATTTGCTCACAAGAGATAATATTGTATGTTACAAAAACATTAAGTAACCATAAACGAATACCATTACAAATATGAACAATGTCACAAAAAAATAACAAAACGGAAATATAAGGGCTATTTCACAGAAGATAATTGAAACAACGAAATTGTATTTTAATTATTTAATAATAATATAATCAGTCTGTTGAATTACAGTCATAAAATCTGTCTCAAAGTTGTGTATTTCTTATTGGTCATTAACATTTTTCTGATTACTTATAATAATGTCTAACCCAAACAAAATAAATATTGTAAGTAATTTGTCGAGGAACATGGAGTTGAAAATTGGTACGGGTATCCAAATATTCTTGCTTTTCATCTTTATTTATATCTTGACATTTTTGTTTCTGATTTTTCTTCAATCTTCTCCAATTCCTTCTTCTTATAGCTTTTTGACTCTCTGTTAGTTTGGAAACTTTGACATATTTACTTTTGATCCTTTCCAAGTTCTTTTGATTTATTTCATTATACTTTTCAGGATTGTTTAACTTAAGTCTTTCTCTGTACTTTCATCGTCTTTCTGTGGGAGTCATCGGCATTCCTGTATAAAATAACACACGATTTCATTAATTAAATAATCGTATTTATGACAAAATCCATAATACTTGTACCTTTTTGCTTGTTGAATTTAGTATTCAGTATTAATCTACTACTAAAAATATTTTATTCTGTCTTTTATTCTTTAATTACCATGAATTTTCGTTTTAAATTATATTACCGTAATAAACACTATAAATTGACCTTTTACATTTTGTAGGTCGCTTATCTTTAAGGTTGTACGTATTCCTGATGCTGGTGGACTACTATTTTCTACATATTTAAATATTTTATTACTTATTTAATTTTTTTAAATATAATATATAAATAAAACGAAAAACCAAAGCAAAATCCGTCAAATTATATAAACATAAAATTCTGTATGAAATCGGCTATACTTCATTTTTGTTACGCAACAAAAAAACGTAACAAATCTTTGGAAAAATGAAATCAACCATGAGTTGAATTACAACCTCAAACATTTGGAGATTAGAAAAATGTCGTGGTGAATTAATGAAAAATAAATGTCAGAACAAATCAACTTATGTCAAAAGCACAACGCAAAATAATAAATTAAATAAGTCAGAAACAAAAATTATAATAATAGAATAGAATATTCTTTATTGTACATCATAAAAATTATAGATATACATGTAGAAATAATAATAATAATTTATACGCATTTATTGAAAGAAAGGGAATAATATTAATTACCCGATCGCTGCGCTGTATCTCTACGTTGACGTCGTGGTGGGGCTTACGCGCTTCTGAACTCTAGGTCTGTGCCGGTAGAGTTTACTTTGCCGAAACGGGTCTAGAGTGAGGAGAGATACAGAAACCCGCAGGGCAGCATGTGGCGAGCTGCTGGGCAGTAGCGAACCCACGGACCCTATCTCCCGGGAGAAGTCTTGTTCCTCATCTCTGGCTTGCCTTTATTGGCCGGCTGGAGTGAACACTGACGAGAACTGACCTCCCACCTCATTCTTGCCTTTATTGGCTAGCAAACGTGCTCGGAGGAAGGAAGTAGTCCAGTAAGATGCTGGTAGGGATCTTGACCGTACTTCCGGGATTGTCCTGATAGCCGTGGAATACCTCTCCACTCCTCTTAAGCACCTCAAGACATGTTGCCCCCTTGTCGCTACGACACTATGTGCTAGCGACCGTTTCCGGGGGCCCATTGTTGAGTGTGCAAGTCACCCCGTGCCATTTTATCCGTCTATTGTATTTATCAAACATTGGTCAGGCAGGGGCCATAGTCCTTCCATAGTTTTAGATAACCAGTCCACTTTAGCCATCCAAACCCATAGCCCAATATTTTTTTTGTCTCCATATCCTGCAATAGTCCTACACCAACCGGGGGTTGTCCTTGGGTGCACTTGCATAGTACGCACAAGGATAATCGTCGGTTGGTGCCTCATTTCCATTGAAAGCGTCTAACGGGCCTCTGCGAGTTGGCTTCGGCCCTTAATATGCCTTTCAAAGGTCCGGGACCATAGGGTCCCGAGAAATATCAAAAAAATAATAATAACGTCTAATAATAATAACTATTAATAAATTAATAACGCCATTAGACGTAGCCAAATTGGAAATCACCGGGACCGGACGGACTGCACAACTTTTGGCTAAAATGGCTAAGTAGTTCACACACTCGCCTGGCATCTCAATTCCAGTCATCCTTAGAGTCTGGGTCGCTACCGCAGTTTCTAACAACAGGCGTTACCCACCTGCTCTATAAGTCAAGAAGTCCCGCGGAACCCAAGAATTATAGACCGATCACGTGTTTGTCGACGATCTATAAACTTCTAACATCCATTTTGAGAGTGAAAATAAATACGCACATTGAGAGTAACTCGATTATGTCTTCCTCTCAAAATGGATGTAAGAACGGGTCCCGCGGTACTAAGGAGCTAGTCCTCATCGACATGGCCATAAGCCAACAGGTTCGTCGATCCCGCAAAGATCTGTCGACATGCTGGATAGATTATAAGAAGGCCTACGACTCGGTGCCACATACATGGCTCATGAGGGTGCTGGAGTTGCACAAGATAGATGCAATTCTACGCACCTTCCTTGAGTCGTGTATGGGGCAATGGAGGACGGTCCTTCGCTATCCAGGGTGTCGACAGATCCAGGGGAATGATGAACCTGTATGGATTAAACGGGGAATATTTCAGGGCGACAGTTTGAGTCCACTTTGGTTCTGCTTAGCCCTGAATCCTCTAAGCACACTGCTGGAGGATTCAGGTCTAGGCTATCGGTTGAAGAGAGGTGGTCAGGTTATATCTCACCTCCTCTACATGGATGACCTGAAACTCTTTGCCCCCAACAAATTGCGACTAATGGAGCTACTGAAGGTTACTGAAGGTTAGCCCTGAATCCTCTAAGCACACTGCTGGAGGATTCAGGTCTAGGCTATCGGTTGAGGAGAGGTGGTCAGGTCATATCTCACCTCCTCTACATGGATGACTTGAAAGTCTTTGCCCCCAACAAATTGCGATTGATGGAGCTACTGAAGGTAACTGAAACTTTCAGTAACGCCATCAGGATGGAATTTGGTGTGGACAAATGTGCAGTCATGCATGTAAAGCGAGGCGAGATTATGGAATCCGAGGGAATTCAACTTTCGGATTCCATACACCTCAGATCCCTCTCCTCATCCGAAAGCTATAAGTATTTGGGTATGTCGGAAGCGTTAGGCATCAATGTTGCTGACATGAAGCAATCGTTGAAGGAGCGCTTCTTTGGTCGCCTGAAGAAGGTATTAATTAGTCTTCTTTCGGGCGGAAACAAGGTGCGCGCCTTCAACGGCTGGGTCATGCCGGTTTTGATGTACTCTTTCGGCATACTCAAATGGACTCAGACCGAACTAGACGCCCTGGATAGGAGGGTCCGTACACTGCTGACCGCAAACCGGATGCATCACCCACGATCATCGGTGATGAGACTGTACATCCCGCGGAAGTGCGGGGGTCGAGGCTTTTTAAATGCGAAGTCCCTCCACAACCGCGAGGTGTGCAGCCTCAGGGAATATTTTTTAAAAGCCGACGTGGGTATGCACCGTGATGTGGTCGCAGTGGATAATGGGCTCACCCCGCTCTCCATGGCTAAAGAGAACTGGCGCAAACCTGTAGTACTTACTACAGATGACCGCAAGGCGGTATGGCAAAGCAAGGAGCTTCACGGGCGCTTCTATCGAGCTCTTCATGAGCCCGGTGTAGATTTCCTAGCGTCCGTATCCTGGCTACGTTTTGGTGACCTTTTTGGGGAAACCGAAGGTTTCGTCTGTGCAATTATGGACGAAGTTATTTTGACGAATAACTACCGGAGACATATTATGAAGGACGGGACGGTTGACGTGTGTCGGGCATGCCACCGTCCGGGTGAGTCTATCAGACATATCATCTCTGGTTGTTCTCGTCTGGCTAACGGCGAGTACTTGCACAGACATAACCAAGTGGCCAGGATTATTCACCAGCAACTTGCTTTGAAATACAAACTTGTGGACTCTGAGGTACCGTATTACTTGCCTTTTTTTAAAGTATTAATATTAAAATCACCAGCTAAAACTACACGTGTGTTGGGTTTATATTTATTGTATAAATTATGTAAAAGACTATTGAGTTTAGTTAAGAACTGGGTAGGATCTGATGTAGGTGTACGATAGAGACAAATAATAATTATTTTACTAGACGTGAGTTCTATACCGCAGACTTCAAATGAATTCTGTGTGGCTAATGTTTTTACTAATGTTAATTCTTTGTAAACTAAACCTTTTTTAACTAAAATGCAAGTACCACCTCTTTGTTTTTCCCTACAGAAACTGGAAGCCAACTCATTAGGTATCAAATATTTTTACATGACTCTCGTAGCCTTTTTTGACAAATGTTTCGGAAAGACATATTACGTCTGGATTAGATAGTGTTTACTAATCTTTTAATTACAATCATTGCAAACTATAGTTTTGTATAAATTAGAAGCATCTTTTCAATTTTGTAAATGTGAGTACCATGGAGCGGTTTTATGTTATGATGTAGGTATGTTGACTTGAAAGAGTATGGCAGTTGAGAGTATGTCATGCTCACTTAAATGTCTCGCTGATGGTGGCGCGTGTGTTGGATCATGCGGTTCCCTACAAAATGGTTGAGCTGGATGGTGCTGATCCACGCGTCATGTTCGTGAACGGGCGTCGTCAGTGGAGACTGGTCATCTCGTAGCTGCCAGGGCTTATTTTAATCTTATATTTTAAATTGTTTTAATTATCTATTTTTTACATTGTTCTCACATATAGAAGCAACAAGAACAATAACAATGTACCCAGGATTTTGTAACAATTTAGATTTAAAAGAGTGTCCATGGAGTTTCTTGCCCATTCTTCTCCATAGAGATCTACGTTTTGGAATGGGCGACTAGCTTCAATTTTCTGACTAACTGACCGACTCTTTGACAATTCAAAAGTGCCTGTAATTGGTTTAATTGAAATAAATGCTTTGAGTTTGAGTTTGATTATTTTGTGATTCTCGTAATTCTTGTATACTTAATTCTAGTAATTCGCGTATTGACAAAATGCTAGCAATATTTTGATGCAGAATTCTAAAACTATGTGGGGTAATATTTTTATTAAGCTCGAAAAAACGTATCGTTTTTGTTAATAACAGGGAAATAGTAAGGTATTGTTCCTTTCTTAAGTTTTCTTACGTTCTCGATTAAGTTTTCTGAAGGTTGAATATTTAATTTAACCGTATCAGTGTGATTAATATTGTACGGAATGATCTCTTTTTCAGGTATAATTATGTTCTCATTTAACTTTTGCCTCGGTTTATTACTCGCTATTCGTTTCTTAAGTTCGCTCGGGTTTAAGTATTTTTCTTCGTAATCGCTACAGTCAATAACATAATTAATCGATTTACAAATATCGGATACTTTGTTGTATTTGCCATACACAAATTGACATTTATACATTACACATAAATTCTTAATGCGGTTATTTAGTTTATTAACACTTAAATAAGGATTTTTAATAACATTTAGTACAATAATCTTATTTTTATTATATGTGTCTAAGATAGTTTGCAGCTGCGATATAACAAGTTTTACGTTGTGATCGTTTTCGCCGAAACAGATTACGAGTTTGTCGTTATTACTTAGCTTAATATCCCGGCAACTTTTTACTATTTGGCTGCTTAGTGCATGAGGCTTCGTTACCGACATCACATCGTATTTTTCATATTGTGTATCCATTCTTGAGTGTAAAATGGAAGAAGCCAGTCCAACGCACTGTTGAGTGCCGAATATAAGTATTCTTCTTCCAGATTCATGGTTTTGCTGCTGGATGGTAGTATTTGTTTGCGCAGAGGTTCTTGATCTTGTGTTTTCACTGTGTAAGTACTGCGTCAAAGTCTTTATTTGTTTTGTAAGGATCATAATTTCTTGTTCAGCGTTCTTTAATTTCTGTTGGAGATCTACGATTTCTACTTGCAGGCATGCCAATTGCGTGTTATTAGTAGATTTGGCGTTTGACGTGAATGACAGTAAAGATGGTGAATAGAATTCGTTATGAAGTTGTAGGGAGAGGCTCTGCTTCTTTGTATTGTTCTCAGTATTATTTTCTACCGCAGAAGACTGCAATTTTAGTATTTTAATTTCTGAACTAAGTTTATTTACCTGTAAGTGAAGTTCGTTATTTTCCAATTTTGTTTTCTCTAGAGCCATCTGTGTACTATTGAGTTCTCCACTTAACTGGGATATTGTATCTTTCATTACTGAAACTGCTACCAAGTCAGATATTGTACCGTCGACACTCTTAGACAGTTTATTAAGCGTGAAGTATGATTCATCCGATGTTTCGCAAATGGTAAGTATATGAGAATCCATGATCTGAGAGGTAGTCTGAGGTATGGGTGGTGTTTCTTTGCTTGAGGGGTTCTTTGTATTAAGGGGACCCGGTAAAATAGGAGAATTCTGTTTTTTTCTCAATGCCGTGTTTTCAGTTCCGTGATGTGATATATCGCTAGTAACAACTTTTTTATTTCACACATCTTGCATCTCCATTTATTTTTTGCTTCTTGGTCCTTTAACCGGTGTGTGTGTTCTGGATATCCATCGCAATGTAATTCGTATCTATTACTGCATACTGAACATAATGCTGTAGTTTTTATATCTACGTAGTTTTTACATTTATAGCAAGGTACTAGTCCTGATATCTTGCGGCCACTGTTAGTAGATCTTGTTATCATCTTAGAGGCCATGTTCATATTATTTCATGGATTCTAGGTATTTTTTCTATAACTGTCGCTTGAAAGTAATTATTTATTTTAAACAAGTGTTTCTTTATTGTTGAACACATAACATCTGCTATTTGTTACGAGTTCCAGAACCATACGTTATTATTTTTTATTTAAAAAACTAATTTAAATCGTGAAACAGTTTTGCTTGATGTCAAAGTAGGTGGTTAGCGTAGTACCTTTACCTGATACTAGATGGCAGTGTTTCAATAGTTTTGATACATTGATTTCGTGAAACAGAGGTTTATGTTTTAGGACGCCAAAATTCAAAATTTCAAAACAAACAGATAAAACGTTCGGATTTTAAAATATTATGTTTTTCACTAGTTTGCACATAGAAACGTGTATTATTTTATGACACCTTGCACTTTATTCATAGTTGAGAATAAGTTTGGTACTTATTATCAGAGAAATATTAGAAGTTAGTTATTGTTATGAAACGTTATCAAAATGTTCGAGCAGTTTGTTTTTAGTGTTATTATGCACAGTTATTTTCTCAAACGTTTTATGGTAACTATTGTTTGTTTACACACACGTTACACACAATTTCAGCCACTTTTTGACGAAGTTACTATTTTTTCTTTGCCTTATACTAAGTCGAGATGTCACTTCAACTTACAGTCTATCTAAAGGTACGGTATAGGCACTATTATTACTAATAATTTAGTATGATAATAATTATTGTGAAGTATAATCAGATCGCGAGCCTTATTCAACTCTGTTTTCTCGACTACTGCCCCCTGGGTTTCTCAAGTACAGTTAACTGCGCGTCCGAGGGCTGAGGATTTACGCCTTAGGTCATCAAAACAGGGTAAGAGCAATTTTCGTATTTCATGTGTTACCACTGACTTGCTGTTGACTGTACGTACCTTTACTGTAAGTAATTATTCTTGGGTACAGTCAGCAGCGAAAGACAGCTATAGGCTATTTCAGTTTTAATAGGTGTTGTAACGAAGCTTCCATGGCTCTGCTGACACAGCTGCGGCGGGTCTGATGATGGAAACACATAAAACAAGGAGTATCTACATATATTTCAAAGTTTATTATATTTGATAGCACAATATTGGGATCAGCTACCTGTTGCTGGTCAAACTAGTGATGGTGGATTTATGCATTTTGTTGCCGCTGTTATCTGTTCTATTGGGACTTGGGAGCTTGATGCAAGTTTGCTTAAGCTAGCAGTGAACAATGCAGGACTGGTGGTGTCTACCGGTGCCGCTATATTGTTCCTCACACAGGCTGCAGCTACTTGTGGGTCCACATCTGGGTTAGAATACGCGGTTACTAGCTGTGCTGCAGCTGCCATTGCGTCGGGTGGCAAACTCGACAGCATTCCCGACCGCACGGGCACCAGCACGTACGTCACCATCTGAAAATATAATCATCTTCTTTACTACAAGCCTGCGTATCGCCATCCTCTGCTAAATATTTCCCTACTCCGGACTGTCACAACCCAGCTCCCCAAATATCTCCCTACTCCGGACTGTCACAACCCAGCTCCCCAAATATCTCCCTACTCCGGACTGTCACAACCCAGCTCCCCAAATATCTCCCTACTCCGGACTGTCACAACCCAGCTCCCCAAATATCTCCCTACTCCGGACTGTCACAACCCAGCTCCCCAAATATCTCCCTACTCCGGACTGTCACAACCCAGCTCCCCAAATAAAGACTAAACTTTGTAATGACAGATTGAAGGTGTTTAAATAAATTTTCAAAGCGAGTTCTATAAAATCAATCTGCCGAGCCTTTTCCCAACTATGTTGGGGTCGGCTTCCAGTCTAACCAGATGCAGTTGAATACCAGTATTTTACATGGAGCGACTGCCTATCTGACCTCCACAAATATCTCCCTACTCCGGACTGTCACAACCCAGCTCCCCAAATATCTCCCTACTCCGGACTGTCACAACCCAGCTCCCCAAATAAAGACTAAACTTTGTAATGACAGATTGAAGGTGTTTAAATAAATTTTCAAAGCGAGTTCTATAAAATCAATCTGCCTAGCCTTTTCCCAACTATGTTGGGGTCGGCTTCCAGTCTAACCGGATGCAGTTGAATACCAGTATTTTACATGGAGCGACTGCCTATCTGACCTCCACAACCCCGTAACTGGGTAATATGATACTTCCTTGGTAAGACTGGTTGTCAGACTTTTCGGGCTTCTGACGACCCGTAACGACTGTCAAAGATCCACGAATGACTGCCGGGACCAACGACTTTATTTTTATTTTATTTTCTTGCCCTTTTCTAATATAAAAATCATACCTAATGCATTATCAAAGTAACCAAGTAAGTTTGATTAAGGGAATCAAACTTACCCCGCAATCTAAAAATATTCATAACTTGGAAGTTATGTGGCGGAATAATTTTTTTATTTCATAATTGAAATCGTTAATGGGGTGACTTTCCCGTTTCAAATTCAAATTTAGGGATATCAAAGTGACCCAACTGTCAGTATAAAGTTGATAGCGCAGTTTTTTATTTATTGCTTAAATTCTAATATGTCTAAATTTTTTAACTTCAAGATTTCTATTCTATAGTATCTTCCCATTGAAAGGGCTTTTTTCAAAAAATTTCAGCCATCTTTAACGGTTTTATTACAGCATGTTCCCTAAAACTTGATCAATGTCACCCCAGTTGACAGTAGTAAAGTTTCAGAAACTTACACGTATATACGAAATAAAATATATTTTTTGTGACATTTTACCACAGACAATGAATGAATATAAGATTTTTGGTAACGAAACGTAATCGAATGTGAAAGGCGCGAACATTTGACATTTTTCACTAATCGTACTTACATACGTAAGTACGTGTTACTTACAGTCGAGAGCGTTTATCGTACTTGTTTGAAACTACAATTAATAACTACAAATAATTGACACCATGGCGTCCCCGAAGTCCCCATCTTCGTGTTCCGCTGCATCATCTCCCGATCCCGAAGTACAAATGTTAAACTCTCATGAGCCGCTTGTGCACACTTCATCGGAGCTCCTGGCTTCGTGCGTCGCTTCGTGTGCCGCCGCTGCTGCTTCATCGGTGTCGTGCAAGTGATAGACTCAAGTGAGCCGGTTGTGCGCGCTGCGCCGCGGAATAACCTGTGTCGTATTCAGGATTCAAGAGCGAGCGAAGCGAGCTCGGGACTTGAGGCACTTCGACGTGGACAGGTTAGGTTAGAAGGGGATTAGGGGGGTAGGGGGTTATGGGGTTGGGGGTGTCTTAAAGACCCCGCCATCCCCTTCGTGGTTATTTTTTTTTAACCACCCAGAATTAAGAGCACCGCCAAGCGGGGCTCCGTCAACCACGCCTTACTTCGAGTTATCTGTCATTGACCTTGAAAATGCCTTTGACTTCAGAGCTTGTCACAAGGTAATATTAAAAAATTTGAGCATATTTTGGTTTGACCTTGACTTTTGGGATGTTGAGCTTGACCTTGAAAATGTCATTGACCTTATTATTGTTTGGAAACAAAATTTAGACCCGCTACATGAAGTTTTTTTTTTCTCTCGGCTCCTATGAATTTGTTGGTTTTATAAATGTCAAAAATATACTAAAAAGGGTATATTCTACCAAAAAAATAGCTACTATAAAAAATCGGCGGGTTACGAGTATAATGTACAGTGCTTCCCAGTTGAGTCTTCGCATTCCTGTACGATCAAGAACTCTTTTGAAGACTATTGTGTCTACTGTTGCTGTGCTGGTGGTGTGCATTGTGCAGAACGTTTTACAACTACAATCCCTGTTCTCTGTGCATTAAATCAGCAACGATTTCATTAAAAATGTCACGCTGTGTGAAATGTTCCCTTTCTTTGGTACATCTTCTACCTCTTCGTCAAGTCATGAGGCTACGGATGTAATGGTTAGAATTTTATGAAAGTGATGATAATATGGACCAATAAAACTTTTATTCCTATATTCAAGCATTTTTATTTCCTTCCTTTACAAACCTACATTTAGCATGACCTACCTATACATATGTAGGTAATATATTATTTATTTGGGATCATTCATTCACTTGTTGGAACCATTTTTTGTTGTCTTTTTTTTAATCAAAAGGAAAGGGCTTTGTCATACATGCGATCATGCCGCCCTGGTTGGCTTACCAAATTCATACTTGACATAGCATTTATTTAGCATAGTTAGTTTGTGAAGTACTCTAGCTGCATCAGAAAGTGGCGCAGCTAGAACACTATTACAGTAACCTATCTCTCTAATCCTACAATCTAAGCTATTACCCAATTCCTCGTTGTGGACACACTCGGTTAATATGTGATAAACATCATCAACGGAATTAAAACAAAAATCACAATTAGTCGTTGTTGATTTTGCCGTAAGGTATAAGAACGTATTACATGGAATGTGTCTGGAACGAAGTCTCAGTGCGATAACAGTATCACATCTGTTCAACAGCTGATGATCTATCCACTGTGAGTTCAAGGGATGTGGTTGGATCGTTTTGTACCAGACTCCTTTTTCTTGTGATCTTTTTTTTTTATTGAAGTAGTCCTTCCAAAACGAATTACAATCCCGTTTGATATTTGGTATAAAGTAAGTAAAGTAAGGAGAAAAGTTAACAGGAATTCCATCTCATATGGCCTGCTTGGCTAGTAGACAACAATACGGCTGTCTCTTATCTTATGTGAATTCAAATCATATTGTTGAAAGGACTGCTTCTTTGCTGGTAGGTTTGTTACAAAACTAACTTCAAAACTGAACAGAAAATCAAAGAACAACAAAAACCCACAAAATAAAAGGATATTTTTTATTTCCTTTGAAAGTACGACATCACCCCTCATTGATATCCAGTTTGTGCTATCATACAAGGATTTTCGATACGCAACGGCGGTCCGTAAAAAAATGGGTATTCTCCTTTCAACTTAATCTGTCCATTAGAGTCGGAGCAAATTAGCTGTGACAGACGGACTGACAGACAGACACACGAGTGATCCTAGGGTTCCGTTTTTTCCCTTTGAGGTACGGAACCCTAAAAATAATCAATACAACACTCTAAGTTCAACTTGCCCAATGGCACCTATTAAATCGAACGTCTAATAATCCCAATTTTGCGCTCCTAAAAAACTATTGAACACTCTGTTGGAATGATTGCGCCTCTTTTTGTAAACGTCAAAAATCTCCAAAATCATAACCATGTCAGGTGAACCTTAATTAAATCAGAAGCGATCTGCAATTTAATGGAATTTGGTAAACTCAAAAACTATTTTGGTCCACTGTAAATATGAAATGTCTACTACTACGTCAAAATTGTGATTGCACATTTTCGCCGACGTAAACCTAATAATCTCCGTCCTGTAATAAATGTATGTAAGTAAGTAATAAATGTCATCATCATCTGCCTAGCCTTTTCCCAACTATATTGGGGTCGGCTTCCAGTCTAACCGGATGCAGCTGAATACCAGTATTTTACATGGAGCGACTGCCTATCTGACCTCCACAACCCAGTTACTGGGTAATACGATACCCCTTGGTAAGACTGGTTGTCAGACTTTCGGGCTTCTGACGACCCATAACGACTGTCAAAGATCCACGAATGACAGCCGGGACCAACGGCTTAACGTGCTTTCCGAGGCATGGAGGAGTCTCGGTATGTAAAGATGGTCACCCATCCACGGACCAACCCCGGCAAGCGGCAAGTAAGTAATAAATGTATGTCAGTAATAATTGTATGTAAGTAATATTATTTTACGACAAATAAATGATTATGATTATTATACGTAATAAATTCCTCACCCGCGCTTATTGCTGCCCTACTTAGAAAGAACGTAAAGGCATGCCCTTAGGACTTTAGGTTTCAGCATACAAACCCTCAGGCTGTTATAAAAGCTTTTAAAGATCTTAAAATTAAATCAACAGAAGATCTCTAGGGAATATCTGTAAAACTCTGCAGATCTATCATCGAAACCATTGCGCCCCATTTAGCTTTCATATTTAACACCCTCATATAACATCTCTTGCGGGGCGGCTAAACTCGGCCGCGTATGCCTTTCTCCCTTATCCTTTCCTCCCACTAAAAGTGCACCAAACTAACATCAGGGGGTTCCACTCCAATCTCGATCGTTCCGTCACCACCTTGAGACTGAGAAGCCGCACCTGTTTTTCCTTACCGAGACGAAGATAACAACCCCGTCGGATGTGGCGTATCTCAACTACCCGGGTTACTCTCTTGAACACAAGTTCAAGAACCAGGCTGGGGTCTGTGTGTACGTCCGCGATGACATTTGTTGTCGTCGTCTCCGTTGCTTTGAGAAACCGGGTTTTTCTGCCATATGGCTACTTGTGGACTGGACACTGGCGTGGAGAAATCTCTGTACATCGACGTCTACCGATCGCACAGCGGTGACCAGCTGATCGATTCTGTAAACATCACACCGTGAGCACTTAGGTGAAGTGAGCTCAATCCCTAGTAGAGTAAGGTGGGATGACAGTTCACATCACGCTCACTTCACCTAAATTTTCATGGTGGGATCTTTACAGAATAGCACCATAGCAGACAACAGTGCTCTTTGTGGCTGTTCCCGTACCAAAAAACTGACCATGCCGGGTTAGAGGCGCGCAAGTTGGCTTTAACGCTAGATCTAACCCAGATGGTGAATGTGGCAACGCGGGTACCGGATGTTGACGGCCTTACACCCAATTGCTTGGACCTTCTGCTGGCATCTGATCCGGACAGCCATTCAGTATCGGTCTCAGCCCCACTGGGAACGTCTGACCACTGTCTGGTGAAATCCATATCGACCTGCTTTTCTCCAGATGATAGTTCTAGAGGCACAAGGCGAGCATGGCGATACGAGTCAGCAGACTGGGATGAGATGCGGCACTTTTTGCGTCTCATCGTTGGCGGCAAGTGTGCTGCTCCTCGGGTGACTTCTCGTGCTGTGCTGACGTGGTTGCGGACGTGATTCGGCAGGGGATGGAGTATTTTATTCCATTGTCCGACATCCCGCCCGGCCACAACTCCCGGCCTTGGTGTAATGCAGAATGCACCCACGCTGAGGCGCGAAAAGAGTCTGTCTACCGAGCCTGAGTCAAGGTCCGCAACCGCAAAGTAAGAGCGCGTAGCGAGGAAAGGAGCCTTTAATTTTGTCGCCAAGTTCTTCAAGCGGGTTTTACGTGGAGCACGTTTTGACCATGTCGGACCTATAGGGGCCAAGCTGGCATCGCACCCTTCGGGTAGAAAACAGTTCTGGTCGCTGTTTAAAGCGGCTGAAGCGAATTTCTGTCGCGTTTTACCTCCAATGGTGTAACCTGATGGGTCGCTGGCTCACTCTGCAGGTGAGAAAGCAAATCTATTTGCATCTCTCTTTGCAAGCAATTCACGTCTGGACGATGGTTCCAAGCAACCACCTATGTGACTCCTTGATACCGGAGATTGCAGCTCGCATTAAAGAGGTCCAAAGAATATTGTGCAGTCTAGATGTAAACAAGGCTAGCAAGCCTGAGAGTGTTAAGGCAGTGTGCGCCTGAACTGCGTCCTGTGTTGACACGTTTGTTTCGCTTCTCTCTTAAAAAAAGGTCGGTACCAAAATCCTGAAAGCTTGCAAACGTGCAACTAGTTCCCAAAAAGAGCGACCGTGCAGACCCTGCCCATTACCATCCGATCGCCATTACCTCCATTCTGTGCTAGGTTATGGAAAGAGTACTGAACAATAAGTTGCTGACCTACCTTGAAAACGTCTTGGCTTTCGCCGGGGATGGTCAACTGGCGATCTTTTTGTGTATGTCACGCACTGGTGCGAGGCCATCGAGAAACACGCCGAACCACTTGCTGTATCGCTTGATATCCCGAAGGCCTTTGACAGGATCTGGCACGCTGGTATTCTCAGCAAACTTCCTGCTTATGGCATCCTAGCTGATTTTTATAACTGGATATCAGACTTCCTTAATGAACGGTCGATCAGAGTAGTCGTTGACGGCTGCCCTTCCGACCTTATGGCTATTGATGCTGGAGTTCCTCAGGAGTCTGTACTCTCTGCAACTCTTCTTATTTTCCTGCTTCACATCAATAACCCACTTCAGCCTGGTGTTGTTTGGTAGGTACTCAAATTACAGTAGTACAGTTACAGAGAGATATTTGTCCAGCGCAAAAACCAGCGAGGCCGAAGTTCGTTCCTTGAGAGAGGCCATGGTAGAGCGGACAGATTTAACCTTAAGCCTTGTCTCTCAGTAGGGTGATGATAACGTGTTCTCTTTTAACGCCACCAAAACACAGGCGTGTCTTTTTACCGCTAAAAGGAGTCGTTTAGACCAAACTCCTACTTTTCGAGGTACAATTTTGTTCCTGTAAATGATCGGCTCGATCTCCTCGCCATGGAGTTGACATCATGTCTCAACTTCGGTGCCACCATCGAGTACAAAGCCCAAACTGGGGCCAAGAAACTGGGCATCCTAAATAGGGTGAAGCGATATTTTACACTTGGACAGCTTTTAACCCTTTACAAAGCGCAAGTTCGATCTTGCATGGAGTATTGCAGCCATCTTTGGGATAGCTCAGCTATATACCAACTTGCTGCACTTGACTCGGTGGAACGCAGAGCTAAGAGGCTCATTGGCGACGTAAAACTGGTGAATGCCAAGCTTCACAGCTTGGCTCATAGCCGCAAGGTCAGGCTTGTCGGTTTTCTACAGATTGTACTTCGGTGAGTGTGCTCAAGAACTTCACAACCTCATTCCGCCGGCCCCCTTCTACCATCGGACATCTAGACGCACTGCAGGATACCATCCCTACCTAGTTACTATTCCACCAAGTCGCGCTGAGTGTTGCCAAATGTCTTTTGTGATGCGCACAGCAAAGAAGTGGAACTCTCTGCCTGCGTCTGTGTTTCCGAACGCATACAACCCCGATCTTTTCAAAGTGAGAATGATTAGGCTTCTCCTGGGTAAGCTCGCTCCATCGTCGACTTTGTTTCTGTCACCTCTGACCTAGACTTGAGTCAAGGGCAAACCTATCTCAAATAAAAAAACTTGCTATTAGAAAGATAATACAGTTAACAGATGTAAAAACCGCGCGATTGGTCTATTTTAGCTACTTCGACAGCGTTCTGTCGTATGGCATTTAACTGTGGGGTCGGGCTGCTGACATTGGATCTTCTTTTTGAATTGAATCCATCTTTATTTTGCAAAAGAGAGCTGTCAGAGCAATTTATAATCTAGATTAATATTATGACGGTACCTTGTCAATTAATTTATGAAAACATTATGTATGTAAGAAAAAATCTACAGCTTTGTAATAAAATAAGTGACAAACATAATTTTAATACTAGAAATAAAGATAAAATAGATCAACCATTTTTCAGATTATCTAAAGTACATACATCTTTTATAGGGTCCTGTGTTAAATGTTACAACAAAATACTTTGTGATATTCTGCAATCATATGAAAGAAAATTTAAAACTCATGTTAAAAGTACACTTTGTAAGTCAATTCAATTCAATTTATTCAGGAACAATTCACATTGTGTTTGAAATCATAAATAAATAAAATCACGTTCATTAAAATTATAAAACCAACACATTCATATCACAATAAATTATAAAAAATAACAAAAATAAAATCAATAACATTACAATTTAAACATTCAGTACAATTAAGCATGTTACAGTAAAAAGCATATTACAATTTAGATGATTATATCCAAGATAAGAATGCTTGGAAACATGCTGGTCCTGCTCCATAGGACAATCTAGAGTCAAACTCAAACTCAAACTGGTTGCTAATTAAATTGTATAATTTATTATGTTTTATGACACTGATTAAATTCTGTGATTACTTTGGCTCACACTCAGACTTATTACTTGTTAAAATTTTAGGAAAATCGTACACTTTTACAATGCTTGTGAATATGTGAGCACCGTGTATCTAACACATATTTAAATTATCTGTCATTGCTTCATTTTTAATTGTTTACCTATTGTGGTATAGTAATTTCATTCCAGGTGCATCGTCTTCACATATAATTACGTATATACATATAATGCTTAACGCCCTTCTGACTGCCAACCCTGTATGTGATGTCTTTGCGGATGAATGGAGTAAAATGATGCGTATATGTGTGGTGTTCTGTGAGAGAAAATATGCAAGGAGAGTCCACTGTTCCATGTTAGTTTTAATTAAATTATGTATAAACAACAAAATTGTTAATATTAATCGGCAGTCGTATTTTTATGTTTCTATGTTAATTAATTTAATTGGTGTTGTACCGTTTTAATTAACTATAAAAAAATAAAATAATAAATGTACTTATAAAAAATATTGTAAAACATTTTAAAAGAGTGACGGTGGAGTTTCTTGCCCATTCTTCTCCATACGAATCTACCTTGTGGAAGGGGCGACTAGAATCAATTTTGACGTTCAAAAGTGTCTTTTATGTGCCTATTTGAAACAAATGATTTGACTTTGACTTTATAATAATAAATAATAATAATCGTTTATTTCGGAAATCAGGTTCCATTTTGTTAGTATTACAGTCTTAAAAATAATGTTAGTACGTAAAAATATTAAACTAATCGGGCATGAAAGGAGAACCACTCATCTCCTGTTGCAAAGAGAGTGCCACCCCATACACGCCTGCAACATTGGTGAATCCCACCGTTCAGACAAGGTCTTCAGGAGAACGTTAGAGGTGATCCGCATCCGACTCAACAATGAAGCGCAGCGCGTGCGCATCACAGCGAAGAAATCCTGTGTGCGCGCTTCTGCGAACATGGCAGATGCGCTGCACCACCGCGGCAGCCCCAGCATTCCCCTGAAGGTGTTGTTATATTGGACGCGAAGGGCACTGTACGCGCGATGCGTATAATTCACCCATAGCCCGCACGTGTACAGTGTCTGGCAGTACGACTTGAATAAAGTAATTTTTACGTCTCTTGTACAACGTGCGAACCTACGAGCGAGCATATTACACCGCACGGACAGCGCCCTTCGTTCCCTCTCAATGTCCATATCATCCGATGAGTCATCGGTGACCCAGTGACCAAGATATTTAATCTTACTCACCTGTGAAAGTGGTGTGCCGCAAAGAGTGATCACGGGCGCACTATATTGTTTTTTTCCCGCCTTAAATATCATAAATTCACTTTTTTTGGCGTTATATCTCAGCCCATGAGCCTCCGAATACGCCTCACAAATATTCAAAAGACACCTTAAAGCTCTGACTGAGGGACTCAACAGCACCATATCGTCCGCGTAACTTATGTTATTTATGCATGTTCCGTCTATCGAGCATCCGAAACCGGTGCCGCTGAGCTCCTCAATCAGACCATCAATATACAGGTTGAAGAGGCGTGGTGAGCTCAACCCCCCTTGCCTCACCCCACACTGCAACCTGTACACTTCAGATAAAGTGCCTGCCCATCGAACAGTATTCTCTTGGTTACTGTACCAATATTTAAGCAACCAAATTAATTCAGAAGGGAGCCCCTCAACATTGTGAAGTTTGCTCCATAAAACATTATAATTTACAAGGTCAAATGCCTTAGAGAGATCTAAATAACATGCGTACACAGGTGTGTTCCTTGCTGTGTAGTAGTGAACAGTCTGCTTGAGACAGTAAATAGCACTTTCAGTTGATAAGTTTGGTCTAAAGCCGAACTGTGCGTCGTGTAAATGTATATTTTTCCCCAGCTGTTTATCAAGCAGGCTGTCCAAAACCTTAGCAATTATGGTGGCTAGTGAGATAGGCCTGTAGTTCGACAGGTCCGACGGATCACCTGTTTTGTTTTTTATCATAGGAACAACCAGTGTACGCGTGAGCTCCTCAGGTAAGTAGCTATGCGAAAGTGACAAATTGACGAACAGAGCAAGCACCCTCGGCAAGTGGATACCGGCGTACTTCAGATGCTCGATACTGAGACTATCGTGTCCAGGAGACTTTCCTCTAGACATATTACTAATAACACTAGATATTTCCTTTGCCTGGAATCTTAATCTATTACACTGTATGACCGAAACCGCCGGAAAGACAGCTTTTCTCCAGAGCAAAGCCACGCCTCCGTATGGCCTCCCTCTCAGTATCCCAGCTGAAGTATCCACTGCAAATTTTCCAGTGAAGGAGAACGAGTCATTTATAGTGCCTAGGAAAGGAATATCGTGCGGTAATAACCATGTCTCTTGTAACGCAATAATGTCCGCGGTACAACACAGTCTCTTTATGCATTCAATCGACCGTCTGACACACTTGCAGTTAAATAACCATGTCTCTTGTAACGCAATAATGTCCGCGGTACAACACAGTCTCTTTATGCATTCAATCGACCGTCTGACACACTTGCAGTTAAATAACCATGTCTCTTGTAACGCAATAATGTCCGCGGTACAACACAGTCTATGCATTCAATCGACCGTCTGACACACTTGCAGTTAAATAACCATGTCTCTTGTAACGCAATAATGTCCGCGGTACAACACAGTCTCTTTATGCATTCAATCGACCGTCTGACACACTTGCAGTTAAATAACCATGTCTCTTGTAACGCAATAATGTCCGCGGTACAACACAGTCTCTTTATGCATTCAATCGACCGTCTGACACACTTGCAGTTAAATAACCATGTCTCTTGTAACGCAATAATGTCCGCGGTACAACACAGTCTCTTTATGCATTCAATCGACCGTCTGACACACTTGCAGTTAAATAACCATGTCTCTTGTAACGCAATAATGTCCGCGGTACAACACAGTCTATGCATTCAATCGACCGTCTGACACACTTGCAGTTAAATAACCATGTCTCTTGTAACGCAATAATGTCCGCGGTACAACACAGTCTCTTTATGCATTCAATCGACCGTCTGACACACTTGCAGTTAAATAACCATGTCTCTTGTAACGCAATAATGTCCGCGGTACAACACAGTCTATGCATTCAATCGACCGTCTGACACACTTGCAGTTAAATAACCATGTCTCTTGTAACGCAATAATGTCCGCGGTACAACACAGTCTCTTTATGCATTCAATCGACCGTCTGACACACTTGCAGTTAAATAACCATGTCTCTTGTAACGCAATAATGTCCGCGGTACAACACAGTCTATGCATTCAATCGACCGTCTGACACACTTGCAGTTAAATAACCATGTCTCTTGTAACGCAATAATGTCCGCGGTACAACACAGTCTCTTTATGCATTCAATCGACCGTCTGACACACTTGCAGTTAAATAACCATGTCTCTTGTAACGCAATAATGTCCGCGGTACAACACAGTCTATGCATTCAATCGACCGTCTGACACACTTGCAGTTAAATAACCATGTCTCTTGTAACGCAATAATGTCCGCGGTACAACACAGTCTATGCATTCAATCGACCGTCTGACACACTTGCAGTTAAATAACCATGTCTCTTGTAACGCAATAATGTCCGCGGTACAACACAGTCTATGCATTCAATCGACCGTCTGACACACTTGCAGTTAAATAACCATGTCTCTTGTAACGCAATAATGTCCGCGGTACAACACAGTCTATGCATTCAATCGACCGTCTGACACACTTGCAGTTAAATAACCATGTCTCTTGTAACGCAATAATGTCCGCGGTACAACACAGTCTCTTTATGCATTCAATCGACCGTCTGACACACTTGCAGTTAAATAACCATGTCTCTTGTAACGCAATAATGTCCGCGGTACAACACAGTCTCTTTATGCATTCAATCGACCGTCTGACACACTTGCAGTTAAATAACCATGTCTCTTGTAACGCAATAATGTCCGCGGTACAACACAGTCTATGCATTCAATCGACCGTCTGACACACTTGCAGTTAAATAACCATGTCTCTTGTAACGCAATAATGTCCGCGGTACAACACAGTCTATGCATTCAATCGACCGTCTGACACACTTGCAGTTAAATAACCATGTCTCTTGTAACGCAATAATGTCCGCGGTACAACACAGTCTATGCATTCAATCGACCGTCTGACACACTTGCAGTTAAATAACCATGTCTCTTGTAACGCAATAATGTCCGCGGTACAACACAGTCTCTTTATGCATTCAATCGACCGTCTGACACACTTGCAGTTAAATAACCATGTCTCTTGTAACGCAATAATGTCCGCGGTACAACACAGTCTCTTTATGCATTCAATCGACCGTCTGACACACTTGCAGTTAAATAACCATGTCTCTTGTAACGCAATAATGTCCGCGGTACAACACAGTCTCTTTATGCATTCAATCGACCGTCTGACACACTTGCAGTTAAAACTGACCAACTTAGTTGTCGCCATTTGTTGAAGGTTTTTGATCACGGAATCTGGGCCTAAATTGTATGTATTGTCTATACGCAATCCCTTCTGGCCAAAAATCGTCTTTAAGAATTTTATCTAAATGAAATTTTGATACAAAAATTTTATACGATTGATAGTCTTTTGAGACTTTCATATTGACCTTTTCCACAGAAACATTAATACTAGCTCGTTTTTTAATGTATTCTATAATATCATTTTCACTGACTTCTTTTCCTACGTTATTTATGTATATAGGAGTTTTCACATCAGCCGCTTTGAATTTTTCATCCGGTTCCAAAACTGCTTTTCCCCTTTTTCCTGCAAATCTATTCCTTAACCTTTTCCTTTGGACTAACGTCCATTCCTCATTTTCAACTATAGGTTTCCATTGCCCTCCTCTTGTTACTTCAGCCATCGTCTTTCCAAACTGGCGGTCCGTGTGTCGCAGGCCCGTATTGAGTGCCTGCGCACTGAGAGCCGCGGCGGCTGGCAGCGGCGCGTGATTCACCTCGCCCGTCTGAGTCACCGTCACCGCGGCCGCAACGTTGTTCGCTACTGCACTCCGACTACCCGCTTCGCGTTGATTTTGTCGATGTATAGAATTACCCTGCACAGCTGAATGATTTTGAGTGATTTGAATATCACGGTATCCAGAATTAGGTGTAGGAGACGATGTTGAGGGTTCTATAATCGTGTCATCACACAAAGGAAGCAATCCCATAGGTCCACTATTATATGACAAACTGTCCAACAAACAGGCGCCGCGGCGTTTGTTTACGTTGCATTCAAACTTATCATTTGGTGGTGTTTGCCTAGATCTCTGGATGTCACATTTTATTATTTCTAATTGTTCACTTGTGACATAACTACTTTTGATTAGGTTTACATCCTGTTGCAGTTTTAGTAGATCCTTTAGAATTCTCGTCACGTCTACATGATCAAACAGAACCGGTGGGAGTTTTTGCAAATCCCGAGCTACAAAAACTGGAATTTCTTCCGGGTCCGTCTCTTTCAATATACAAATGATGTCATCTATATTCCGCAGAGTTTTTCCATCGCGTTTCCGTTGTTTCTTCTTTTTGGACAAGGATTCAAACAATAAATTTTTAGCATTTAAAATAAAATTTGAAATTTGTGGGATGCAACGTGTGTCGACACCCTTGCGCCATCCCATCTTCCTAGCACGGCAGGCTGTGCTGGAGCGGCTGCTGCGGGTGCGGAAAACCTCAAACGGCGCAAATACTCCAGTCTTATTGGGACTTATATGTTCGAGCCGTTTGGGGTTGAAACACTTGGGCCATGGGGTCCGAGTGCCCACTTAGTTTTTCGAGACATCGCCAGGCGGTTGGTCGACTCCACACGTGACCAGAGGGCTGGCCTATTTTTTGGCCAAAGAATCAGCATTGCCATACAACGTGGCAATGCTGCCAGCCTTCTGGGCACTTTTCCTGTTGACAGCGATGCGGATGAATTTTTTGATGCCCTCTGATTATTTACCCCCTCCCTTTTTTATATACTTGTACATATTATTATTATTATGTTAGTAATTGTATAGTGTATTTAAAATATCACTTTCAGAGAATGAACTGATACAAATACGAGCCAAACTATCTTCATCCATTACGTCAATCTTATTATTCACGAATGCTAACACTTCGTTAATTACAATGTTGCACGTTGAACACTTTAATAATTTAGTGGCCATCTCGAATACCGTCTACGATATGGGAGCGCGCGTGACACACAGCCTGCGGGCGTCGGTGCGCGCGCGCGCAACTGATTATGATTATTTATGATTATGATTCGCAGCCATCATCTTGGATTTTCATTTTGACCTCACTATCGGCGCGGCGTTAGCGTGACGCTCAATTAGCGTCAATTGTTCGAATTAATCACCCATAATTACATTTTGGCAAACATAACGTACTCTATAAAATGCTAGATGTTACAATATTAGCTGTATAATATATAGTTAAAAATTATTCCGTTTTGAATAATTAAACATAACACTAATAATGATCCAAAATTTCAACCCTCGAGAACCATGAAAACGACTCCCATGACGAAAAATTAAAAAAAAATCGCAGCCGCCTTCTTGGAGTTCAATTTAATGGTGGTAAAACTAGACATTGTAGTTACTCAATAATATTATAAACCATACATAACCGTGGACCATTTGGCAACTATTTAGCAGAAGGCAGGTTAGATATAAAGAGATAAAAACAGTTTAAAAGAAGCGTACGCAGTTTATTAGAATATCAATTAAAAATCAGAAAGATCTGTAGGGGCGCGACCTACGAGTAAGTGCTGGGATTCGCTACGCTACTAAGTGGTATCTGGTGGGATTCGCTACGTTACTAAGTGGTACCTGGTGGGATTCGCTACGCTACTAAGCGGTATCTGGTGGGATTCGCTACGCTACTAAGTGGTATCTGGTGGGATTCGCTACGCTACTAAGTGATATCTGGTGCGATTCGCTACGCTACTAAGTGGAATCTGGTGGGATTCGCTACGCTACTAAGTGGTATCTGGTGGGATTCGCTACGCTACTAAGTGGTATCTGGTGGGATTCGCTACGCTACTAAGTGGTATCTGGTGGGATTCGCTACGCTACTAAGTGGAATCTGGTGGGATTCGCTACGCTACTAAGTGGTACCTGGTGGGATTCGCTACGCTACTAAGTTAAACACTCAAATAACTTTGAAAGGTTTATTGCTGAAAGAGTTAACAAGGTAACGTTTAGGCTAAGCTATCGCTAAAATGATGGAAATAAATGCACCCGGTTGCTGTCCGCACTGCACCGAGCTCGCGGCGCATGCAGTGCCACCGTATTGTCTCGCTAGGTCAGCAAACGTGCTCGATTGCAATTATTGCATCGAACAAGATCAATTAGATCAATAGAACCGCGCGCGCAATAAAAAGATCACAATGGGAATTTTCCGCTGATCATCTTTAAAAGATCAGATATTTATACACCAACCAAAAATTAAAAAGAAGCACAATCATTAAAAAAGGTCCTCATTGTTTGAAGTTCAAAAATCTGTCCAGCAGTACGGCTGTCTGTTCAGTTAGAAGAACTTGATTCTATACAATAGTATGCTAAATAATTTACATTCATCATCTGCCTAGCCTTTTCCAAACTACATGTATTGGGGTCGGATTCCAGTCAAACCGGATGCAGCTGAATACCAGTATTTTACATGAAACGACTGCCTATCTGACCTTCACAACCCAGTTACTGGGTAATACGATACCCCTTAGTAAGACTGGTTGTCAGACTTTCGGGCTTCTGACGACTGCTTTCCGAGGCACGGAGGGGTCTTGATATGTAAAGATGGTCACCCATCCACACATCAACCGCGGCAAGCGTAGTTTAACCTGATCGATCGACCCGTACGGCTGTTATTTCTTAGCCACGAGCCCCTCGATAGTAATTTACATTACGCATCACAAAAACATTAAATAAAATGATTTGCCACAAGTCAACTAGCACACGCCAATATACCAACAAAAAAAAACATCGAAAACTATACTCAAGCAGAATTAAAGATTAGAAAACTATACTCAAGCAGAATTAAAGATTAGAAAACTATACTCAAGCAGAATTAAAGATTAGAAAACTATACTCAAGCAGAATTAAAGATTAGAAAACTATACTCAAGCAGAATTAAAGATTAGAAAACTATACTCAAGCAGAATTAAAGATTAGAAAACTATACTCAAGCAGAATTAAAGATTAGAAAACTATACTCAAGCAGAATTAAAGATTAGAAACGTAAACAGAACTTTATACCTGCCTAGATGAAAGCCTCCGTTCTCCTACGATATTCACCGAGACGCCTGCCAAGCGTTATGGCGATCTTATTCATAGTCACACACTGCCGGGCGTTTCGAAAAGTAAAAAGCTTACCAGTATAACAAACGTGACAGAAATCTTCATCTTTATTTCAATTGTAAGATTGAGTGCAGCAAGTGTAATGAAACTGCAGCGGGGTGAGCTCGCCTTAAGTAGCTACAGCAGAGGCGAGCTAACAAACGTGCGTGTTACACCAGCCGGCGAATATTATAATGTTATGCATCGAAGTATAAAACAAAATCAATAGTAATTGTTCTACATTATTTACATTACGACACCAAGAAAGCAAGAAAATATAGTTATTCAGCTGATGCTGAATAACTATATTTTCTTGCCTTCTTTGCACAGGCATATAACTAAATAATAGTATGTATAGTGGGGGAGCCGGTTGCAAGCATCCCTACCTCATCGGGTACCCCAATATAAAAAAATCAGGTCTGCCAGAGCCGACCCTGCCGGGCCATGGAAATAATCGGTATTTTGCGACGAATTTTTTTTAGTGAAAATTATGTTATTAGGTACCCGAGTTAAAGTGCTGGCAACAGTTTAAAATAAATAAATAAAACAGCTTTTATCGATTCCTTACAATTACAATGCATACATTATTACTTTAAAAAAAATACATTTCAATTTAAAAAGTCAGTCTAACTATGATATTTCTTTATTATTATAAAAAGTAAAGTGTAAATATTAAGTGGAAGTGTTATCAAAACCTATTTTTATCATTCAACAAAGTTATAATGTCTTAGGGCCATGTGCACCGAAACAAACTAAGGGCCATGTGCACCGAAACAAACTAAGGGCCATGTGCACCGAAACAAACTTAAACATTGATTCTGTAAACGGGTTGTTAATATTTAATCAATTGTTAAACAAGGAGCGGTTTTTTCCTGTTCACCATCATCTTTCGGCGTTCGGTTGCATAACCGAGACATAACCGAGCGTTTTTGAATGCAATGCAACACTACCAAATAAAATGTAAAGTTACAGCACGAAATCTCATACACGCTTACAACTTTTAAATATGGCCGGATAATAGCTTATGCCATAAAATGTGAAAGTTGCTGTTCATTGTTTCTTTCGCTTTACGAGAAACATGTTGCGTTGGAAGGTTTATTAGCGCGCTCTTTCTGGTCTGTCAGTGTCATTCATTTTGATTCTCTCGTGAAGTTTCGTAGTATTATATTTATGTTATAATTGTAAACAAAAGTAATAAAACCTCAATGTTAACAGTAACTGGTTTATGGGAGACAGTGAATTATTCCTGAAAACAAATCAAAGAAATTAATTTACCTTTCTGGTATGTGAATAATAAAAAAGAGTCAGCGAGTAGTATTATAGGTACTTACTTATCAGTGTTAAATTCTAATTTATCTTCAATTAATCCCAGAATATAAAGAGCACTGCGCGTGGATAAACGAAACCTGGTCTTGAATGAAATTTCGTCGTATTCTTCATAAAAGTTATGACGATTTTGAAAGATCCTAGGTCTTCTCGTCAACGTTTCTAACTCATCCAAATAATGTAACATATTGAGATTGTATTCACCATCCATTATAAAATTAAAAGCCATTATTTTTCACAAATATATAAGTACTTCGTTAGGAAATCGAACAATATAACCTACAAAAGTTCTGTAAAACTATTGTAACCAACGTTTAAACAATGTCGTGATGCTCGGTTAAGATAATCATCCGGTTAACGTCAATAACCGATGTTTAGGTTGTGGTGAACAGGAAATATTGCTTAAATAACTGTTTTAATATTTAAACAGACGGTTTAGTGTTGGTGAACACCAGCCTTAGAATTCTGATCTCAAGCTGTGCCAAAAACTATGTTCAAGAAGTGCTAAACTAACTAAAAAGTCTAAACAGTAAACAATAACACTACGTTTATATTATAATGTCCTTAAAAAAGTGCTAGCAAGTCTTAATTCTGTGGTAATCTTAATTAATAACAAAAAAAGCAGAACTCACAAATTAAAAGTGCGCGCGCATGCAAAAATTATGAATTTAAAAATAGACGCGCCATAACGGACTTTTTTCATTTCTCTAACAAATAGAAGACCTATTTCGACGAGTTAAACGTAAAACCAGTCAGCGTAGAAAGATAATGCTTCACGTGGAAATTATGATGTTGTGAGTTCGAGCCCCGCATTCTGCAAGTTCTTTTTGTATGATTTAAATTTACGTAATTTTTCGAGTTATAACAAAATACTTTACCGCACTCAGAAAAATTAGCTCATAAAAGTAATGAGTGACATGCAGAGCAAGAAGTCGTCGTGCGTTCGCGCCCCGCTATCTATAGATCACTTTTTAGGATTTTCAAGATTTGTTTACGAAGAATTTATTATTATTTTCATTGGAAACTGGGTGTATTTGGTTGCCGTAGCTGCCGTCGTGAGCAAGTCGAGTGTTTTAGTCCTGGCGTTGTGCATTTGCTCGTACAATTAGCGGAAGCGCCGCTGTACACTAACAAGGAGGGACGTCGCGTTAGCGCAGTTCGTAGCGAGGGTGCTGCGCGGGCTGGAGCACCACCCAGATGTGCTGGAGGAGCTGCGGCTGCGAGTCCCGGATGGGTATCTGGGAGCGCGCCGTCGCCCCGCTTGGTTAGAGTTGCCAAGGGCTCGAACGATTTACTGGAGTTTGCCCACAAAGGTGCATTGAAGGAGGCATATTATGTGATTTTTATTATTTTAGTTTTATTTTTATTTTGAAATTTTATGTTTAGGTATATTTTATAAGAAACAGAGGGTATAACATCGTCTTGGGTTACCGTAAGATGTTGTACTTATTGGTGTGTGAAATAAATAAATAAATAAATTTATATAAATAATATTAGATATTTAAGTTTATTGCAATTTATTATTATTTACATTGTTGAGTTTTTAATTCTTTAATTAACTTATATCTATAATACATGATAACACTAATATATATATATTATGTACAAGTATACAATAAAAAAATAAAAAAAAAAGGGAGAAGAGCTCATTGGGCATCAAAAAATTCATCCGCATCGCTGTCAATCGGAAAAGTGCCCAAAAGGCTGGCAGCATTGCCACGTTGTATGGCAATGCTGATTCTTTGGGCTAAGAATAGGCCAGCCTTCTGGTCCCGTAGAGAGTCGATCAACCGCTTAGCGATGTCCCGAAATACTCGATGAGCACTCGGACCCCACGGCCCAAGTGTTTCAACACCAAACGGCTCAAACATATAGCTCCCAATGAGGTTGTTATATTTGCGCCGTTTGAGGTTTTCTGCACCTGCAGCAGCCGCCCCAACACAGCCCGCCGTGCTAGGAAGATGGGATGGCGCGAGGGTGTCGACACAGGTTGCATCCCACACCAAAGGCCTACCCAACTTCCAAGGCATTATGGTCATTCCGTCCGGCCTCTTTCCATCGTCACGTGCCAAGCCGTTGGGTTCTAAAACAGCTGGCACCCCGGTGGTGACAAGAGCCCGACGGATGATGTCGTTAATGCTAGCGTGCCGTGCCATACGACCAGCGCTCTTGATGCAGGATAGGCCATGGTGTCCGAGGCAGTCGACTCCTTCACCGCATTGACAGCGATGTGGAGCTCCGCAAGGAGCGCCCAGACGCAAACAAGTAGCGAGCCGGAATGTGGTATCACCCAGCATAGTGCCTATGTTGGGTGATGGTAGCGCCTGAAGCCAGAGGCCCGACTCCCATTCCCCCACAGCCAGCAGGCGGGCACGCTCAGCAGTGTTGGTGGACGTATTAATGAGTTTATTCCGTACCAACCTGCAGAGCGGCTCATCCCACTGTCTCTGGGAGGACGGATTCTCGGGCAGAACCGTATCCGGGCAAGCAATTTTCCAGGCGTTCACCGCATCGGTCAAACATGGCACTTCAGAGTCAACCTGAGAAGGGGCTAAGATTTTTGCGGTATTAGATATTTACGTTTTGTAACTGTCAAATATGAGCTCTGCGTGAAATTGTGTGTAGCCAGGTTTAATTTATTGTATATGTTGTTTAATGCGAGCACTGTTTGTAAATATATAGACGCCCAAATGAGTGCCCTGTCCGCAATGCTGTCTTGTCCTCACTGCCCTTCACTGGTCTTCACGTGCATTTAGCTCGCATGGGCTCAAGATCCATATGGGCCGTATGCACAGGAATGCGCGTCAGCCGGTCACCACTCCTCAGACGTCGCCTACTGTCTCCGATTCCCAGCCAGTGAGCCAGGTGCCGTGGGTTTCGCGCCCTTGCCCTCTGGAGAGGCTCTCGGCCTGGAAGGTGAGTACGCCAGTACTTAGGCACATCCCTAAGGGTGCGCGGAACCAGGCGGCGGGCAAGCTGTGCGACATTATCGGTAAGTGCGTTAGCTGTAACGGTGTGGAGGACTGGGGCACGCTTCTCACTTTTGCGTTTGGTGGGCTGAGAGTTCCTTCGAGGGACGCACCTGGAAACATGACTGCAAAGGTGAAGGCAAACGTCGAGTCGGTTGGTGCAGACCAGTTTGTGGACGAGTCGGGTTGTGTGGCAGAGGTAGCTAAGTCACGAGGGATTCGAAAAGCCATCGAGTCTAAGGTGTTCGGTGGCCTCCGAGGGGCGGTTCGGTTGCTGGTTTCAGACGACTCGTTCGCGCGACGCGATCCTGACACGCTAAGCGCCCTTACGGTCAAGCACCCAAGCCCATCGCGTCCGCTTAATTTTCCATCAGCGCCGGACTCGTCATTTCCAAGGGTGACTGCGTCAGTGGAGGACGTCGCGTTGGCCTTGAGCTCTTTTTATAGTGGCTCTGCGGCTGGCTTGGATGGAATTCGTCCGGGGCATTTGAAAGAGCTAACATCTGGTTCTGCGGGTGAAAATGGGCGGCGTTTGCTGGAGTGTTTGACAAAGCTCGCAAATTTTTTAATGAATGGTCAGCTCAATCCGGTAGTTTGTCCTTATTTGTACGGTGCTTCTCTTTGCGCACTCAAGAAAAAAGACGGAGGGCTGAGACCAATAGCTATCGGCAGCGTGTTCAGAAGGTTGACAGCTAAGCTGGCGTGCCGGTCCATAAGAGTAGCTATGTCCGAATACTTGCAGCCGCATCAACTAGGGTTCGGGACGCGTCAGGGGTGCGAGGCTGCTATCCGTGCGACGCGGGCGTTCGTCATGGACTCTGAAAACTCGAACTGCGTGGTGCTGAAACTCGATATCCGCAATGCTTTTAACATCCTGGAAAGAGACGTTCTCTTGAGTGAGGTCAAGGATACAATTCCTTCTCTATACCCCTTCCTCTATCAGGTATATTATTATCCTTCTAATCTCTTCTTTGGTGATAGTCTCATTTCATCTCAAGTGGGAGCGCAGCAGGGGGACCCATTAGGGCCGCTTGTTTTCAGTTTAGCAATCCACAAAGTCATCTCTGGACTAAAATCGTCTCTGAACCTGTGGTACCTTGATGATGGCATTATTGGTGGATCACCGGAAGAGGTTTGCCAGGATCTGGAGGTTCTTGTCCCTCAACTTAGGAAGCTGGGTCTGGAGGTGAATCCCTCTAAGTGCGAATTCACTTCTCACGCTTTGGTTCTCATTTACCTGGCCTCAAGGAACTTTCTCCTCTTTCTTTCTTCCTTTTGGGATCTCCCATTTTTCTTGACGGAGTGCCAGAAGCCATTTCCTCCCGTAAACAGCTACTCCTCAATGCTCGGGAACGTCTCAAGGATCTCTCCGCGCATGTTGCGATTTTGTTATTGCGCATGTGTTTCGCCTTACCCAAGGTTACATATCTCTTGCGAACCGCTCCTACCTGGCTTTGTCCTGGGGAGGTTAGTTCTTTTGACTGTGCTCTCAAGTCAATGGTTGAGTCTATCCTAAACGTGTCCTTTAATAATGCGCAGTGGAAACAGGCGGCTCTTCATATCCGGTACGGAGGTCTGGGGGTGCGGTGCGTGCATGATGTGGGCCTGCCGGCTTTCCTGGCGTCGACACATGGGGTGGCTGACCTCGTCACTGTAATTCTCAATTCCAATGGTGACGGGGCAAACATACCATTTATGTCGGATGCCGAGTCAGCTTGGTCTGTCCTCAGCATGGGGGCAGCGAGCCCTAACGTGAAACATGTTCAGCGAGCTTGGGACGACGTCACGTCTAAGCTGATCCAGGAACAAATGTTGGTGGGTTTCTCGGGGGCTGATTTAGCCAGACTGAGAGCTGTATCGCAGCCGGAATCGGGGGCATGGTTGCACGCGCTTCCTTCGCCTCACCTGGGCACGTTGCTTGATGACGACTCTTTGCGTGTGGTCGTTGCCCTCCGCCTGGGCTGCAAGGTGTGTGAACCCCACAGATGCACCTGCGGTTCCATGGTAGAAGCCGATGGCCATCATGCTTTGAGTTGTCGTCGTTGCTCGGGGAGGTTCCCGCGTCACCACGCGCTCAATGATATTGTGCGGAGGGCATTTATATCAGCAGATGTCCCCTGCGTACTGGAGCCTCCGGGTCTATGCAGGACTGACGGCAAGAAGCCGGACGGGCTGACCCTGGTGCCTTGGAGGGACGGCAAGTGCCTAATATGGGACGCAACTTGCGTTAGCACTGTTGCCGCCAGCCACCTTGGTCACACCGTCCTCTCGCCGTCGGCAGCAGCGGAAGACGCCGCTGAGAGGAAGAGGGTGAAGTACGCACCGTTGGTGAGCCGTTACCATTTTGTGCCCATTGCCGTTGAGACCATGGGTGGTTGGGGCTCTGAGGCCAAAAAGCTCATTAGTGAGATTGGGCACAGGCTCCGTGACAAAACGGGTGACTCCCGCTCCGGCTCGTTCTTGGTGCAAAGGTTAGCTATTGCTATCCAACGTGGCAATGCAGCAAGCGTTATGGGCACCTTTGCGCCGGGAACAGTTAGGGGGTTATTCGACTAGTTGTTTGACGTATCGTTGTGGCTAGAGATTAGGGTAATTTAGGTTAACATGTGATGAAGTTTTTATTATTAGTTTAATAAGTATTTGTGTAACAAGTAGTTAATAGTTTTATATTAAGATTTTATTGTAAATACAAATTTAGATGAAGGTGGTTAACAATTATTATTTATGTTACAAACCTGGCATTACTGTAACATATTTAAACATAATAAAATAGAATTATAAATTATTATTTACTTAATACTAGTATTTTACAACTTGCACACATTTCATTTTAGTTAAATTAAAATCACAAACTATTGTTTACTTAATACTAATATCACAACTCCGTTAATAGAGTAAATCAAAATTAATAAGATAAAACATTAAAAAAAATATGCTATAAATCTAAATTAATTAATGTCATACTTCATTCCAATCAAAATTTTAATAAATAATGGTTTGTGTGTTTAGTGTGAAGAAAAATGTCAGAAATAAACAATTGAATCAAATATATTATTGATTGAAATTATTAGCAATTAATATTGTGAGTACATAAATTCATAATGGTTAGATAATAGTGTTAATTAGTTTGTTATTTCATTATAAGGACCGCCTAGTGCGGTAAAATCCTCCTCCATCTGTCTCCATCTATCTCTAGCTAGTCTGCTCCATGTATTTCCTATTAAGCCTGATATGTCGTCACTCCATCTCTTGTTGGGTCTCCCACGTTTTCGCTTTTTATTGATAGGATACCAGTTTGTTATGATTTGGGTCCATCTGTCATCGCTAACTCTTTGTAAATGTCCAGCCCATTTCCATTGTATTTATTTATTTAAGCCTTTCGGCCAGAAAGTCAGCGGTCGGGCCGCTGGCCGCACCGGGGACCTCCAGCACCCGGGCCCCAGTTTCACCCGGATGCCATCTGCGATACTGAGCTCGTCGAAGTCATCCCCCTTGCCTTGGCAAGCACGTCGTGGTAGGACACGCCCTTCTTTTCCGCTTCCGGCTGTAGTGTGATCACTACAGCTGAGGACTTTGGGGCACGGAGCCTAGCCGCGACGCTTCGCTCCTTGCGCCGTTGCCACCTCTTCTTTCATTTGGTCGCTCTTGCTGCCTTACCTGCCTTCTTCTTCTCCCCGGCTACTTGCCATTCGCCGTCGGCCGGAGGAGATTTAGGAGGCGGGAGCAGCCGTTTCCACGTTTTGACTGCCCCGACGATCCCGGCTTGGCCGTGGCAGCCGCGATGGTGGCATACGAGGCCGCTTTTCACTGACCCGAGGCCGACTGACTTGCCGCTAGTGGGGAGCGCAGGAAAATGGCCTACAGGGCGGAAAACCGGCTCCGGAAGGCAGCCAGTTCCCGCCACACCAGGGCCAGAACCCGGTCCTCTTCAGTTATAGGCCCGCCCTGCCCATGCCGCGCCTCCCACTGTGGCACCTCCTGGGTGCCAGGCCCTCGGAGCCTGGCCAGGTCCGCTCGGAGCTCCTCATTCTCCTTTAGGAGAAGCTCCATGATGGCTGTCAAGCGGGCGACCTCTGCCCGCATCTCAGACATTCCGTCCGACGGAGGCCCGAAGTGAGTGGCATCCGCTGCCGCCATAATGAAGGCCGTGGCTGCGGATATGGCCTTGTCTTTAGAGGACTGAGTCCTCTTCAATGCCACACTATCGCGGCTGACACGACCTCTGCAAACCTGGCCGCTCGCTCCGAATCGGAGGTGCCAGTGGCGTCCGGCTCACCACCTGACGACTCCGACCCGGCCGAGACCGACCCTAAATGCGACTCTGGCTCGGTCAGGCTGACTCGGCTCGGCTTGCTGGCCTCCTTCGTGGTGAGCACCGTGCCCACACCTCTTTCATGGGCCCCACCCCGCTGACTGATTTTCTTACGGTCCGAGCTCAACCCGCCATCCGAGGAAGACCCCTGGCCATCCTCCGGTTTGGGGCGCTTTTTGAATAACTTTAGGTTCTTCCCAGCAGCCCCCACCACTTCGCGCTCCGGGCTCTTACATGAGCCCTTCGCGCCAGATGCGGCGTCGGACTCCAACCCCGCATCACTCCCCTCCTCTTCACTACTAGTTTTGTTAGTATTATTTAGATCCATAATTGTTCTCACGAGTAAAAACTTTATATCATCTCAAAAATTTAGCTTTCCGTTAGTCAAGCTATCAAACTTCCTCACGGTGCGCCGCCGCTTGGAGGTTTGGGGTGATTTTTATAGAGGTTTTCTTCCTCGCGGGCCGGGCGGTGAAGCTAAGACCCTCGACCCCCGTCAAAAGTCAGAGACATGACCTTGACAATCTTCGGGGCTAGGAGAATAACGGTGGCAGAAGGAGAAGACCTCTTCCTGCCTGCCCGGCGGCAGAGTAGTGCACACCGAGCCCGCTCTTACTCCGCCGCTGTGCGTCTCTGCTTAGAGCACAGAGAGACAAACGTTGGAGCGTACCTCCGACAGGATATTGGCATACGGGCAACAAGACCCCTTAGGCACACAGTACCTAATGGGGAGTCATTGCCCGCACCCCAGAGTATACCATCCCGGAGACTGCCCTTCCCCCCGGACGCATCCATAAGGAAATTCCAGCCCTCAGGTACACGAGGAGGTTTCCTGTCCAAGCACCCCATGGCTAGTTAACCTTACCATTATTATTTTAACTTTGACCTTATTTCAGTGGATTAGAGTGATCCTGGTGGTGGTTAGGTTGATTAGGCGTTGACTGTACCTACGATGATTCACACAATAACAGGTTCTACACTCGGAAGCCTACTTAGTTCCCTAAGCCCACATATACAGAATTCAGGTAACTGTACTGCCCACTTTAACTAAGTTTTGATTATTGTACAGACGCCAGCACATCAAGCTACTACAATCTGTCAAATTTCTTTAATAGATTTTCGAATTTATTGCTAAAGCATTAGGTTCAAGGTTGATTGGGAAAATTTGACAGTTTCGGGTAGCTTGATGTGCTGGCGTCCATACCTATATTATCAGAATGTTATTGTACTCTTAGTGATTGTTGTTCAATAAATAGCATCTTTAACCGCTACACTTCTTATTTTAGTGAATGTTTTGATAAAAAAGCAATTAATATTCATAAAGTATAAAGGAGATATTTAAAATTGTATGGAGCCTGCGCCAGGTCCTTGTGCACTATACTTAAAATTGTATGGAGCCTGCGCCAGGTCCTTGTGCACTGTACTTAAAAATGTATGGAGCCTGCGCCAGGTCCTTGTGCACTATACTTAAAAATGTATGGAGCCTGCGCCAGGTCCTTGTGCACTATACTTAAAAATGTATGGAGCCTGCGCCAGGTCCTTGTGCACTATACTTAAAAATGTATGGAGCCTGCGCCAGGTCCTTGTGCACTATACTTAAAAATGTATGGAGCCTGCGCCAGGTCCTTGTGCACTATACTTAAAAATAGAGAAATACATTTAAAACAGTTCTCAACTGTCTAATTACTTTAAGATGGCTTTGTTTGCTGGTAATACACAAGAAATTACACTTCAAATTGCAGCACACAACAAACACCCGTCATGGCGGTAAGCTGTCATTTTGATTGAATAATGAGGTTCAATATGTTGTGAAGCTTAGACTATTTACCTCTAGACCTAGCCATGATTACAATGTGAAGTGTGGAAGTGAGGCGCGTATACACGATATTAGTAGGAAAAAAAGCATCGTATCTTCTGTCTCTTACAGCGTGCAATAGTTTTGCTTGGCGAACTTTCAAATGTTAGCCAAACAAAGTGCTGTCATTGTCACAGAATTTATCTTGCGTCGAATAATTTACCTTTTTCAGACAGATTTAGCAATTGTTGTATTAGTTTTAGCGTTTTAACGAGAAATAGACTTAATGTATATTGCTTGCTCTATAATGGGAGGATGCAGTATATTAGGCTGTACAAGCCACACAGAAAAGGCAAATATCGAAGTCACTTTTCACTCGTCAGTATATAATACTGGTATTGTTATATTTATTGAATTTATGCATTTATGCGTGTGTATTAACATGGGTTCCAGTCCAAAATATGTAAGATTTCTTGTGTTAAACTTCAATTCTCATACCACATAACTTAAAAATAGTTACTTGCTGTGTTGCTATACGTTTGACACCTTTTACCCTAACACTGGACCCAATGTAAATAAATGTTCAAGTCGAATCAAATCAAATAAATCGGCGGTGGCTAGAATACACATAGTTTACAGAATATGGTGTCAGAAACGAGTGAAACACTGTAGCTAGTACTACTGTAGCTGTATTTTGAAGTAAGAATACATTTTTTAAATAAATGCTTAAGCAATACCTAATAAAGAAAGAATCAGAAATTTTCATAACAAATTGGTTTTGTTTACCGGACAATAGTTATTTTAATTTATCCTTACCTTAATTATAATACCAGCCATGTTATTGTCCCACTGCAGGGCAGCCGTACATTTTAATGATAAATAAAACATGAAAAATATTTTTGTTTTCTTTTAAAATGTTCTAGTAGTAATTTTATCTATCTCGATCAAGTTAAGATTGAAAGTATACTATCCTACGTGGAATCATAATTATTTACTTACACAGATACTTTTGCATTCATATTAACATGAAACCTGCATAACTTATATTTTTTAATAGTAGGTACTTCATGTGTAGTCCCACACATAAGGTGTCATTTTGGTCATATTTTGGGAAAATTTTACGTAATAGCAACACTAAAATTTTATAGTGCTGTCTCATGAGCGGCCACACGGCGGCGCGATCTAGAGGTATATTATCTAAGTTGTGAAGTGACACTGTTGTGACAGCTGACAGTTGTATTTATATGATCAACTGTCGATCTATGGTTTACTGTCATTGTTTTTAAGCACAGAGTAAGTAAATCGGTGAGACCCCATATTGAAAGTCGATAAAAATCAATTAACTACCACAACAGTATACATTTAAATGAAGTATCTGTATTTTTCCCGATTTCTACGGATTTTTCTCTTATTTTGGAAGTAGTGTACATATAATACCAGGCACATTTTGAAACAAAATGTTATATTGACAGCCAACCAACTTCAAATACTTTGAACACTAAGTTCCGGCAAGTTTAGACCTGGCAGACCTTTAGATCCATTACCAGGGGCATCTTGGTTATTATTTTTGGCGTAGGTTCCATCTGGGTACTCGATGATGTGGGTTCAGGGTGTCGAAAGGGCATATTTTAGGGGTCTGACAAGTACTTCCGGCAAGGTGCGCAATGGCAGACCCACTTTTTTACATAATTTATCAATGGTAAACTGTTGCCAGCACTTTAACTCGTGTAACGTAATTTTCACTAAAAAATACATAAAAAAATACCGATTATTTCCATGGCTCGGCAGGGTCGGCTCTGGCAGACCTGATTTTTTTTACTTGTCTGAGTGTTGGTTAACGATCTTATGATAACCTATTGGGGTACCTGATGAGGTAGGTATTTTTGGAGCCGGCTCTCCCACTATAGGTACACAAAAAACTCGGTTAAATGCGAGTTGGTAAGTATCGCTCGGCGAAGGACCCGCACGTTGTATCACTCGGCGAGGGACCCACACGTTGTATCGCTCGGCGAGGGACCCACACGTTGTATCTCTCGGTGAGGGACCCGCACGTTGTATCTCTCGGCGAGGGACCCGCACGTTGTATCTCTCGGCGAGGGACCCGCACGTTGTATCGCTCGGCGAGGGACCTGCACGTTGTATCGCTCGGCGAGGGACCCGCACGTTGTATCGCTCGGCGAGGGACCCGCACGTTGTATCGCTCGGCGAGGGACCCGCACGTTGTATCTCTCGGCGAGAGATCCGCACGTTGTATCGCTCGGTGAGGGACCCGTATGTTTCTGGTGTGGTCACCGGACTTCTTTCGGCTCGTGCCGATGATAAGGCTGAGACACTATTCCTCTCCACAAATCTACCTAATGTACATTGCAAATCTTCATTCTGTATGTTTATAATTTAGTTTGTTTCGAAGACAACCTACAATAAAATGAATACTGCAATCAGGCGCATTCTTACATAGAAAAACTACATTCTTACGCAAAAAAAAAAAAAAATACATCAAAAATGTGAAGTGTTGATTCCGCCAACTATTCATTAGTCATGCTAGGGTGCAGTGTGTCATTAGTCATGCTAGGGTGCAGTGTGTCATATCGTAGGTAAACTGCACCCGTTAAGATACAATTTTACAAAGGCACAGCCTGGTTTCTGGAGAATTTCCATCCTACACAATTCACGATTCAAAACACAAGTAGATAGAGTCGCGGGCGCAGCTATAGTTTAAATTATAACGTGCTATAATTTGATTGTGTTTAATGTCACCCCTACACGAGGGGACCAAACGTGCTATAATTTGATTGTGTTTAATGTCACCCCTACACGAGGGGACCAAACGTGCTATAATTTCATTGTGTTTAATGTCACCCCTACACGAGGGGACCAAACGTGCTATAATTTCATTGTGTTTAATGTCACCCCTACACGAGGGGACCAAACGTGCTATAATTTCATTGTGTTTAATGTCACCCCTACACGAGGGGACCAAACGTGCTATAATTTCATTGTGTTTAATGTCACCCCTACACGAGGGGACCAATAAGTCACCCCGACTTAGCTTATTATTTATTTACTTATTTACCTACTTTAATGTCATTACCATAACTAAATAAATAATATTGAAACACAAGTCACTAAGATTACACAGCTGTTGTCAAGGCTTGCGCTCCTCCTCCAATGGCGTCCTGAATGTGGTTTCAGACCGGTGGGACTGTCCCCTCTTACGAAGGTGGGTAAGAGTTCGGACACACTAGCCACCAAATAAACTAAAGAACCATTGAACTGTTCGTTCAATGGTTCATTAGTTGTTTATTATTATTAATTTAATTTAATACTAACATTAGGTTAAGTTATACTACTACTAACATTATATGGATTTTTATCTAAAATAAAATATTTGAATTTGAAGGGCTTAGCCGTTCCTCGACACGACGACGCAACGCTTGGATCAAAACATTATCTACAACTTTTAATAAACTTAAAGGGCCAACACATATTATTTTAACTTTTTAGATGTTTTTGTTTGTGTCGGGTGTTTTTTTAATTATTATTTTTATTTCCTGCTTTTTAAACTTTATACATATACTAGCTTTTGCCCGCGGCATCGCCCGCGTGGATGTCGGAACCACGGGAACGTACCGGGATTAAAAGTAACCGTTCCGTAATAATGTATTGGTTTTCGCGGCGGACGCCAGAAAGTTCCCAGTCGGCATGATTTTTTTTGGACATCTTCAACAATCATCATATTTCAGCCAATTTATATAAAAACTCAATGAATTATACACCTAAACCTTCCTCATGAATCACTCCGTTCTTTGGTGAAAACCGGATAAAAATCCATTCGGTGGTTTTGGAGTTTATCGCGTTTAGACGCGGCGGGAGGACTTTGCAAAAAGAATTTGCAAAACTATTATGCCGCTCAATAACAAATATGAAATAACTTTTAACCGAGTGAACCGATTTTAACAAAAACTTGTTTATAAAAAAAAAAAATAAAAAAAATAACCGACTTCCAAAAAAACACTACAAAGCGAAAAATAACTTTAATTTTGTAAGTCGGTGTCTTTGTTTTAGTATTTTCGTTTTTTGCCACCGATTTCCGAAATAAAAGTAATTTTTTACTGTTTGTTTGGAAGTCGGTGGTTTTTTTATAAATAAGTTTTCCACTTATTTTCCACTTTTTAGTTGTGGAACCTACCCCACCCAAATTCGTATACCACTACTTGCTAAGTAACTAACAGTGACAGGAAGTTATTATAACATCATCAACATACACTAAATGGGAAAAAAAACGTATTAAATTACCAACCACTCAACAGAATTTGACCAAAATATGCAACCACCTCAGAACTATACCCTTTCAAATAAAAACTTTGCAAAAAGGCAAATATATGTCGCGCTAAGTCGTGTCAGAAGTTTAGAAGGCGTGGTTTCACTAGGTTTAGACGCCGTCGCCAACAAATTATTAAGTCAACCACACGACGACAGATCGCTGACCAAATCTGTCTTCTGACAATCAAGGCCACACATAACATACGACTCAAGTAGCGCAATTTGAAGCATATTACCATTAAAATAATTTATAGCCAGAGTACATCTCATGACAATTCCAATAAGCCCAAACACGGCTAGGATACATTATTTTATTACGGAGTTCCGGTGCCTACCTTCCGGCTTCATCATCAGATCAGTTCAATGCTACCATTTCCATCAGAACCATTTATTTAAATATACTTCGTCTTAGTCGCTTAACTATCTTAATCGAGATATCGTCACCCGTGAAATACTTATCATTGAGGAGTTCCCGTGGACATATGTGGTCTTCTGCATCAGTTCCACTTCACCAAATGATACTTTCTGAATGCAAATGCTTGACTTATTGATGAAAATACGTAATTAATATTATTTAAATGCCTATAATATTTGAGGAGTTCCCTCAATTCCTCATGGATCCTATCATCAGAACTGGATTTTGATAAAAATGGGACCAATCTGGAAGTATGTCCTTACAATATAAAAAAAGAATTGTCCAAATCGGTTTAAAAAAAATACATACAACCAAATTGAGAACCTCCTTCTTTTTTGAAGTCGGTTAAAAATAAAGACTTAAATGTTACCTCAAGAAGTCAAGATACGAACTATACATTTTCAATCCCAATCTCTTAAAAAGAGGTTCACAAATTTTTTAATATTATTTGTGATTTTTAAAATCAACCCCTATTTTACCCCCTTAGGGGTTGTTTTTCAAAAACGCTGAACCACATAATTCTTTATTTCCTACCAAAAGCATAAATTTGAATTTTCATATCCCTAACTTAAAAAATGCAGGGCTTCCCATACAAACTTTCATCCCCTATATCACCCCCCCCCCCCCCTGTAGGGTTATTTTTGAGACAAAAAGTACCCTATGTCCTTCCCCAGGATGCCATCTATCTCGTAGCCAAATTTAATCGAAATCCGTTCAGTGGTTTAGACGTGAAAAGGTAACATACAGACAGACCGACAGACAGAGTTACTTTCGAATTTATAATATTAGTATGGAAGTATGGATAGTATAGATTAGTAGTAGACACGCTGCGATCGACACGTGCCTCACCGAAGTAGACACGCTGCGATCGACACGTGCCTCACCGAAGTAGACACGCTGCGATCGACACGTGCCTCACCGAAGTAGACACGCTGCGATCGACACGTGCCTCACCGAAGTAGACACGCTGCGATCGACACGTGCCTCACCGAAGTAGACACGCTGCGATCGACACGTGCCTCACCGAAGTAGACACGCTGCGATCGACACGTGCCTCACCGAAGTCTGCGCAGCTGTAGGTACTTTATACATATAGGAAGGTGGGGGGACACCGGATAGTTATGAAAAAGAAACAATAAATAAATCACTATGTTATTTATTGAGGTAATCAATGTCATAAATGTTTAAGTATACCTTAGGCATAACTTTGGCATAAAAATGTTTGAGATCAATCTTAGTAATTAAACTATATATATTTTTTTAATAAAAATTATAAATCCGAATTCACCCCATACCTATGGGTCAAACAAGATAGGCACTTTTTATTCAAGGGGTGAATACAGATACTAATAATAAAACTAAATAATCAAATTATTCGCAGTTTTTGCACAAAAAATAATAATTCTATGTGTGTAATTAATTAATTAATTGTAATTATGTGTGTGACTCTAAAAGTTATCCCATTCTGCCTGCCAGCACTGAATTTATGGCTAAAAGCATGTCTGACTCCGACCACTGCAGCCTATTTGACTTTCTCACATATGTTCGTGGCATGTTGACGCTCGCACTCTGTAAAAAGTAAAAAAATAGTAATTAAACAGAGGAATAAAACAAACGCCCGCAATAACTAGGTACATATAAAATCAATCGGGGGTGAAACCGGATAGTCGAAATCACCCCGTCCGCTTGTACCCCACAGGTGCCATGTTTGAAATTGTAATACTAACACAGATTATGTTTACACTCATAGCAACAACAAATACCGTTTTAAAAGGTTAAATTTATGTATTACTTCATAAAAAATACAACTGTATATGATAGCACATACCTAAACTTAATGATAACACTTTAAAAAAGTCAAAATATTAGATAACTTACCTTTGTTTACAATTTTCGTTTATAGACGCACGCGCTGAGATGTTACCGTCGCCGCAATTTGCAACTGCGCTGAGTAAGCGTTCGCGCGTAATTCACCACTCGCTATAGCGAAACAGCTGTACGCGGAGTAATGAAATAGCAACTATCTGGTTTCACCCCCTGTCCGGTTTCCCCCCACCTTCCCCTATTAGTAGTATACAGGACAAGAATAGTGGTTGATGAAATTACATGAGTGGGCTTTCAAGTTGAAGTTTGGTTGATCCTGGGGTCTAAGGGAATATGTCATGTATTTTGTCTACAAAAATTACGACAAAATACAAAAATTACGCTCAACAAGGTCTTGAAACGGTGTATAAATGGCTATATTCCAATTTTGGAATATAGCCATCTATACACCGTATCAAGAGCTTGTTGAGCATAATTTTTAACCTCATCCTACGTGTAAGCATCGAATATCACGGCAGTATCATCGGCAAAAGTGAAGATTTTACCGTTTTGCAGCTTGATGTTACATAAATCGTTTATATAAACTAAAAATAATGTTGGACCGAGGATGCTACCCTGTGGAACGCCGTACTGATTAGAAAGTTCGTCGCTAATCCAATTATCTATTTTCGTAGTTTGTGTTCTGTCAGACAAACAGTCTATGAATAGTTGGAGTGGTAGACTTCTTACTCCCATATTCTCTTTTTTTTTTAATCAAAATAGGAACAGATACTGTGTCAAATGCTTTAGCTAAATCTAGGTAAATGGCTAAGGTCTTTTTTAATATCTAGTTTGTTGACTAAGTTTTTTTTTTAAATTTATTTGATGTAAATATTTATTTTGATATTATAAAAAACTTAAAATATCTTTTTCCACTAACTAACGAACTAACTAACTATACAAATAAATATACAAAACAAAAGGAAACTTAGGCGTCGAAGTACTCGTCCGCATCGCTGTCATCCGGAAACGTTCCCAGAAGACTGGCAGCATTGCCACGTTGAATGGCAATGCTAATTCTTTGGTCAAAGAACGAGCCAGCCCTCTGGTCACGTGAAGTGTCGACCAGTCGGCGAGAAACTTCCTTAAAAAGGAGACGCGCACTCGGGCCCCATGACCCAAGCGTTTCGACCCCAAACGACTCAAAACTGTAGTTACCGATAAGGTTACAGTATTTGCGCCGCTTAAGGGTCTCAGCAGCCGCAGCAGCGGCGCCGGCACCAGCACAGCACGCCGTGCTTGGAACATGAGATGGCGCAAGGGTGTCGACACAGGTTGCGTCCCACACCAGAGGTCTACCCACCTTCCAAGGCAACAACGTCATGCCGTCTGGTCTCTTCCCATCGTCACGTACCAAGCCGTTTGGTTCTAATATCGCTGGTACGCCGGCGGTAACAAGAGCTTGACGAATAATATCGTTAATGCTGGCGTGTCGTGCTATGCGGCCTGCACTCCTGCAGCAGGACAGGCCATGGTGTCCGAGGTTGACGACAGCTTCACCGCAGTGACACCGATGCGGAGCAACACAAGATGCGCCTAAGCGGAGACACGTAGCGAGCCGAAACGAAGAGTCATCCATCATAGTGCCTATGGTGGATGACGGAAGCACTTGAAGCCACAAGCCTGACTCCCATTCCCCCACAGCCAGCAGACGGGCACGCTCAGCAGTATTAAATGACGTATTTACTAGGGTATTTCGTATAATACTGCAGAGTGGCACGTCCCACCGTTTCTGGGAGGCTGGGTTGTCGGGTAAATCCGTATTGGGACAAGCCATCTTCTACGCGTTCAACGCATCGGTCAAACACTGTACCTCAAAATCGACCAGTGAGGAAGATACAATTTTCCTGGTTAATTTGTCGGTACCGTGGACCGAAGAGAGGAAGGCCGGTACTTGAAATACTTGAAATTTTGCGGACGCTGAGACCACCCAGGAGAATGGGAAGTGTGGCTTGCTGCCACGCTCGGTCGTCCAGGGCCACATTTAGAATAGAAGTTAGTGTGTTTCTAATAATTTGGTCTACTTTTTCTAAAAGTTGTGGATGCTTCCATAGATGGGAGGAGCGAAGGCTATACGTAAATTTTGGTCCAAAGCAGCAGTATCGAATTAGTGTGAAGACCGAATGGATGTTAATTTTGAATAGTCTTTCCGAGACGTCATGAAAATTTTGAATTTTTTCCTCAACAAACGTTGGAAAGGATTCGTCAAAAATTGGGGACCCCAGGAGGTGAAGAGAGTTTCTTTCCGTAATTTTGATATTTAGTGCTATTGTATTAAATTTTGCTATGGTAGTCTGTCTGTCAGTGGTTTGGGGAAGATAAATTTCACATTTTGAAAGGTTAAGGTCTAGGCCGATGGAACTAAATTTTTCTTATATAAAAGCTAAATCTTTTAAGGCTATGTCTACATCACCTCCTAGGGTTCCGTCATCCAAATACCATACGTTGAATTCAGAATTTAGTTGTCGAATAATTGGATTTATTGCCAAACTAAAAATGACTGACCCAAGAGGGTCACCCTTTTGACATCAAACGACTGATTTCAAAAGGTTGTCTTTATAAAGTAATTTAGAGGGGTGCCTGTAACATTGATTCGTTGACTAAGTGATCTGTTAGTTCGTGGACGGCTTCAGCTGTTGACCTACCAGATCGAAAGCCAAACTGTGATGGAGATAAAAGAGAATTTTGTTCAAGGTATTTAGTAAGTCTGGTGTTCATTAATCGTTCTAAGATTTTTGACATTGTTGGATTTTCATTATCTCATGCAAAGACACTACAAAACACTATCTCATGCAACGACACTACAAAACATTATCTCATGCAACGACATTACAAAATACACGCGTGAAGTAAGCAAATAATTAAAGAAGAAGGAAAATACGTCACTACGGTTTGTATTAGCACTTATCAGGCTGCAGCTGTTATTCATGAAAAATAAAAACCTGAATTACGTTATGAATAACAAAACAATATTGTTTCGAGTAGGTACATACAGGTAGGTAGGTACGTAGGTGTTGTTGTAGTACGTGCAACAAATAACATGGAGCTAACTGACGACGACAGTTACTGTTGTTGGGTACCTCTTTACTGTTCAGAAACATACTCCAATGACATGACTAACGACTACAAGGTAAATAAATTGCTCAAACATCAAGTACTTACAATTGAGAATTTTTTTCCGAGGTAGTCTTGTACAGTGCGAACACAGCACAGTTTTTACATCAATATTTGACCTGCGCCGGGCCGGCCAACTTAGTACACGAATAGCATTCATACCGCGTGTACTCATCTGTTATGCGGTCATACTTTTATCAATAAATATCAATCAATCAGTAATCAGTGTATCAATCAGCATCAAGAAAAAAAAAAAAACTCAAGGTGTTAGGTCCCCAACCATACAAGTCTTATGTTAGTAACAGAGCACTTCACTAAAGTTTATCCAATCAGTGAAGCAACGCACTCAATATATAATGACACGGATCATGATGAGCGTGATGGCCGCGTTGCTTGTCAAGGGAACATGTGAAAAGCCAGTCCATCAAGTTCATCCCTTCCATTATGAAATGGAATCAAAATACTTTAAAAAAAGAGACTTATGATACTATAGAGAGGTTATCAGAAGAAAAGTCATAGAAAAACTGTGGTTTCAGTGACGCCGTCTAGCCTAATGTAGCAAAATTATATGAACCACCGAAGAGGTCGGATAAGATAAGAGTGACACTGGCTGATTACTGTCACTCTAGCAGAATGTCGCATCGGTGGTTGTGTGGTGGTTAGACTGGTAAATTATCTAGGGTGGCGGCTGTCTTCTGACGACAGAAGTTGATGTCATCCCCTGACAGCCGCTGTCGTACCACGTATACGACGAAACCCTATCGGCACAATCCTGATGATATTGAAGCTGCTGAACCACTAATACGGTGACCACTTCTGGTAAAGGCTATCCTTCGCCGTTATAATAGCCAAGTTTGGCACGATACAGTTTTACTGACACCAACCTTTGATAACGTCAGGCAAGGCAATAAAATTGCAAGGCAATTATTGCATACAAGTTTTGCCTCATCTAAACACAGAGTAGCACGTCCTTATACGATTGATTCAAGTAGAGCCCGTATTCGCGCTGCCAAATACATATGTATGTCATTAAAATTTTATTACACGTCTTCTCAAGATTTTTAACTTGCATTCGTTCGTACGTGTAAAGTTAAATTGCACGTGCAATATTATTGTACGTGCTGTTTACCAGTATACCAGTTTTGGACTGCCCTTAAATTGTATGTTATACTACTGGCAATAAACTTGCACCGTGTTAATGGAGCTTAACTCGTCACAAGATATAGCGGCCGTACTACGCGATGTATCCGCATAATAAACTATCGTTTTTTTTATTTTCGCACTGCTTGTCCAGTTACTTAAGCAACATACTAAGTTAGTGGTTAAGAATCAATGTATCACTGCAAAAATAGTACAGTCGCTTTGATATAATGAAACCAAAATTAACGTAGTACAATCAAGTAGAGAGTGCGATTTGTTATTTTTCATGATTTTAAAGACAAGGATAGTAAAATACTTTTACAATGCATTTGTTCGAAAAGAGTGTTTTCAAAGCAGCCAAATTGTGCGGAAAGTGCCACTTTTTCACATTAATGCTTTTTATTTTCAGTATTTTCTTTATTTTATTTTTAAATCCGTCGTCAGCCCGACGCAAAGAGTTTTTATTATTTGAGAAAAGTTTTACAAATTAGTCAAGTACAGGAGCTAGACCACCACCTCTTAAAGCAGTACTATTGTAATCTTACTTCAGTGCGGGAAATATAATACTATAAAAATAAAATAATACTGCTTTAAAAGAGATGGTGGTTGGCCCCCTGATTATCATTCATATAAAAGGTACAATGCAACTAATACGCGTTATTAATTACTCTAGATTTAGATTTTGACCAATAAATTAAATTTAAATATTCATTAAATAATATGTTTGGCAGGACGTATATTTTGCTCGTGCCTTTTTGCGATACGACGTGGCAGCTATTTGCACATGCGCAATAGTAGATATGCTGAGCGCGCATGTATTTAAAATAAGCCCGCCATTTATTTATTTATTTTATTTTATTTAACAGTTTATGTACACACATTTATACAAACAAGAAGAAAGGAACAGAAAAATACGTATAAAGATGATGCTTATTTCTAAAGAAATCTCTTCCAGCATACCTGCGATAGGAAAGTAGATAAAGAGATGTAGACAACGTGTGTAAGAGTAAAAGAGAAAACAAAATACATAAAATCACAAACGATACACTAATATGAATATATACAAATATATATATAAACATAAAATATGAGTACATACAATTACATACATTATACTACCAAAATAAATATCACTAAAATATATACGATAATAATGAAGCATAACATAATAAGAACTAATAGCTATGACGAAGTGGAAAGATAGTGTTCTTTCACTCTTCTTTTAAACACTGCAACAGTTTGGCAGTCCCTGATGTCAGGCGGAAGTGAGTTCCGTAACCGAACCGCATGCACAGTGAAGGAGTAGGAGTAGAAGTCGGTTGAGTGGGGAGGGGATTTAAGGAGATTTCTAAGATGTGACCTGCAAGGTGCATCAGAAGGACGAGCGTAGAAAAAGCGTTCCCGCAGGAAGGATGGCATTTTAGGATTGTGAAGGACGTTTTACCAATTTCTTGCTTAAATCTTAATATTGTTTTATTTCCTCGCACAATGCATTAAAACGTTGTATGATATATTACGTGCGTATGATGATTTCAGACTCGTGTCGACTCATACATTTCAGACTCGTGTCGACTCATACATTCGCTCGCTCGTAAATAAATTTCCGCACTTGTAGCATAAATAGTTATTACTTGTTTTTGGTTTTGGTTTCGGTTTTAACAAGAAACCACTGAACAACACGGCATTCAATTCATGCAACGTTGTCACCATCACTAGTTCGCAGAGACGACAGTTGATCACGAATTCACGACGCGCGGACACCGACACGCTCCCTTGCTACTGTTTTTTTTATATTTCTACGTAACAGACAGACAGAGACACATATGTATATACTGCGTAATTAATTTGTTCCAGTTACATGTAACCAGTTAGACTGGAAGCCGACCCCAACATAGTTGGGACAAGGCTGGCCTTTTCCCAACTATGTTGGAGTCGGCGACAAATTTTAAAATCTATTATCATCATCATAATAGCTTTTAAAATGTTCTGCCTACCCTGTCAGAGCACTGTGCACGCCACTGACCCTTGGTAAGTACTCGGCACCCTTGGTAAATAACTGTGACATTACATATTATCACATTGTACTATAAATAGAACTGCAATTTATTGAGCTCTTTGGAATCAATGCCGATTTGTGTTAATTAATCATTACAAGGCAGCACACTCGGCCTCACATTGTTTTTGGTGTACATTATATAATCATCATCATCAGTCATTAGTGAGAAGCCAGGTAGCTCAGTTGGCGGGGTCGTTCCACCCATCAGCATTGATGCGTGGCTGGCAAACTTATGACCCCGCAGATACATGGTATCTGCAAACCTCTCCGAGCATATCCTGTGAGGCAGTGGACGGTCGACTTATTGTACTGTCAGTCTTTGTGATCACCTCCGTCACATACAATTGACAGAGATGGTGCTGTACACAGCCGCACCTTGTATTAGTCGCGATGTGCCATATTAACGGCAGCGTGCTGTAATTTGTGATCACCTCCGTCACATACAATTGACAGAGATGGTGCTGTACACAGCCGCACCTTGTATAAGTCGCGATGTGCCATATTAACGACTGCGTGCTGTAATTTGTGATCACCTCCGTCACATACGATTGACAGAGATGGTGCTGTACACAGCCGCACCTTGTATTAGTCGCGATGTGCCATATTAACGGCAGCGTGCTGTAATTTGTGATCACCTCCGTCACATACAATTGACAGAGATGGTGCTGTACACAGCCGCACCTTGTATAAGTCGCGATGTGCCATATTAACGACTGCGTGCTGTAATTTGTGATCACCTCCGTCACATACAATTGACAGAGATGGTGCTGTACACAGCCGCACCTTGTATTAGTCGCGATGTGCCATATTAACGACTGCGTGCTGTAATTTGTGATCACCTCCGTCACATACGATTGACAGAGATGGTGCTGTACACAGCCGCACCTTGTATTAGTCGCGATGTGCCATATTAACGACTGCGTGCTGTAATTTGTGATCACCTCCGTCACATACGATTGACAGAGATGGTGCTGTACACAGCCGCACCTTGTATTAGTCGCGATGTGCCATATTAACGACTGCGTGCTGTAATTTGTGATCACCTCCGTCACATACGATGGACAGAGATGGTGCTGTACACAGCCGCACCTTGTTTTTGTTCAATCATCCGTTATAACACTAGTTTCTCCCAAAAGTTTTTCTGTTTCCTTGGCACTTTTCTTTATAATTCAATTAATAACAAAATACCTATTTCCACTCATACAAAAGCTATTTATAAAAGAAAATTACGCATTTGGCTATTAAATCTGGACTACGTTGCCACTGAAAGCTTATTAAAACCAGTGTCTTAATAATACCCACACATTTACAATCACACACCTACACTTACACACATTCACACACACAACATTCTTCATTTTTTGTTATGCTCACTATTATTTTATTTTGTTAGTTAGATACCTAAGTACGTATCAATGAATGATAATATACATAGTTTGTATATTTCTTTGAACTTTATGTTGACTTGCTTTTCTTTGATTTTGTTTTTAATTATTATTTTTTGTTTACATTCTGCACTCAATTGCATTATCAGACTTTATAATACCTATTAAGTATATCTTAACTTTAACTGTTTTGTAAATTAACATGTCCTTTAAAAGAGAGCCGGGTGATCTGTAACTCAGGACCCTCCTACCTCAGACACCTTCCTCTATTTAAGATTGTGCATTTTATTAACCAGCGCCTGTAATATGATGTTGAGATAAATAAAGATTTATGATGATTATGATTATGATTATTGTATTAGTCGCGATGTGCCATATTAACGGCAGCGTGCTGTTTGCTCCCGCTGATGATGCTGATGATGCTGCCCGCTTCGTTAATAGAGAGAGCTGGGAAAAGGTTCATGATATTGATCAACAGGGTTTCGATGGAGTCGGGAAGGGCTACGATAATGTGTTGACATCGCTCCCGTGAAGGCAGACACTGCAGTCGCGCTACGATTCTTAAACACTCTTCTTGTTCAGTCTGCTGTCATACATCCGGTCGTAGAAGAGAGAAGTAAGCGTGCAGTGGATAAGAGGGAGTTCAATAAAACATTACTCATTGTTTATATTCTTATGTGATTTTCGTTTTAATACAAAACCAACTTAAAACTAAATGTTCTTAAAAACCATAAATATCACTTAATGCTTCCATTCTATTATCTAATGCACCATCTAGTAAATGGTAGAAATATTTCATATTCAGCAAGGAGAGCACATAAAAGCGTAAACCTTTCGTATAATTGAATCGCTTGTTTTCAAAACAGCACTTGTCCAAAACTGTGTTTTTACAGGAGGAACAAAAAACAAGATAGCAAAGTATTTTTCAGGATGACCCATGATTTTTGTCAATTGAGAACAAATAAAATATATATTTTTAATGATTAAGCAAATAAAATAATTAAAAAAATGATATTTTTACCCTTTTTTATATTCAAAATTTTGTACATGTGCTGTTTTGAAAACAAGCGATTCAATTACAGAACCAATTAGAAAGCCATTGTGTCTCGCGGAGATCTACGTTCGGCATACGAAGCGTTCATATTGTGCCTCGCGGAGATCTACGTTCGGCATACGAAGCGTTCATATTGTGTCTCGCGGAGATCTACGTTCGGCATACGAAGCGTTCATATTGTGCCTCACGGAGATCTACGTTCGGCATACGAAGCGTTCATATTGTGCCTCGCGGAGATCTACGTTCGGCATACGAAGCGTTCATATTGTGTCTCGCGGAGATCTACGTTCGGCATACGAAGCGTTCATATTGTGTCTCGCGGAGATCTACGTTCGGCATACGAAGCGTTCATATTGTGCCTCGCGGAGATCTACGTTCGGCATACGAAGCGTTCATATTGTGTCTCGCGGAGATCTACGTTCGGCATACGAAGCGTTCATATTGTGCCTCACGGAGATCTACGTTCGGCATACGAAGCGTTCATATTGTGCCTCGCGGAGATCTACGTTCGGCATACGAAGCGTTCATATTGTGTCTCGCGGAGATCTACGTTCGGCATACGAAGCGTTCATATTGTGTCTCGCGGAGATCTACGTTCGGCATACGAAGCGTTCATATTGTGTCTCGCGGAGATCTACGTTCGGCATACGAAGCGTTCATATTGTGTCTCGCGGAGATCTACGTTCGGCATACGAAGCGTTCATATTGTGTCTCGCGGAGATCTACGTTCGGCATACGAAGCGTTCATATTGTGCCTCACGGAGATCTACGTTCGGCATACGAAGCGTTCATATTGTGCCTCGCGGAGATCTACGTTCGGCATACGAAGCGTTCATATTGTGTCTCGCGGAGATCTACGTTCGGCATACGAAGCGTTCATATTGTGCCTCACGGAGATCTACGTTCGGCATACGAAGCGTTCATATTGTGCCTCGCGGAGATCTACGTTCGGCATACGAAGCGTTCATATTGTGTCTCGCGGAGATCTACGTTCGGCATACGAAGCGTTCATATTGTGTCTCGCGGAGATCTACGTTCGGCATACGAAGCGTTCATATTGTGCCTCGCGGAGATCTACGTTCGGCATACGAAGCGTTCATATTGTGTCTCGCGGAGATCTACGTTCGGCATACGAAGCGTTCATATTGTGCCTCACGGAGATCTACGTTCGGCATACGAAGCGTTCATATTAACCAACGGTTTGCATATAGAGTACCAAGTTTGTGTAATTAGTTCTAACATAATAAAAGTAAGATATTTGGCTTATTCACTACAAATAATTTACATCTTCAGACACAGAGCAGATGACTTCAAGCAACGTTCTTATCTACAGGCCGCACCTTACTTACAATGCTAAAGTATCGGAACATTATTTGGATGCTTCTGGATACTATCACCGCGAGTGACTCACGTTACGTTATACTCGTCGCGCTCGTCGCGCTCGTCGCGGTAGCGACAACGACGACGACTTAGCGATACCAATAATCTCTTACAAAGTGGATTCAAAATAGGATTTATTATAAATTTATTATAAATTTATTATACTTGTGGATGTTAATCACAATCATTTGAGTTTAACCTACGGTAATATCTGATACTGACAAAATAAATATAGTCCGGTGCTCAATCTGTTACGTTCAGATTTACTAACAAATCTGAGAAACACTATTCAACATCAGAGATATTGAGGCCTTGAGGAGAGAATTGCACATTTTTGCTGGGTTTTTTCTTTAAGGTGCTTAACCAAGAGAAGAAGAGAACCTATGAGTTGAAATATTTATTCCCTTTTAACGGAAGTTGATGACACAACCAACAGCTGGCCTACGATGCGGCGCAACTCCACCAGAGCGCAGGACTTAGCGACACCGTCAGTCCTGAATGACGTCACAGTCTAAGACAACCATTCGATCGTGCAGTCCGTCAACAGTTTGCAACATGGCGCTTTGTTTAGACTGTGGTTATATCGCAGGTAGGGGCTGCGACGTTTAGACTGTGGTCATATCGCAGGTAGGGGCTGCGACGTTTAGACTGTGGTCATATCGCAGGTAGGGGCTGCGACGTTTAGACTGTGGTCATATCGCAGGTAGGGGCTGCGACGTTTAGACTGTGGTCATATCGCAGGTAGGGGCTGCGACGTTTAGACTGTGGTCATATCGCAGGTAGGGGCTGCGACGTTTAGACTGTGGTCATATCGCAGGTAGGGGCTGCGACGTTTAGACTGTGGTCATATCGCAGGTAGGGGCTGCGACGTTTAGACTGTGGTCATATCGCAGGTAGGGGCTGCGACGTTTAGACTGTGGTTATATCGCAGGTAGGGGCTGCGACGTTTAGACTGTGGTTATATCGCAGGTAGGGGCTGCGACGTTTAGACTGTGGTTATATCGCAGGTAGGGGCTGCGACGTTTAGACTGTGGTCATATCGCAGGTAGGGGCTGCGACGTTTAGACTGTGGTTATATCGCAGGTAGGGGCTGCGACGTTTAGACTGTGGTCATATCGCAGGTAGGGGCTGCGACGTTTAGACTGTGGTGATATCGCAGGTAGGGGCTGCGACGTTTAGACTGTGGTCATATCGCAGGTAGGGGCTGCGACGTTTAGACTGTGGTCATATCGCAGGTAGGGGCTGCGACGTTTAGACTGTGGTTATATCGCAGGTAGGGGCTGCGACGTTTAGACTGTGGTCATATCGCAGGTAGGGGCTGCGACGTTTAGACTGTGGTTATATCGCAGGTAGGGGCTGCGACGTTTAGACTGTGGTCATATCGCAGGTAGGGGCTGCGACGTTTAGACTGTGGTTATATCGCAGGTAGGGGCTGCGACGTTTAGACTGTGGTTATATCGCAGGTAGGGGCTGCGACGTTTAGACTGTGGTTATATCGCAGGTAGGGGCTGCGACGTTTAGACTGTGGTTATATCGCAGGTAGGGGCTGCGACGTTTAGACTGTGGTCATATCGCAGGTAGGGGCTGCGACGTTTAGACTGTGGTTATATCGCAGGTAGGGGCTGCGACGTTTACTCGTTTTAAAGATTAAAATATTTTAGTACCAGAGGATTCAGTATTTAAATTAAATCGCCTTTAAATCTCCTTCCACCTAGTGCACGGTTGAGGTCGGCGGATCACAGCTACGACTGCTTGGTCTCCTTGTGCACGACCAGTGACGTCACGAACCTCTGCATCGGCATCTCCACCATCACGGTGAGCGGCACTGCCACCAAGTACGAGCAAAAGCTCGTGGCCACCCAGTCCACCCCCTGGGGACAAGAGGCGATGGTAAAGTACATACAGAACGATTCGTCGAGTACGCTGCGGTCGGTCGACGACTCTGTGACATATGTATCTCCAAACATAACTATAGGTGACATATTTTAAGCTATCAATATCGACTGGAGGACGTCGACAGCGACCTCACTGCAACTTGCTGCAACTTGCTGCAACTTCGTGCCTGTTCCAAGATACAAGCCATGTGCGCAATGGGATGTCCCATTAGCAAAAATTACGAAGTTCCATACAAAGAAGATCACCCATTTTATTCGGCGATTTCGGATAAAAAAAATTGGCGGCCAGGAATGAATTACGTTTTATTTGAATGGTGGCAGTAGTGTCATGAATTTCTAATTCCTCCCCACAGTACGGGTCCCGTCGCCGACGCGACGTCTAATTGTTACCTGATATCTCCGATCCCAAATAAAATAGTTCTCGACATCGACGCCTCAGGAAAACATAATTGCGTTTTATGTGTACATACCTACTTTAAGAATATGTAATTATTACTGATGGTCGCCAAAAACAAAATCTCCCCGAATGGGTGATCTCCTTTGAGCCCGTGTTCAACTCCTTTAGGTAATGATTTTTTTAAATCCTTCCTCAGTTCCACTTTAGATATCTACTTATGGAACTCTTGTGCAAAACTTCATGCTTCTAGAGCCAGCGGGTGAGGCTGTGCGCTGTAGCAGGGAATTAATTTTATAAAGTAGATTGTAAGGATACGAGGTTTACGATGAATACCGAAGTCTTGCGTCTGTGTGTTTATACTTCATATGGAATCAAATAAATACTCCGCACCACTTTTTAGTTCTAGATTGTTCTAGATTGGGGAAAAAGCGCACGGAAGACCCCAGCGGTAAGGATTATTGACTGACCAGGCTAAGCAGCGAGGTGGCGATGGCCTGCGGCCTGCCGGCGGCGATGCTGAGGTTAATGCACCAGTGCACCATCAGCACCGACAGCGACATGCGGCCCAGCACGTGCCAGCCGCGCCACGCCAGCACGTCCTTCAGCCAACCTGGACACAGGACACGGAATGTAGCTACTCAGCACAGAACATTCAAGTATACACAATTGTATAGACAATTATATACATAAGTATATATGTAATTAGATACACAATTATATACTACACACAAGGAAGGAGATAAGGAAGGAGAGCGGAACAACAATACAAACAAAAATCTAACTACAGTCTGTTCCAATTGTATCTGATGAAAATGTAAACAAATTCATTAGAAAACGCAGGTGTTCCTGTGGAAGCCGATTTGTGACGCCACTTACAGAGTGCTTTGATTTGATTGTTTGTTTGAGTACTTAAACCTGTATTCTAAGTTTAAGTCACATTAAAAATGTTTTTCACTTGATAGTTGAGGTTAATTTTATAACATCGTTTAACTAAACTAATAACTTTCGTTGATGATTTTTCAACTACAATTTTTTAATATTGTTATAAGTGCAGAGATATAAAGTTGAGGTTGAATTCTGTTTCGTGAGCGATTGCGTAAACATTTAACCAGAGCAGGGTTTAACATTTGCTGGTCGTAGAACATCCATTATCCCACTACACGACACAGTAATGCGCCGTCTCATTCAGGGAATTTGGAGTCAGTTAAAATTGTATCAATGTATATTCACGATGCATTGCATCGTTGATATTCTATTGTTCTAATTGTTTATATGCTACACTCCATCCGTTATACTCTAAATCCTTAGGCGTTCTTTACCGCAGCCATAGCTTGCACTGGACAGGCTCCTGGTGCGCTGACGATGTTGGATAGCACAATTCGCTATAATCACTATACGTCGGGATATCTTCAACTTCCACAACTACTCATCCATCTTAACACCTTCGGCGCCCGTGTATCACTTTTGCACACACTTGTTAATATAATGTGTATCAAAAATTATACACCATGCCCATTGTGTTCAAGGCGTTGTGTATCACTAATGCACACGATTTTCATACATTTCTTTAAAATATGATAAATAAAACCCCATAAATAAATAAAAAATATAATATAACAAAAAAAGTGTGATTCTGGATAGAATGCTTGGCGCCGAAGTGTTAGGGACTAGTCATCTCTTAGCTGACACGGCTTATTTTTGAAATAGTTGTGTCCCGCGAATTCGTTCGCATGGAGGTCGTAAGATACACAATATACTAAAACAACAGCCACATTTTAATAAAACTGCCTCGTCCCCCGATTCGCCACGTTGCATTGCCCGCCCGCGCTATTACTTCGTTTTCGCTTAGCGTTTTTTCTGTCATTTTTTATTTTTGCTCGGCTCCTAAGGATCATAGCGTGATGTTAAATAGCCTATAACAATTCTCGAAAGTTGGTCTTTCAAATGCAAAAAGAATTTTTCAAATCCGACTGGTTGTTGCAGAGTGATTAGGTATTTTTGCATGGGTTTTTGCATTAACTCTTTTGCGCGGAACCCTAATTATTTTTCTAAAATAAAAATAGGTTAAATCACTCTTTGTTATCAGCCCGTGAAAGTCCCGTTAAAATCGGTTCAGCCGTTTCGGAGAGAAGCCGTAACAAACAGACAGACAGATACAAATTTTAAAAATTGCTTTTTGTTACAAGTACTTTCATATGCATTTAGTAAAGGTTGCAAGCGCCTTTCTTTTTATCATCTTAGTAACAGCACGGAGTGTGGAAGTTGGTGGTGTGACACCCTGTGCCTCGCGCACGTGTCGCGCCTGGTCCTGCGCCTGATAGAGCCCCGCGAGTGTCGTGTGACACCCCGTGCCTCGCGCACGTGTCGCTTCTGGTCCTGCGCCTGATAGAGCCCCGCGAGTGTCGTGTGACACCCCGTGCCTCGCGCACGTGTCGCGCCTGGTCCTGCGCCTGATAGAGCCCCGCGAGTGTCGTGTGACACCCCGTGCCTCGCGCACGTGTCGCGCCTGGTCCTGCGCCTGATAGAGCCCCGCGAGTGTCGTGTGACACCCCGTGCCTCGCGCACGTATCGCGCCTGGTCCTGCGCCTGATAGAGCCCCGCGAGTGTCGTGTGACACCGCGTGCCTCGCGCACGTGTCGCGCCTGGTCCTGCGCCTGATAGAGCCCCGCGAGTGTCGTGTGACACCCCGTGCCTCGCGCACGTGTCGCTTCTGGTCCTGCGCCTGATAGAGCCCCGCGAGTGTCGTGTGACACCCCGTGCCTCGCGCACGTGTCGCGCCTGGTCCTGCGCCTGATAGAGCCCCGCGAGTGTCGTGTGACACCCCGTGCCTCGCGCACGTGTCGCTTCTGGTCCTGCGCCTGATAGAGCCCCGCGAGTGTCGTGTGACACCCCGTGCCTCGCGCACGTGTCGCGCCTGGTCCTGCGCCCGATAGTCCCACGAGTGTCGGATTTCCGTGTCTGAGGACTATGCGATTTAAGGAACAGAGACTGCACCGGTGTTTGCGCACACACTTGCGCATATAGCAGATCTCCTGCGTACTTGGCTAATTTGGACGCTTTTAACGAGCACGTCTTTTTACTTCAAACTCAAACTCAAAGCATTTATTTCAATTAAACCAATTACAGGCACTTTTGAATTGTTAAAGAGTCAGTCAGTTAGTCAGAAAATTGAAGCTAGTCGCTCATTCCAAAACGTAGATCCCTATGGAGAAGAATGGGCAAGAAACTCCATGGACACTCTTTTAAATCAAAATTTTTACAAAATTCTGGGTACATTGTTCTTGTTGCTTCTATATGTGAGAACAATATAAAAAATAAATAATTAAAAACAATTCAAAATATAAGATTAAAAATAAGCGCTGGCAGTTAAGAGATGACCAGTCTCCACTGACAGCGCCCGTTCACGAACATGACGCGTGGATCAGCACCATCCAGCTCAACCATTTTGTAGGGAACCGAATGATCCAACACCCGCGCCACCATCAGCGAGACATTTAAGTGAGCATGACATACTCTCAACTGCCATACTCTTTCAAGTCAACATACCTACATCATAACATAAAACCGCTCCATGGTACTCACATTTAATTGAAAAAATGCTTCTAATTTATATAAAACTATAGTTTGCAATGATTGTATTTAAAAGATTTGTAAACAATAAGGTCATAATGTCAGAAAAAAAGGGACGTATTTCTTCCATAAAAAAAAAAAAAATATTTTAACAAAGCCCAAGTGGCTGTGGAGCAGGACCAGCATTTAGTCAAGCATTTTTATCTATGCATTCAACCTATAATATGCTTGTCTACATAGTGTGCGTTTCAATGCAGGTTTTAAATTGCTTCTCATTTAGTTGAAGAATATCGAGAGGTATTTTATTATAACATTTTACACAGTACCCCATAAAAGAAGTGTGTACCTTAGACAGTCTGAAACGTGGTTGATCTAATTTGTTCCTATTTCTAGTGTTAAAATTATGCCGATCACTTATCTTACTAAAAAAATGTAGATTTTTTCTAACATACATAATATTTTCATATATATATTGGCAAGGTACCGTCATGATGTTAATTTTTTTAAACAGTTCCCTTATAGATTCGCGACTGCGGAGGTTGTAGATGGCTCTGACAGCCCTCTTTTGCAGAATAAAGATAGAATCAATATCTGCAGCCCGTCCCCATAACAAAATACCGTAAGACATGACGCTATGAAAGTAACTAAAATAGACCAGTCTCGCGGTATCCACGTCTATTAATTGGCGGATTTTCCAAACAGCGTAAGCAGCCGAGCTTAGCCGCCCTGCTAGTGATGTTAAATGAGGACTCCACTGCAGCTTTGAGTCCAGCGTAATTCCCAGGAAAACAGTCTGTTCGACGAATTGTAGTATTTCCTTATTCAATTCTACGTGACATTCACTACTTCTAACATTTGGTAACGTGAATCTTATGCATTTAGTTTTCTTCTCATTTAATACTAAATTATTTACAGTAAACCAATTATGGACCTTAAACATAGCATTATTTACGTCGTTAAACTCTTGTGCATGTCTGTTAACTTTAAAAGTTAGTGATGAGTCATCAGCAAATAACACCATTTGTGGTCGGTTTTTCAGTAAATGAGGTAAATCATTTGTGTATACTAAAAAGAGGAACAGACCTAATATAGAACCCTGCGGTACACCCATTTTGACTTTTAATCCCAATGAATTCACACCGTTTATTTGAACTTGCTGCAGTCTATTATTCAAGTATGATTTTACTAAGCTAAGTGCAAGTTTATCCAGTCCGTAATGCTCAAGTTTCAAGAGCAGTGTTTCATGATTCACGAAATCAAATGCCTTGGATAGGTCTCAAAAGATGCCTATTGCATTATGTGCTTTATTCTCACATGTATAATTTCAACATGAACAATGCAATCAATATTAAAAAAAAAATGATTTAAAAGAGTGTCCATGGAATTTCTTGCCCGTTTCTTCTCTAACAACGCTATGGATTGGGCAACTACATAGCTTCATCTTTGAGTTTGACTCACCCTCCAGCCCGTTGACCATCCCGAGCAGGATCCCGCCAGCCAGCAGGCCGAGCGCGAGCCGCTCGAGCGCGACGTAGGCGGCGGTGAAGCTCGCGGTGTCCAGCTCGCGCAGCATGTTGCCCGCCAGCATCCACGCCACCATCAGCAGCGGCGCCAGCGCGTACGGCGTGCGGAGCCACTGGGGAGGTACAGTAAGGTAAGACTTTGGAAGAGAAAAGCCTTTCATTTTTTAAATTGATTTGTTTTATTTAATAAATATCATTATTTATCATCATACATTGTCGTTTATCTATACCTTGTCCCGAATAATCCATGAACACAGAGCATAAACGTTTATATATACCTTGTCCCGAATAATCCATGAACACAGAGCATAAACGTTTATCTATACCTTGTCCCGAATAATCCATGAACACAGAGCATAAACGTTTATATATACCTTGTCCCGAATAATCCATGAACACAGAGCATAAACGTTTATCTATACCTTGTCCCGAATAATCCATGAACACAGAGCATAAACGTTTATCTATACCTTGTCCCGAATAATTCATCAACGCAGAGCATAAACGGCTGCGGCTACAAACTTGTTTTGGCAGTTGATGCTTTTTGTATTGTAAGCATCCATTAAGGACGCAGGAGACGCCCTGAGCGTCGGGAATCGGCAGCCGATTCCCGGCCACCGTAGGCGAGGCCTTGCGGACGGCGAGCAATGGGTAGCTCGCCGTCCGGTAAGGACCAGGCATGAGTCGACGGCGCGTTGTGTTCCACGCGCGCCTCAAAGAGATGTCAGCACTATTGACGGGGTCCGCTAGGGCCGATGCCAGCTAGGGTTGCGGGATGTTCGAAAGAGTTACCGTGGCCCCGGCACAGGCAACAGAAGGAACACGGGTGGGTTTTAGTCAGTAAAAGCCTGACACGCCCTCCCGCTCCGCCCAGAGCGGGAGAAGTCATTTGATGATTTCCCATCCACAAAAAAAAAAAAAAAAGCATCCATTAAGGAAGGATATTTGGAAATTCGACCTTTAAGGGGGTGAAAAGGGGGCAATTTATTTGTATGAAAAATCTTATTTCTTCAGTGAATAAACTTGAAACTTGGCACGAATACTTATCTAAGTAAATTATGAAGTTTGTCACTTTTTGTTTTTCTAAACTACCCCCTTAAGGGGAATTCGGGGGTGTCAAAGTTCGTATGCAAGAATTTTTACGCAATGTTCGATTAACTTGAAACTCAGTATTTATACTTATGAGCAAAAATAAAGAATTATGTGTATCAGGGTTGTTTTGAAAATCTACCCTTAACGGGAGATTAAAGTACGAAATCCACGCGGACGAAGTCGCGCGAGAAGTGCTAGTAAACTCATATATTTAGTATACAGTTATACACAGGTGCTTCCCTGGTCTGCATCGAGCTGTGCATGCATGAGCATGTGTTGGGATACAACTGAAATGATTGATCTAACTCTCGCCTTGGTGGTCCAGTTGTTACGACCTCGCCTTGGAGTTGGGCGGCAAGGTCTTGCTGCACGAGGTGGTGGGTTCAAATCCGGGCAATTATCAATGTGACTTTTCAATTCATATGTACAGTAGCGGTCATAAGTGGAGTAGTAATCTCACAAAGCAATAGATTAACGCTTCGGTTTAACTTACGACCTTCTTATAATAAGTCATTTCTATACTTTACACACACACACACGCACATTCGTTTGCAACTGATTGTATCTCATAAATTCAACCATTAGTGTATGGCATGGTAGCTTAGCGGTTATCGATTTGGGTAAGCGCGTTAATGCGTGGGTTCGAATCTCACGCGCGGTTATTATAGTTCTTTTTCATGTTTTGAATACTGGCTGATCTTTGCGTTATGCTCGTGAGCGGGTGCTGCTTGTGGTGACTGGTCGTCTTGCTGACCCTGGTTTTGTTATTGTTATTAGTAATTAACTGCTTATTTATTTTACTTCGATGGTCTTCGAGTTACAGCTATTTCTAGCTATATAAGCGGGCGCCCTTTATGCCTGGAGGCTTTTATTTAGGTATAACGTTCTTTTACGTCTTTAGTTTTTAATTTTTATTTCTGCTTGAGTATAGTTTGATGTTTTTTATATTAAAAAACAACATAATTTATCGCACGCGCCATCTTGGATTTAAATTTTTACGTCGCCATTGGCTTTAACACCTTCAAAAACTATGAACACAACACCCATGACGAAAAATTTGAAAATTTTCGTAGCCGACATCTTAGCTTTTCATTCTGACCTCACTATCCGCGTAAGCACTCGAAAACTATGAAAACGACACCCATGATGAAAACTTGAACATTTTCGCAGTCGCCATCTTGGATTTTCCTTTTGGCCAAATTCGAAAGAAGAAAGTCGCATGGAATGGACATACAAGTATGATGAACGCTTTTTAGTTCGTGACGATTTCTGCCAGTTTACTCCTACAGCAAGCCGCGTAAAAGGACTTCGTTACAAAAATCATCTGGTAAAAGACTCACTTTGAACGAGGACACCTTGACCCCTGACTCCTGCAGCTCGAAGTGCAGGAAGGCGATGAACAGCCCGATGAGGCAGGCGGGCAGGCTCCCCCACGGCGCCTGGTACAGACGCGAGAACGACGGGATGCCCGAGTACATCGTCTTCAACGTGCTGGAGAGTCGAGGAAAGTGAAATAAATGTCACCGACATGTGTTGTACAGTCACGGTCATCGATATGTTACTGTAACGCTAAATTCAAAAGCGATATTCTCGTAAAATAACGATTGCGACTTTGAAAAAGGCATATTTCTAACAGCATAGTTTCGAAAAGACTATGTCCGTAACATCATAAAACTCCTATCAATACTTTAGGAGAAAATCACTTTTAAGTCTCGCGTAAATGTAAGGTATTTATGATCGTAACCTATCTGACGTTCCGTTATTAGAAAAAAGAAATATGAAGGTATACCAACAGCTCCTGTCTAAGTAAATATAACAATAATATAATATTCATCCATCAAGTGTTCGTTACGATAACATCGCCAACTGGCTCAACTATTAATATAAGGGCTGGTTTGTCAGTCGTCAGATAACCTTTGCCTGAGGAATAAATATGGCGGTTTGACACATTTTCTATACAAAAGCTGTCAAAACGTCAAACATATTCCTCAGATAAAAGTTATCTGACGATTGAAAAATCAGCCCTTACTTTCGCAATTCGGCCAGTATCTTAAGATACTCTAATATGAAATATATATTATCTTCAGTGTGTGTGGTGTTCCATTAAATTGTACGGTGAGCGATATGTCGAAGATAATATATATTTCATGTTATCTTCTGTGTGTGTGGTGTTCCATTAAATTGTACGGTGAGCGATATGTCGAAGATAATATATATTTCATTTTATCTTCTGTGTGTGTGGTGTTCCATTAAATTGTACGGTGAGCGATATGTCGAAGATAATATATATTTCATGTTATCTTCTGTGTGTGTGACGCCCTTTAGGGTCTTAGCAGATGTGCTACTTTTAGCAATTAGCGACTTAGTTGCTTTTCGGAAGCAAGATACGACGGCGACGACGACAGACAGACAGAAAAGCAACTGATATTATATAAAGCTATACAACGCGCCGCCACAATGGCGACACAATGGCGACACAATGGCGACACAATGGCGACACAATGGCGACACAATGGCGACATAATGGCGACATAATGGCGACATAATGGCGACATAATGGCGACATAATGGCGACATAATGGCGACACAATGGCGACATAATGGCGACATAATGGCGACACAATGGCGACATAATGGCGACATAATGGCGACATAATGGCGACACAATGGCGACACAATGGCGACACAATGGCGACATAATGGCGACATAATGGCGACATAATGGCGACACAATGGCGACACAATGGCGACAAAATGGCGACATAATGGCGACATAATGGCGACATAATGGCGACACAATGGCGACACAATGGCGACATAATGGCGACACAATGGCGACACAATGGCGACATAATGGCGACATAATGGCGACATAATGGCGACATAATGGCGACATAATGGCGACACAATGGCGACATAATGGCGACATAATGGCGACATAATGGCGACATAATGGCGACATAATGGCGACATAATGGCGACATAATGGCGACACAATGGCGACATAATGGCGACACAATGGCGACACAATGGCGACATAATGGCGACATAATGGCGACATAATGGCGACATAATGGCGACACAATGGCGACACAATGGCGACATAATGGCGACATAATGGCGACATAATGGCGACATAATGGCGACATAATGGCGACACGGGTCGGGCTAGTGGCCAGTAATCATAAAAAATTATAAGATAAAATAATTCGTAATTTGAAAAATAAAAATTTTCAAACAAACTAAATAATAAAGCTCTCTCTTTCCTTCAATTCGCCTACTCTTTGCACGTTATTTAATTTCATTGTTGCGATGTTATGATCCGTGACGCCGGCAAATTCAAAAAATCAAAAATCAAAATCATTTATTTGCATAAATAAGGTACAGAAAGTTCTTAATATATTACTTCGATCACTTATTATGCCATTAATGTCGGCGTGCAAACATGCTTAAATACTATTTTAAGAAATTAATTAATAAAGATGAATAATGCATGCGATTAGTAAATTACCTTTGCGCTACAGTTCTTTAAGTCAGTTTGCTCTAACATGCTATTTTAGAAAATTGTAAATAAATCAATAAATTAATTAAATTAATTAACGTTTAATGAAACTAAAATATATTCATATAACGAAAACGCGAAACCGTATACGTGTGTTAAATTATTGTCGCCATTAAAGCGGTACCGCTGTGTAGGTAGCAATTTTGATGTAAGCATAGAAGTCTGTTAAATAAATTAAAAAAACAGCCAAGTGCGTGTCGGATCACACGTAATGAAGGTTCCGTAGTTGGGATGGATTTATCCCAAAAACAAACTTAACATTGAAGAGTATACAATAAAAAATAAAAAAGGGGGAAGAGCTCATTGGGCATCATCAAAAACATGTCCCATACATCGATATACGTCACGGTCCAACTGTAAATGTAACTTTGTAATTGCAAAAAAAATATGTGATAAACTACAAAGTAACGATTTTAGAACTTTATTAGGGTTCCGTACCCGAAGGGTGCCAAACGGAACTCTATTAATAAGCCTTCGCTGTCTGTTCGTCCGTCTGTCTGTCAGCGGGCTGTATCTTATGAACCGTAATAGATAGACAGTTGAAATTCTCAGAGATTGTGCCGCTATAACAACAAACCCTGGCATGGGGGTGTCATTGTCTAGAACTCATCGAGTAGAGTACAAATATAATTAATTTTTTTTTATCTTCAAAAATGAATAAATATAGGGGCGCCCTAAAACGTTGTCAGTTTCAGACCACTTTTGTACGGACTCTATCGCAACGACTAAACAAGTTAGGAATTTGAAACTTCTGTATATCATATACCATAATTATACTGTATTTAATCAACAAATACTAAAAACGCCAATTCATAAGGTATTTTGTTAAAATGTGGGCGATTTGCTGCAACTGCAAAAAATATATAAAGTATATATAATATATTATAAAGTATTTTTTATACAAGGTGCAACAGAAGGATTGACATTCCTTTAAGCCACGTAAAGAGAATCTTGTTCTTTGAATACTTTAGCCACAAGAAATTATTTTTCATTTTCATATTTTTCAACATGATGTAGATCTGAGTCCGTAACAATAATAGGTAAACACTGTAAGGTCAAGAACCTGTGCAAAACATATGATTATATTATCTGCGTCTCAATATACTTGAAAGACAGAGAAAGATATTATATGATTCTACTCTGGCTCGCCCCGCCCAGTCGCACAAAATCTTACACTTAGAAAGAAAAAATAAATATTACTTATGCAAATTATGCATTAGTTGTGCATAGACAATTGCGAGTGTGTATGTGAGCGGAATTTTTTCGGCAAAAAGTGTCGGATTCCATAAATAGGTCAGTCAGTGCACCGGCGCCCTTTGAAGCGAGCACGCGCTATTTTTTTATCACGAGACGAGCCGCACGCGCATTGTCGTGATTTTATGAAAGTTTTTGTTGCTATTGACCTGCCACTACTGGATTTCTTTTTGTGGAGGGCCGTAAACAACGAGATGTATGCTCGAGAATTGAACACTGTGGACGATTAAAAATTAAAATAATTAATGCCTTCGACAAACTAAAAATAATGGCAGATGGGAGAATGTTACGTTACGAGTCCGTCAAAATTTAATAAGACGATGTCGCTTGTGCATAATTAACAAAGGAACCTTTGAAAATTTAAAAATTTGACTCTAATGATGATATAAATTCTGATTGTGATTAGTTATTATGTGATTGTGTTATTGTGTTTTGTGTGTGTGTGTGTGTGTGTGTGTTTTATTTGGTTTGGTGTTATTGTGTTGTTTTATTCAATCAGTGATCTTTTAATTAACAACGCGCAACTTTGGATTTGTATTATTCTCCGACTAAAGTACCTGTAGGTAGGCACCTACCCGCGCCCCGCACCGCCGCCGCCACGCCCCGCACCGCACCTTTGGTCAGTGACGTTGCGTAGAAAAAGTGTGTTTACTTTTTATGCAGTTGATTCTGTTATTTATTTTGTTTGAAAACTGCAATTTTTAAATTTTCCATCAACTACTAATCTTCGTGTTTTAAAATGTTTCAATGGATTAGTACTGTGCTCGTTTTCATTTAAAATCGTACATCCAGACACACGTTGTATGTAGTGTTAAATATTGTACGGTGGTACGGAACCCTTCGTGTGCGAGTCCGACTCGCACTTGGCCTGTTTCCTTCCCTCGTGCTGGCAGAGCTCACTTCTTGCCAAATTTCATGATTCTAGGTCAACGAGAAGTACCCTATAGGTTTTGATTAATTTATTTGTGAGTACCAAAATATGTCGCCGTATGTCGTGTTCGTGTATGTAAATAACCGAATTTTTTATTGCGTTGACTTCGAACCTTAGTTCCCAAAGTGGTCCAGGTGGGCCCCAGGGGTCCGCGGGAGACTCCACAGGGGTCTACGTTGGGGTTTATCTTCACATTTTTTGTCGAGTTTTGGGAATATGGTAGAAATGTAGCTGCAGGGGGTCCACCCGCCCGGGTGTCACCACTGTGTGGATCGCCCGGAGGACACGGTGGAGCATACGGTGGAGGTCTACCCGGCTTGGGCGGAGCACCGCCGTGTCCTCGCGGAAGCGATCGGCGGCGGCGATCTCTCGCGTCCGGCCCTGGTCCAGGCCATGGTACGGAGCGAGAGTGCATGGGAAGCCATTACCTCCTTCTGCGAAGCAGTAATGCTCGTGAAGGAGGAGGCGGGACGCGTGAGGGAGAGGCAAGCTTTGCACCCTCACGCCCCTAGTCGCCGCAGGAGACGCCCTGGGCGTCGGGAATTGGCAGCCGATTCCCGGCCACCGTAGGCGCGGGCTTGCGGACGGCGAGCAATGGGTAGCTCGCCGTCCGGTAAGGACCAAGCCCGAGTCGACGGCGCGTCGTGTTCCACGCGCGCCTCAAAGAGATGTCAGCACTATTGACGGGGTCCGCTAGGGCCGTGCCAGCTAGGGTTGCGGGATGTTCGAAAGAGTTACCGTGGCCCCGGCACAGGCAACAGAAGGAACACGGGTGGGTTTTAGTCAGTAAAAGTCTGACACGCCCTCCCGCTCCGCCCAGAGCGGGAGAAGTCATCTGATGATTTCCCATCCAAAAAAAAAAAAAAAAAGGGGGTCCACCGGAACCAGCAAAATTTTGAAAGTGGTCTATGAAAAAAAAAGTCTGGGAACCTCTGACTTAGAAGCTTGATTTTTTTGAGCTCCAAGGGACCGTAGACCTACGTATTTGATGTTAATTTCCACATGATACCTTCACGTGTTCTTAAGAAAAAGGGTCTTGACAGACTGGCAGAGAGACTGACAGACAAACAGACGGACAACGAAGTATCCTATAAGGGTTCCGTTTTATCCTTATGAGTTACGGAACCCTAAAAACCAATACCGTTCTACTACAAAGCTACAGAACCAACATCTGTGAAGCGGGGAATGAACAAAAGGTGAACAAATTACGAAAGATTCTTCAAATGCATCAAATACCTCGGATACGCGTAGTACATGACGGACTTCCAGTCGAAGACGTACGCCAGGGCTCCGTTGAGCAGACAGGACAGCAACACCAGCACCGCCAGCGTCGGCAACGCCCGGCGCCGGCACCGCGCCAGGAACACCGTCAGCACTGACGCCAACACGTACAGCTGCATGTCCACTGCCAGGAACCTGGGGGAGGTTACAAAAAACCAAATGATCGCAGGTTTTGAAGAAAAAACTCTTAATTTTTAAAAGTGGGCCGACGACTGGTGGCGCTCACTGATTCGCTGGATTTTTTTAATCGACTTCGAAAAAGGAGGAGGTTCTCAGTTCGTCAGAATCTTTTATTTTTTTTATGTGTGTTCCTCGATTACTTGAAGATGGCCGCACCGATTTGGAAAATTCTTTTTTGTTTGAAAGGGTATACTTCCCAGGTGATTCCATTGTCATCAGGTCAGGATCTGATAATGGAATCCTGGAGAAATCGAGGGAACTCTTCAAATATTATAGGCACACCTATAGCGATTTGGGTATTGTTTATAGTAACTTGTGCATTTGCTATCAGAAAGCACCATTTGGTGAAGTGGAACCGATGATGAAGACCACAGATGGCCACTGGAATTACTCAATAATAAGTATTCCACGGGTTGCGATTCGATTACTTTAATATGATTGCTAAGCAATATAACCTCGTCACAATGCATATGGTGAAGTGGAGCTGATGGTGAAGTACCAGGAGAACTCAACAATTAACGTCCCTGCTGAAGGTCGGTGGCAACAAACTAAAATACAGATCCAAAGAGACCGACTTCTGAAATGAAAGTTATTTATCTCTTTGTAGTGTTTTTTGGAAGTCGGTTGTTTTTTTTTTGTAAAAAAAGTTTTTAATGTTTGAGCTGTGGTCGCGCCCTTGCTTCGCACGGGTAATGTTTGAGCTGTGGTCGCGCCCTTGCTTCGCACGGGTAATGTTTGAGCTGTGGTCGCGCCCTTGCTTCGCACGGGTAATGTTTGAGCTGTGGTCGCGCCCTTGCTTCGCACGGGTAATGTTTGAGCTGTGGTCGCGCCCTTGCTTCGCACGGGTAATGTTTGAGCTGTGGTCGCGCCCTTGCTTCGCACGGGTGCAATGGCGGCATGTCAAATCATCAAGATTTGTGTTCTTAATCTAATCTAAGTGAAATATGAATGTGTTATACCTACACATAAACCTTCCGGAATTATGGTGAAAAACGGTCACACAGGCAGACACAAACGGTCACACAGGCAGACACAAACGGTCACACAGGCAGACACAAACGGTCACACAGGCAGACACAAACGGTCACACAGGCAGACACAAACGGTCACACAGGCAGACACAAACGGTCACACAGGCAGACACAAACGGTCACACAGGCAGACACAAACGGTCACACAGGCAGACACAAACGGTCACACAGGCAGACACAAACGGTCACACAGGCAGACACAAACGGTCACACAGGCAGACACAAACGGTCACACAGGCAGACACAAAACGTGACTTTATTTTTTACTATGTATAGGTTTACTTAGTCACAATTTTTGTTACAAAGACTCCTCACTAGATTTAATTGCAAAATATTATTGGCAAACAAAACCATTCCTGGATCACTAGCATCTACATATGTACATGTACAACATAGAGCACTAGCATCTACATATGTACATGTACAACATAGAGCACTAGCATCTACATGTGTACATGTACAACATAGAGCACTAGCATCTACATGTGTACATGTACAACATAGAGCACTAGCATCTACATGTGTACATGTACAACATAGAGCACTAGCATCTACATATGTACATGTACAACATAGAGCACTAGCATCTACATGTGTACATGTACAACATAGAGCACTAGCATCTACATGTGTACATGTACAACATAGAGCACTAGCATCTACATGTGTATATGTACAACATAGAGCACTAGCATCTACATGTGTACATGTACAACATAGAGCACTAGCATCTACATGTGTATATGTACACCATAGAGCACTAGCATCTACACGTGTATATGTACAACATAGAGCACTAGCATCTACACGTGTATATGTACAACATAGAGCACTAGCATCTACACGTGTATATGTACAACATAGAGCACTAGCATCTACACGTGTATATGTACAACATAGAGCACTAGCATCTACATGTGTATATGTACACTAGCATCTACACGTGTATATGTACAACATAGAGCACTAGCATCTACATGTGTATATGTACACTAGCATCTACACGTGTATATGTACAACATAGAGCACTAGCATCTACACGTGTATATGTACAACATAGAGCACTAGCATCTACACGTGTATATGTACAACATAGAGCACTAGCATCTACACGTGTATATGTACAACATAGAGCACTAGCATCTACATGTGTATATGTACAACATAGAGCACTAGCATCTACACGTGTATATGTACAACATAGAGCACTAGCATCTACATGTGTATATGTACAACATAGAGCACTAGCATCTACATGTGTATATGTACAACATGAGAGCACTAGCATCTACACGTGTATATGTACAACATAGAGCACTAGCATCTACATGTGTATATGTACACTAGCATCTACACGTGTATATGTACAACATAGAGCACTAGCATCTACACGTGTATATGTACAACATAGAGCACTAGCATCTACACGTGTATATGTACAACATAGAGCACTAGCATCTACACGTGTATATGTACAACATAGAGCACTAGCATCTACACGTGTATATGTACAACATAGAGCACTAGCATCTACATGTGTATATGTACACTAGCATCTACACGTGTATATGTACAACATAGAGCACTAGCATCTACATGTGTATATGTACAACATAGAGCACTAGCATCTACATGTGTATATGTACAACATAGAGCACTAGCATCTACACGTGTATATGTACAACATAGAGCACTAGCATCTACACGTGTATATGTACAACATAGAGCACTAGCATCTACATGTGTATATGTACAACATAGAGCACTAGCATCTACACGTGTACATGTACAACATAGAGCACTAGCATCTACACGTGTATATGTACAACATAGAGCACTAGCATCTACACGTGTATATGTACAACATAGAGCACTAGCATCTACACGTGTATATGTACAACATAGAGCACTAGCATCTACACGTGTATATGTACAACATAGAGCACTAGCATCTACACGTGTATATGTACAACATAGAGCACTAGCATCTACACGTGTATATGTACAACATAGAGCACTAGCATCTACATGTGTATATGTACAACATAGAGCACTAGCATCTACACGTGTATATGTACAACATAGAGCACTAGCATCTACACGTGTATATGTACAACATGTAGATGCCTACATGGGTAACTTCAACGTATATGTGTAACGTCATCCTCTGACTCACCAGGTCTGCACGAGACAGATGTCCTCAGGGTCGAGCAGGTTGTTGACGTAGAAGACGTGGCTCCAGAACTTGCGCCGGCAGGCTGCACTCTCAGCGCCGACCGCGGGCGCCCACTGCGGGCCCGCGCCGGCGTGCGCCCAGCTCGTGGCCGCGTAGCCCAGCACTAGCAGGGACACGGGGGATATCCTGGAAGTGGAAGCATTTATTAATTGCCTTCTACAGCATGTTCCAGAATGAACGCACAACCTCTTAAGGGGTCATTGTACTCATTATTATGGACAACTTTTAGCCCACGTTTGCACGGACGCGGAAACATCGCGGCGTGGAAACATCGTGGCGCGCAAAACATCGCCTGGTGAAATATACGCGCGCCTTCAACAGAGTTCGAACGAGCGCGCAAAAATCACTTCAAACTGATTCTTCGTGCAGTGCGGACGTACGATGGGTTCCACAAAATGATTAGCGCTAGCCATAGATATCCGTGGCGGTAGCTATTGGTGAGGACAGGAGACCACAAAAGAAGCAAAGAAAATTTTGGATGCATCCTTTGAATAATGAACTAGGAACCTATATTTAAAAGGCCAATTTTTGACGCCGTACAATGATTTAAGAAAGTATCCTGAAAAATTACAATAATTATCGATTAAATAACATGTTATTATATTGTATTCTCTCAAATTAAACCCGTTTAATGTTTACTTACTTTCTTTATGATAAACTCTACCCATACATATTATCTACCTGTGCCCAGAACTATTTTAGGATTCTATATTTTATGTAGGTAGGTATGATTTAACGAAATCTCCAAAAGGCTAGTTGACACTTCCCGTGACCCAAGGGCCGGCTTTTACCTTGGCCAGAGGCTAAGCATTGCCATACAACGTGGCAATGCCGCCAGTCTCTTGGGTACATTACCAGTCGACAGCGATGCGGAGGAATTTTTCTACGCCATATTTTAGTTTGTGAATAGTTTTAGTTAAGTTAGGATATAATTTTATTATTTTATTAATTAATTAGGCATAAGTTGTTATGTAAAATATTAATGTATTGAAAAATCAATAAAAACACTACATAGGTGCCCTACCTACCTTAAAACGACATTGAAACCATCCGAGGTGTCCCAAGGTCCCAAGTAATAGGGGGCGAGCCTATTGCCATCTACCGGGCAAAAATCCAGACTCCGGGAAACTGCTACTGAGAAATTCCAGATAGAAAAACCCAATAACACTTTGCCCGACCTGGGTATTGAACCCAGGACCTCATGCTCAGCAGTAGTACTTGCGACCACTAGACCAACGAAGCAGTCTGGTGGCACCTATCTGTTTTTTGTTTGATTGGTCGTTGGGATGTGGTGTTGTACCTAATATATGGAAGTCTGCCTTTGTCACGCCTATCTTCAAAAAAGCAGACAAATCCGACGTACAAAACTATCGGCCCATATCTAAATTATGTCTTTTCTCAAAAGTTTTAGAGAGACTAGTGTACACAGAAATTTACTCGGCTATGAAAAGTCACTTTAAAACTTTTAAAACGGTCTACTACCACCAACTTAGTACTGTCCATCGACATCATAACAGATGGAGTGGAGGGACGTCATCAGGTTGACGTGATTTACACCGACTACAGTAAATGTTTTGACATGATAGATCATCGTGTGCTTCAACAGAAGTTATTGTCTGTAGGAATACACGGTGATTTGTTCCGATGGTTTTCGTCATATATAGAAAATAGATCACAGGCTGTCGTGTTACGGAGATATACTTTTCGATGGAGTTCTATCCCATCAGGAGTCCCTCAAGGTACAATCTTGGGTCCATTAATAAGTATTATATTTATTTCTGACATTAAAACCTCTTTCAGAAACACACATATCCTTTTATACGCAGATGATATGAAGAAATTGGTGCGTACATTATCTGATGTGGAGCAACTCCAGTCCGATCTGGACAGGTTTGTGGTATATTGCAGGTACAATAAACTGCAGCTTAATGTGTCTAAATGTTTTCATGTGCCGTTTACACGGCAAAAAAGGTTTAATTCATTCTGCGTATAAATTAGATGGTCACTACATAAATAAACTTCATAGTGTTAGAGATCTTGGCGTGATACATGACAGTAAACTTATTGTTGATGAACATATAGAATCCATCATAAAGAAAGCCTCCAAAGCTTTGGGATTCATAACACGAACTTGTTCTAATTTTCAATCTCTAAAACCAGTAACTTTACTGTTCTTACGTGCGCAGTTCCCTCGAGTATGCTTCCCAAGTATGGAACCTCCAATATGAGACTTATAAATCTCGTATTGAATTAGTTCAGAGGAAATTTATGAGATACCTAAAGGCCAATGCGTAAAATTGGTGCCTTTTATTTTTTTGGCGGCAGTCGATCGGATATGAAAAAAGTGATGCAGAATAATATAACAAATGAAATATTGTATGGGGTCTTATATCATAAACTCAGTCCGAACTGAGTTATGGGTGTTTAAAGAAAAAATAATACAATTGTAAATAATTCAACAATTACCACTTGAAGTTTGTTTTATCGTTGTGCGTTTATAGCCAGATCATAATTCTGACTTCAAAATGATGCGCTGCTGTCCTTCCCGTGCGCTTTCACTGACGCCAACACCGGGCGGCACTGCCAATTGGCTAGAACGCTAGCCAATCACAGTCAAATAATTTTTTACCTGCGCACGAGCCTGTTTAAGGTATTTCATATTTATTACACATTGGCAAACAAAGCACTCACCGTTCTACCTTCGTGGCTTACGTGTGTTTTTTTAGAGTTTCTCGTGGTGATTTTATAGACGACTTGGCTTAATAATCTGGACTTGAAAAACGCTTCTTTAATTGGATAACCTGTGCTTGACATACTCGGATTGTAATTGTGTTTTACGTGTTGGATTTTGTTGTTGTGACAATATGGCAGACTTGGGACTTTGTTTGTTGTGCCAACGCACTTTAAATCGGAGTAATAATCGCCGGAGACCGTCAATGCCATTAACTGCTGAATTAATGCAAGCACATCCTTCTTTGATGCAGTATCTCATCAATATTAGAAATATAACAGAGGTAAGTTGTTTACGAGAATATAATTAATGCAATACGAAAAACTGTAAAAATGTCTCCGTTCAACTTATTGTTTGTTGTTGTTCCTTTACGCCGCAACGGATCGATATATTTATACGGATATTTTAGGTAGTAGGAGAAGTAGAAAGTAAAATAGACTATACATCCCGGCAAAATAAAATATTATTCCCATGTGAAGTGTGATATATACTTCATGTGACTAACCTAAAGCCGCTGAAGCGCACATATTTATTATCTATTTTACACCTTAAGCGCACACGACCGATGAGTCACCGGCCGCGCGCATCGTGTGGCACGCAGGTGTTCCACAAAAACCCTATTTACGACTTTGTTTCTGGGTATTTTGCTTCCGGCTCATATTTTTCCTATTGTCAACGAGCAGGGCTTTCAAAATGTGTTGGTGTCCTTTGAATGTATGATTGACTTCATTTATAAAATTGTTAAAAAATAAATAAAAATAGAAAATATTTTATGAAACAAAAATACAAGTGGTAACCTATATATTTTTAGGTTTAAAATCCATGGAATGTTTATTTTTAATGTAAAACGTGAATAAAATCACATTGCACAGTACAATTTACATTACATATTTACAAGTAATGAAGAACCAAAACAAAGAACCACAGACGGAAAAGAACTAATTTATTTTTTCATTTTTGAAATGAGAGCTCGTAGGTTTGTCATAAATATATGTTGTTATTTAGTAAGAAATTACACGGTACTGTTACCATAAAGAAATACACACTAGTTAAGGCATAATATAACGTCAGTCCCGCTTTGGGGACTGCAGATCCCATGTGCACCTTGAGGCAAAAAACTTTTGGGTACTCTAGATACCATGTGTGCTTTAGCGGTGCCGCGGCGGGTGGAGCCCCGTGTGTTATAGGACTTGTACAGAAAACTGCGAATCGGTGCGATGCGAATTCGTGCGACAAGGTGTCTCCCTTCCACGAATAGGGTGACGCAGGAATGCGCAATGCGAATCAATTTGTAAGTTCTTGCGATGCGTCGTGTGAGCTCACAGATTTTTCGGATGCGACGACGCAACGCAGTTTTGTGAACGAGCCCTAAGACAGCTGATTATTATTATGAAAGAATATCTTAAATATTTAAGACTAAACTCACCTTGCTTTTGCTATTTTTCTTTTATTTCTAGCATTGTTCAGACTTTATACTAACTGAATAAAAAACGGTTTCTTAGTCTTAATGGCGATTTTCATTTCACTAATGGTAGTTCATTTTGTTTCTAGTTTGGTGTCGGGGACTGGATTTGCAGACCATGCTTACAACGCGCTGACCGTTACGTGTCAGCGGAACCAAGCGTATTGGAGCAACCAGCGGAGCAAAACGTTTTGCAACAACCAGCGGAACCAAATGTTCTGGAACATCCAGCGGATCCACACATCTTGGAACCAGCAGCGCAACCAAACGTTGTAGAACAGCCAGCTGGAGGTGTTCAAGGACAATGCCATTTTCATTTCCCCGGTTATCATCGAGCACCTTTGAATACCAGAGTTTGCATTTTTGCAATGTGTGAAAATCGACACTTACAACGGATTGACAGGTCTTTAAGAGCTACTATTCTTAAAGAGAAGAAATTCTTTATATCTTTTGGCTCTCGTGTATGTGAAGAACATAGAAATGATAGTGCTTGGCAAGACATCGGACGGAGTACACATCACATGTACAATATGTTTTCTCCAAGACAATTAATGGACATGGTGAGACTATTGCAGTCGCATTGTTCACATTTAAACTTCGAACGGCTATCTTCAATCAGTGACAGTATTTTCCACTATTATATTGGGTTTTCAAAGACTCAATTCCAAGAAATGCTGCAAAGCATACCTTCAATTGCTGAAAATAACACAAGAAGGCCAGCTACAGCCTTGGCAACGGTGCTGATGAAACTGCACACTGGTGATTCTAACCAAAGATTGTGCAGCCTTTTAAGAATGTCCCGCTCTACATTTGAGAGGACGATGACGATTGTAAGAGAATGCTTGAAGCGAGATTTTATTCCAAGACATATTGGATACGATCATATATCTCGCGATGAAATTATTTCAAGGTGTTTGGCGATACCCAATGCTTTATTTGGAAACAATTATGAACGAGCTGTTACAATACATGATGCGACATACATGTACCTCCAAAGAAGTACCAATTATTATTTCCAGAGAAAGTCATATAGCCTGCATAAGTGGCGTAACCTTTACAAGCCATATTTAATAGTATGCCCTGATGGACACATATTGGATGTATATGGGCCCTATGATGCAACGACGTCTGACTCAGTTATACTGAATAGAATATTAGAAAGCCGAGAAGATCCATTTCATTGGGTTTTTAGACCTAATGATGTTTTGATTTTGGATCGAGGGTTCAGAGATTCGATTGAACCGTTACAATCATATGGATATTGTCCTAAAATGCCCATTACAAAAAGCAGTACTGACTCACAGCTAACGACCCGAGAAGCAAACAAATCCCGGAAAGTAACGATGTGTCGCTGGGTCGTTGAAACAATAAATGGCAGGCTGAAGAACCAGTTTAAGCAATTGAGGCACACGAACAATAACACACCTCTTTGATGAAATTAAGATTGCGTGTGCTATTTGGTTAACCTCTGACTGATCACAGGTTAGTGACTAATATATTGAGTGAAATACACCAAAGATCCGATATGGAGAACCGAAAGAAAAGAAAGTAATTGCAAATAATCTAAATGCTCGCAGAGCTATATTCCATGCAATAACCGTAGAAAACCCGGAACTAAATAGTTTTCCAACACTAACCACAGATGACCTTATTTTATATGCTCTTGGTACTTACCAGATAAAACAAGCTCGAAGCTATTATGGCGAGCATATAAAGAATAATGGTCAATATCACATAGAAGTATGCTGAGAAGTTAACACGCAAAATATAACACAATACGGAATAGTATCTGCCAATCCTGTGTTACTTAGGGGAAGAATTCAGTCCAGACATCGGCAGGCTCGGATATATTATGTATATATACTGTATGAAGAAAATGCGCATGGAAGAGAAGCCATAATAGGCTGTGTAGACTGTAGCTGTATTGTAGGAAAAAGAACCCTCGGCTGCTGTTCTCACGCGATGGCTATTGTCTGGTACTTAGGATGGGGCAGACATCAACCTAATCTTAGTCCCCCAGCACTATTTTTAGACAGTTTAATTGTAAGACACGACGTCGAAAATGAGGCTAATGATGAACCTAGCGACGATGACGTCCAAATGTAATATGTTGTTTTTAAAATAAAAAGTTCTCCTTAAGACCAGTTTTATTGTTTTTAACCAATACATAATAAATGTAAACATGTATTTGAAGATATGACTAGTAACTAAACAGTAAATGTCGCTTGGGAAGGACAAAAATATGCTTTGTAACAAGAATTATTCCATAATGTATGAAAATATTAGTTAGTCTTTAAACTGATATAACTCAGTCCAGACTGAGTTTTCGATATAAGACCCCATACAATAATTCATTCATAATATTATTCTGCACCGTTTTTTTCATATTTGATCGACTGCCGCCAAAAAAACAAAACGCACCAGTCTTCATACTAATTTGGTCATTGTCTTTTCAAGGCACAGCAGTTTTCAGACGGCTATGCACACCGCACCGGTGTAAGCGTTATCACTTTCTACCTTTAGAATTAAGGCGTAATATTAATGATATATGTTTTCTTATCAGCATTGCAAATGGATCAATCGATTGTCACAATTAACTTAGTAAAATTTATCTTCACACCAATCAAAACAACCTCAGATTACGACCATTGTTACAAGTACCGTTTAAAAGAACAAATTATAGGCGTAACGCTTTTTGTATAGCATATAGTGCAATATTGTTTAACAACCTGCCATCGTATTTAGAAATCGATTTATTTTGCACGAGTGCGTTAAGAATCAGGAAAATCTTGAGTAATGAATACTGTAATGAGTGAATGTTTGCAGTTTATCGCGGCATACCTACCTACGAGTATGTTCCATAGCTTTTCCTTTTTTCTTTCTTGTATCTTCTTTTTTATAACATTGTTATACATAGAGCTCCAAGATACCAAATTATAGTATTGTCATCTGAACTACATATACATACAAAGTTACATCAAAACGAATAATATGACCTCAAACTCGAGGAGTTCACTAGTAGCCACTGAAGAATTCCACTATACACCTCCTGGCTCCATCATCAGACCCTCGTTACCAAGCCTTATCTATTGATCTCGTAAAACGTATGGGTGTCGTTTTCATAGTTTTCGAAGGTGCTAAATCTGATAGTGACGTCAAAATGTAAATCCACGATGGCGGCTGCAAATAATTTTCAAATTTTTCGTCATGGGTGTCGTTTTCATAGTTTTCAAGAAAGCTAAAGCCGATAGTGATGCCAAAATGTAAATCCGAGATTGCGGCTGAATTTAATATTTTTTTACCATATGTGTCGTTTTCATAGTTTTCGAGGATGGTAAAACCGATAGTGCCGCCAAAATGTAAATCCAAGATGACGGTTGAATTTTTTTTTTATCATGGGTATCGTTTTCATAATTTTTGAGGATGGTAAAGCCGATAGTGAGGTCAAAATGAAAATCCAAGATGGCGGCTGCGATAAATTTTAATTTTTTTCGTCATGGGTGTCGTTTTCATGGGTTTAGAGAGTCTTGTGGCTGCGATTTTTTTTTTTTTAATCGTACGTGAGAAGGAGCGATTCGACTTGCGAAGGGACTTGCGTCAAGCAACACGCGCGCGCGTCACCTGTTTCCGTCCTTCGCTCCGCAAGTCGCGTCGCGGTAACTCATGGCATGCTCTAATTTATAAAAGAAAAAATGCTAACTCTGCCCTCCATTTATATATTAGAAATAGCCACTTTTGTTAAAAGTAACCTAAAACTGTTTAATTTTGACAAAAATGAGCGTCGCAAAAACAAATTAATCCTACCAGCACCTAGACTACAAATGTACAAAAATAGCCCAGAATACCGAAGCATACAAATATACAATAAATTACCTGAAAATATATGGTCCACGGAAACAACATGTGTATTTAAAGCCAGGTTAAAGGCATTGCTGTTAAAAAAATGTCACTACAGTATCCAAGAATTTATGGAAGATAAATTATTGTAAAAATAGACTTCAAATGTGTATCTGTGTGTTAATTATAATATTTTATGTATAGATATAGGTTGAATATAATATTTAATTGTGAAAGTTTAAACTGTGATAAGTAGTCACTGCATGTAATAAATATTATTAGTTTTAAGTTGTCTCGCTGCGCCCTAACAGGGTCATGTACCTACTCACTAGTTTAAGCCTAGCGTGTAACTATGGTTACATTGTGCATTAAATAAATAAATAAATAAATAATTATATCATACAACATCTTTAATTTGTTTTCCCCGCATCGCAGTCGCAAGACGCGTGTCGCTCGAGCGTCGCCACGGGGTTACACATATTACGAGTATCAGTATAGACAGTAAGTATACCTGGCTATCCTCTTAATAGTGATGTAGGGCAGCAGCTTGTAGGAGATCTTGCTGGTCTTGGTGTAGAGCAGCAGGTTGTAGCCGAGCAAGAAGTTGGACAACAGCACGAACACCTGCACCACCGACGTGCCGTTCAGGAAGATCATCAGCACCGGGTGACGCGATATCTGCCGGTAACAGCACTTTATTGAATGTGTAAATATGTATTTTATTTATTTATCAGTACCTTACCAACTGAATACATACACAGTATTAACTAACTGTGTCATATCATATCATATCTAAACTATAGGCAAGCACGGCACTTCTAATTAGCGTAGGTACTTGTACATTTTAGAACAGGAAATATACAGGGTGTCCGGTAAAGAATGGATAACCTTGAAATAGCATATGGACTTTATGGCCGTTCTTAAAAAAAATATATCCCTTACTACTTGGGATATATTTTTTACATACAAAGATACAATTTTTTGAAAACAATACTGTGCAATTTCTAATCAAACTATAAATAGTGATAGTGACGTGGACAATGCCGACAGGGACTCGATAAACTTAGTCTCTGTCGGCATACTCAACGTACTATATTATAACAACAAATAACCGATGGAATTCGTTCATTTGTGGTCGTGGCGAAGAAGAATGTAATGTAATAAGGTAAAAGAGTTAGTATTTTTTTCTAAAAAATCTCGTTTGTTCTGGCTAGTGAAAAATACAAGGAAATTCTTAAAACTAAACTAATCGACAAAAAAACTAAAATAAGGCGTCGAAAAATTCCTCCGCATCGCTGTCGACTGGTCATGTAATCACCTATGGCAACAAAGAAAATCTCACCCAAAAGACGACAACCTACAGAAGAAACATAAGGAAAACAGTACAGAGTAAAAAACCTTATAAAGGCACAGAAGAAAAAATACTACCACAAGTTATTCCATAGCAGCTACAAACAACCTAAAAAAATGTGGGAAATCATTAATAACTTAGCAGCGAATAAAACCAAAGACAGCAGTGCTCCACCCAAACTAATGTCGAACTCGGGATTCATTACAGACGGTAAGGAAATTTGTAACGTAATTAACTCATTTTTTGCATCAATAGGCGCGGACTTAGCTAACGGAATACCTAACGTGTGCCGCACAAACAGGTAATATTCTTATGTACGACAGTAATTACACACATGACATAACTTTGAATGAACTTCCCCCTGTAGCACTGACGAAATATGTAAAATTATAACCATCTTGACAGCAGCACTAGTACAGGTTTGGACGGTATCAGCACAAAAGACATTAAATGCCTTAAAAATATAATTATTGAAAGTATAACTAACCGTATAAATATGTGTTTAATGTGCGGTATGTTCCCCGACTCAGAGTTGCGAGGGTCACTCCAATTTACAAATCGGGAAGTAGAACTGACCCCAGCAACTAGCGACCAGTGTCGGTCTCACCCATTATTTCTAAAATATTCGAACGAGTGTTATACAACCGTCTAAGCACGTATTTGACATCGAAAAAAAATCAATTGACCAGCAATACGGTTTCCGCCCTAAATCAAGTACTTAGATTTCGTAACTAAAATAAAAACTCATATTGATCAAAGAAGCTTTGTTAGGGGTATCTTCATTGACCTAACAAAAGCTTACGATACGGTAAACCATCAAAAGCTGCTACAGAAATTAAGTAATTTAAGTAATACAGGCAGCGCCCTCAGAATGTTTAGTTCATATTTACAAAATAGACAGCAAGTTGTTAAGATAGACAACTTCACTAGCTCTATACAAAACATAACACACGGATGTCCACAAGGCTCAGTGATTATGTCATTACTATTCCTACTTTACATGAATAACATTGATAGAATAGGGCTGACAGGACACCTAACGTAATACGCAGATGACACTTGCCTTTTTTTACTTTGACAAATCTTTGCAAAACAGTATAAATGATGGTCAAAAAGACATTGACCTACTAAATGAATGGTTAAAATATAACTTTTTGACTATTAACACTTCAAAAACATCATTTATGATATTCTCAGCGAATAGTCAAACGTGTAGTCACGAAAAATATCTCGGCCCGTGGGTAGATGACAAACTTACCTGGAACTACACATCGATCATGTCAAATCAAAATTAATGTCACTATTACGTTATTCGCGTTACCAAAAGTTACAAACTGCATTCCGAAAAAAGTACGATTAATTCTATATAACTCCCTAGTAAAATCAAACCTTGAACATCTAATTGAAATATGGGGATCAGCTGCTAAATCTAATCTAATCTCACCATAAATATTACAAAACAAAAAGTATTATTTCATTAATAACTATCATCTATATCCAACAAAAAATTACACAAAACTAACCTACTAAATCTCACACAACTTTACACATATTACACTTGTTTGTCATAACAAAATCACTACGAATTCCGTACAATCAAACATACAACTACATAAAAAAACAATAACATACAACACAAGAAGTAACAACAAGGTCCAACTCATGACTGCACGGACACGAACTGATTACGGCAAAAAACAATATTAGTTGAGGGAGCACAGCTGTTCAATAATTTACCGGAGGAATTAAAGAAGTGTGATAGTATAAACATACTTTATAAGAAAATTAAAACAAAGTGCCTATGTTCGACGACGGTAGAGCAAGAAGCCACAGACCTGACTCCCACTTACCCACAGCCAGCAGGCGCGCACGCTCCGCAGTAGTAGCAGACGTGTTTAGTACCTAAATTTTTCTGTACTACTCTACAAAATGGCTCATCCCACCGTCTCTGGGAAGATGGATTGTCGGGTGGATCTGAAATCGGGCCAGCGAGTCTTCAGACATCCATAGCCTCGGTGAAGCACGGCACATCAAAATTAGTCCTAGGCTAGGATTAGGCTAGGATTGGGCTAGGATTTTCCTGATTAAATTCTCAGTGCCGTGGAACGAGGACATGAAAACCGGTAAACTGACGCTGAGGCCTCCCATACGAATGGGAAGCTTGGGCCCAAGCTCGGTCGTCCATGGCCACATTTAAGATCAAAGTTAATGTATGCTGATAATTTGGTCCATTTTGTCTAAAAGGTGAGTGTGCTTCCATAGATGGGAAGCGCGAAGGAAATATGTTAATTTAGGGCCGAAACAGTATTAACGAATTAAGGTCATGGCCGAATGCATGTTAATTTGGAATAATCTTTCCGAAATGTCATTGAAATTTTATATTTTTTCCTACGGGAAAGGAATTCTCAAAGATTGGGGAACCAAGGAGATGGAGAGAGCTTATTTCAATATTTTTGATTCCTGGGGCTATTGGGGAAGTGGCAGATGTCTGTCAATACTGTCCGCTAAGAATAGTTCACATTTCGAAAGGTTGAAATCAAGGCCAATGGAATGAAGTTCATTTTTGTGTCATTTAAAACAGTTTCTACATCGCCTCCCAAGGTTCCCTCGTCAAGATACCAAACGTTAAATTTAGAATTTAGCTGTTGAATAATTGGATGAATGGCTAAACTGAAAGTCACTGGACCGAGGGGTTACCTTGCTGACAGCCAACAGCAGATTCCAGAAGGTTGTCCCGACCCGAGGGGGTCACCTTGTTGACAGCCAACAGCAGATTCCAGAAGGTTGTCCCGACCCGAGGGGGTCACCTTGTTGACAGCCAACAACAGATTCCAGAAGGTGGTCCCGACCCGAGGGGGTCACCTTGTTGACAGCCAACAGCAGATTCCAGAAGGTTGTCCCGACCCGAGGGGGTAACCTTGTTGACAGCCAACAGCAGATTCCAGAAGGTTGTCCCGACCCGAGGGGGTCACCTTGTTGACAGCCAACAGCAGATTCCAGAAGGTTGTCCCGACCCGAGGGGGTCACCTTATTGACAGCCAACAACAGATTCCAGAAGGTGGTCCCGACCCGAGGGGGTCACCTTGTTGACAGCCAACAGCAGATTCCAGAAGGTTGTCCCGACCCGAGGGGGTAACCTTGTTGACAGCCAACAGCAGATTCCAGAAGGTTGTCCCGACCCGAGGGGGTCACCTTGTTGACAGCCAACAGCAGATTCCAGAAGGTGGTCCCGACCCGAGGGGGTCACCTTGTTGACAGCCAACAGCAGATTCCAGAAGGTTGTCCCGACCCGAGGGGGTCACCTTGTTGACAGCCAACAGCAGATTCCAGAAGGTTGTCCCGACCCGAGGGGGTAACCTTGTTGACAGCCAACAGCAGATTCCAGAAGGTTGTCCCGACCCGAGGGGGTCACTTTGTTGACAGCCAACAGCAGATTCCAGAAGGTTGTCCCGACCCGAGGGGGTCACCTTGTTGACAGCCAACAACAGATTCCAGAAGGTGGTCCCGACCCGAGGGGGTCACCTTGTTGACAGCCAACAGCAGATTCCAGAAGGTTGTCCCGACCCGAGGGGGTCACCTTGTTGACAGCCAACAGCAGATTCCAGAAGGTTGTCCCGACCCGAGGGGGTAACCTTGTTGACAGCCAACAGCAGATTCCAGAAGGTTGTCCCGACCCGAGGGGGTCACCTTGTTGACAGCCAACAGCAGATTCCAGAAGGTTGTCCCGACCCGAGGGGGTCACCTTGTTGACAGCCAACAGCAGATTCCAGAAGGTTGTCCCGACCCGAGGGGGTCACCTTGTTGACAGCCAACAGCAGATTCCAGAAGGTTGTCCCGACCCGAGGGGGTCACCTTATTGACAGCCAACAACAGATTCCAGAAGGTGGTCCCGACCCGAGGGGGTCACCTTGTTGACAGCCAACAGCAGATTCCAGAAGGTTGTCCCGACCCGAGGGGGTCACCTTGTTGACAGCCAACAGCAGATTCCAGAAGGTTGTCCCGACCCGAGGGGGTAACCTTGTTGACAGCCAACAGCAGATTCCAGAAGGTTGTCCCGACCCGAGGGGGTCACTTTGTTGACAGCCAACAGCAGATTCCAGAAGGTTGTCCCGACCCGAGGGGGTCACTTTGTTGACAGCCAACAGCAGATTCCAGAAGGTTGTCCCGACCCGAGGGGGTCACCTTGTTGACAGCCAACAACAGATTCCAGAAGGTGGTCCCGACCCGAGGGGGTCACCTTGTTGACAGCCAACAGCAGATTCCAGAAGGTTGTCCCGACCCGAGGGGGTCACCTTGTTGACAGCCAACAGCAGATTCCAGAAGGTTGTCCCGACCCGAGGGGGTAACCTTGTTGACAGCCAACAGCAGATTCCAGAAGGTTGTCCCGACCCGAGGGGGTCACCTTGTTGACAGCCAACAGCAGATTCCAGAAGGTTGTCCCGACCCGAGGGGGTCACCTTGTTGACAGCCAACAGCAGATTCCAGAAGGTTTTCCCGACCCGAGGGGGTCACCTTGTTGACAGCCAACAGCAGATTCCAGAAGGTTGTCCCGACCCGAGGGGGTCACCTTGTTGACAGCCAACAGCAGATTCCAGAAGGTTGTCCCGGTACAGTCATCTTGAAGTAATCTGACGAGTTCTATTCGTGAGTTCGATCATCGAACTACTGAGAAATATTTTCTCATTTGTTTGACCGTCGAACTTATTTGAATCGAGAAACAAAAACAATAAAACAAAATTTAAAAAACGCTTGTTTCGTTAAAACGTTTATAACTATTTGTATAAATAATATGTTTGTACATCTGTACCACATCCTTGATCAAATACATGGTTGAAAAAATATTATTCTGTCTTGCTTACCGCAACAAGAATAGCCAGAAAAAAAATGCTGTGTATTATTGTCTTATTGTTTTTTGTTTTATGATGTATGATATATTTACGCTGTCTGTATGATATATTTACGCTGTCTGTATGATATATTTACGCTGTCTGTATGATATATTTACGCTGTCTGTATGATATATTTACGCTGTCTGTATGATATATTTACGCTGTCTGTATGATATATTTACGCTGTCTGTATGATATATTTACGCTGTCTGTATGATATATTTACGCTGTCTGTATGATATATTTACGCTGTCTGTATGATATATTTACGCTGTCTGTATGATATATTTACGCTGTCTGTATGATATATTTACGCTGTCTGTATGATATATTTACGCTGTCTGTATGATATATTTACGCTGTCTGTATGATATATTTACGCTGTCTGTATGATATATTTACGCTGTCTGTATGATATATTTACGCTGTCTGTATGATATATTTACGCTGTCTGTATGATATATTTACGCTGTCTGTATGATATATTTACGCTGTCTGTATGATATATTTACGCTGTCTGTATGATATATTTACGCTGTCTGTATGATATATTTACGCTGTCTGTATGATATATTTACGCTGTCTGTATGATATATTTACGCTGTCTGTATGATATATTTACGCTGTCTGTATGATATATTTACGCTGTCTGTATGATATATTTACGCTGTCTGTATGATATATTTACGCTGTCTGTATGATATATTTACGCTGTCTGTATGATATATTTACGCTGTCTGTATGATATATTTACGCTGTCTGTATGATATATTTACGCTGTCTGTATGATATATTTACGCTGTCTGTATGATATATTTACGCTGTCTGTATGATATATTTACGCTGTCTGTATGATATATTTACGCTGTCTGTATGATATATTTACGCTGTCTGTATGATATATTTACGCTGTCTGTATGATATATTTACGCTGTCTGTATGATATATTTACGCTGTCTGTATGATATATTTACGCTGTCTGTATGATATATTTACGCTGTCTGTATGATATATTTACGCTGTCTGTATGATATATTTACGCTGTCTGTATGATATATTTACGCTGTCTGTATGATATATTTACGCTGTCTGTATGATATATTTACGCTGTCTGTATGATATATTTACGCTGTCTGTATGATATATTTACGCTGTCTGTATGATATATTTACGCTGTCTGTATGATATATTTACGCTGTCTGTATGATATATTTACGCTGTCTGTATGATATATTTACGCTGTCTGTATGATATATTTACGCTGTCTGTATGATATATTTACGCTGTCTGTATGATATATTTACGCTGTCTGTATGATATATTTACGCTGTCTGTATGATATATTTACGCTGTCTGTATGATATATTTACGCTGTCTGTATGATATATTTACGCTGTCTGTATGATATATTTACGCTGTCTGTATGATATATTTACGCTGTCTGTATGATATATTTACGCTGTCTGTATGATATATTTACGCTGTCTGTATGATATATTTACGCTGTCTGTATGATATATTTACGCTGTCTGTATGATATATTTACGCTGTCTGTATGATATATTTACGCTGTCTGTATGATATATTTACGCTGTCTGTATGATATATTTACGCTGTCTGTATGATATATTTACGCTGTCTGTATGATATATTTACGCTGTCTGTATGATATATTTACGCTGTCTGTATGATATATTTACGCTGTCTGTATGATATATTTACGCTGTCTGTATGATATATTTACGCTGTCTGTATGATATATTTACGCTGTCTGTATGATATATTTACGCTGTCTGTATGATATATTTACGCTGTCTGTATGATATATTTACGCTGTCTGTATGATATATTTACGCTGTCTGTATGATATATTTACGCTGTCTGTATGATATATTTACGCTGTCTGTATGATATATTTACGCTGTCTGTATGATATATTTACGCTGTCTGTATGATATATTTACGCTGTCTGTATGATATATTTACGCTGTCTGTATGATATATTTACGCTGTCTGTATGATATATTTACGCTGTCTGTATGATATATTTACGCTGTCTGTATGATATATTTACGCTGTCTGTATGATATATTTACGCTGTCTGTATGATATATTTACGCTGTCTGTATGATATATTTACGCTGTCTGTATGATATATTTACGCTGTCTGTATGATATATTTACGCTGTCTGTATGATATATTTACGCTGTCTGTATGATATATTTACGCTGTCTGTATGATATATTTACGCTGTCTGTATGATATATTTACGCTGTCTGTATGATATATTTACGCTGTCTGTATGATATATTTACGCTGCCCATGCCGTGCAGTAGCAATGTTTTATTTCGTGGGGCCTGTTTAGTTTACTGTTTTAAATATTTTCGGAATAACGTCTAAAGAATAGAATTTTATTAAAAAGTGGTCGCGGAAGGATTCTGCAGTTAGAAGGATATCGATATTATTCATTGCATAAATACAAAAATGGTCAAAGCATATGACGGTGTAAAAACTATAACAGTTTAAAATGTACTGGATCCGTGACAGTGAATATGGTAAGTCTTTGGTATCTTATGAGCAAATAATATTATTTATTAAGTGTAGCATATATAGTGTAGTATATACATATATATCTCTTCTCTTTCTCTCTCTCTCTCAGCTGCAGACGTGCGCCAACTTGTGTGTAGGTACATATGTGGATTACTCGCGAGGTGAGTGTTTATGCTCTCTAATCTGAGGTTTTACCTTTGAAAATGCGAAGAATTTAATGAGGTTTTATTCGAAATGTGTAGGATGCAAACCCTAATGCGAGTTCCTCTCCTTAAAGGAGGATATATAATATGCTCTTGTGTTTTTTTTTTCTCCTTACACAACCAGCTTATAACACATCACATTATTTTAGATCTAAAGTCAATGACCGGGAAAAACCTATTTCGAAATGAATACATCTAATCCATTTACGTTAATCCATTAATAATCCATTATTATTTATTTTTATTTTTTGGTACACACGTGACTTTGTTTTATAATATTTATTATTGAACAGTGCACTATTTTAACTTAAAATACCAATGAGACCTATCCACTCATTAGACAATCGCTCTTGTGAGATTTTAGGTTATTATGAGTCATGTTTTGATTGTCGTATTTCACAGTATTCCGGTTACATAAAGTTTTGCTAACATTACTACTGTAATCTAGAGATTATAAGGAATAAACCAACATGCATTTCATTACTATGCGCTACAATTTGTGGTGGGCCTATTCTGCAAACAAAAAAATGTTGTCTCCTTTCAGAGTGGAAGCCTGCTAAAATCACGATAGATTTCGAAGAAGTCGCAATGAAAGTGTTGCAACAAAATGAATCTTACAGTCAAAGGCTGCTACTACCATTACGTAAACAGCTTGTGGCGCTAAACAAAAACATTGGGTTTTAGTTAAGACAAACGCAACAGAAGAATAACTTCACTGTGCGCCAACTTGGCTTTGCTTCCAGAAAATTAAATTGTTTCAGGATGGATGTATATTCAAAATGAAATGATAGAAAATTGCGAATCCATGATAAAGTTTAAAGATTATTTTGATAATTACGGGATGAAGAATGATTATCACAGAATTTGGTCGGTTTATGGCGAACGCCACCGAACAAATAACGCAGTAGAAGCATGGCACCATACACTAAATAACCTCGTGACGAAGTAGTACTTGGGAAACTTATATTTATTTTTTATTTTTTTTAGAACAGTCATTAGGTCTATTAAAGGTATGCTATTTCAAGGTTATCCATTCTTTACCGGACACCCTGTATATTACCCCGCGGACTACGTGTATATCGTTTCTCCTTCTCTATTAAGTCCATCCAAAGGCTGTGAACGTAAAGTATCGCTTTTAGCAATACGACCACCCATTATAAAGTAAAAGTTACACCCTAAGGCTGACCTGCTCGAGCCACCTGGGGTTGTACAGGTACAGCATGTCGTGGATGCAGGCACTGTGCGTCACCATGGTCAGCGCCATCAGCAGCACCCTGCCAGGGAAGACACGTCGATATTAGAGGAGGCACCAACATCTGACTCGGATTGACTAGATCGCTCCGCAATAACTTGATGAGAATAGAATAGATTCAAGCACAAACTTATTTTCGAGCCGTTTGGAGTAGAAACCCTCGGCCGTGGCGTGCGAGTGCTCACGGTCTGATTCATTAAATCTTTAAACGGTGGGCTTACACTTCCCGTGACCCAGAGGCTAAGCATTGCCATACAACGTGGCATTACCAGTCGACAGCGACGCGAAAGATTTTTCGACGCCATATTTTAATTCGTTAATAGTTTTAGTTAAGTTAGGATATTATATTGTAATTTTTTAAATGATTTAAATAGTTTGTAAGATTTGAATAAGTATTATTTAAAAGAGGATAAAAATATATTCACTGGATGAACTTCTTACAAATAAAATTAATGAACAAACTAAACTAAATACTTTGTAACAGAAGTTTATCCAATGTTTATATTTTTATCATAAGTATTAAATATTTAGAACATATACTTCAATGCTAATGTCGTACAAAAATGGTAAATTATGATCATGATAAACGAAAAGTCGGACCGACCTGACTCCCTGCACGGGCTTGAGCGCCGCCAGCCGCGGGTCGCCGTCCTCGTAGCTGGCCGTCAGGCGGCGCCAGTTGGTGCGCACCGACCACGAGCTCAGCAGCGGGTTCTCTGGAACCAACAGCATCATTATTTTGAGAAATATTTTCTTCAACCATTCTCCGCTGTACGTTAACTTTCACTCCTTTAATTAACATCTTCCTAAACGCCTTTTCTTCATAAGTCATAATTAGATATTCATTTGTTGAACATAGGTCCCAACAATAATAATGGCACATAAGTATAGAACAATAATAAAGAAAGAGTGCTCTCTGTATGCCCGAGGACGTACTAATGTGTGTAACCAACTTATTGTAGTCAGCCAACTCAAAAATTTAATTAAATAAGCTTTAGCAATGAAAACCAATAATAATAATAACCCTACCGCCGCCGCCGTGTCTCTACGGTGACGTCGTGCTGCGGCTTGCGCGCTCCGAACTCTAGGTCTGTGCCGGTAGAGGTTACTTTGCCGGAACAGGTTGGTGAGGAGCCAGACCAAGAGAGATACAGAAACCCGCAGGGCAGCATGTGGCGAGCTGCTGGGCAGTAGCGACCCCACGGACCCTATCTCCCGGGAGAAGTCTTGTTCCTCATCTCTGGCTTGCCTTTATTGGCCGGCTGGAGTGAACACTGACGAGGAACTGACCTCCCACCTCATTCTTGCCTTTATTGGCTGGCTTGAGATTTTTATTATTTTTAGTTTAGTTTTTTATATGTTTTTCTTATTCGCAAGAGCAAACGTGCTCGGAGGAAGGCAGTATTCCAATACGATGCTAGTAGGGGTCTTGACCGTACTCCCGGGATTGTACGCCGGTATCAGTATCGGGGAGGAAGGAAAAAGCTGAGAAAGAGAAACAAATAAAATATCTCGACAGCACACGAGGTTGTTGACATGTGGAATGTGAGCTCGGCTGTCATTGTGCCGATTGTTGTAACGGTCAATGGCCTGATGGCCGAAAGCCTCGACCAACATCTCTCTAGGCTGTCGTTAGGCGGTTGGATCAAGAGCCTGATTCAGAAGGCAATACTCCTCGATATGCCTTGTATCGTGAGGAGGTTCCTGTCTCTGCAGCCCTAACCACCGGTAGCTTGGACCCTGCTCCCGACACCGGCGGACCTCTATTTTCTATATTTTTTTTATATCTATATTAATTTTAAGAAATATTTAAAAATGTAAATAGATAAGAAAGAAAGTTAATAAACGAAATAATAATAATAATCTGCACACTTTTCACATATTTTCTTCTCTCTCCCTCTCCAACAAAATAATTCAATAACCAACTTACTCTTAGCATTACCCCCAGTAACAGCATCATAGGCCGTCCCCACTACGTTGAGCGCCACCAGTACCGCCACTACACACAGGAACACTTTCTGCGCCACGTCCGCGGGCGCGGGGCTGTGCGCCTGCGCGACCTCCTGCGCGTGCGAGCGGCAGTAGCCGAGCTGCGCTAGGCTGGTGCGCAGCGCCAGGCGCCGCGCCCAGTGCGACGCGCAGCGCTCGAAGCGCAGCGACGCGTTGCGCTCGCCCACGCCGGGGCAGCGCGAGCTCACGCAGTAGCCGCGGTGCAGCTGCGTGCGGTTGAAGTGGTGGCGGTCTTGAGAATACTCCTGGGGAAGAGTTGGGTTGAACGTATAAGGTTTAAGTGTTTGGAAACACATGTAATTGCGGTAAACATGACTCAAAGAAAAGACAAAAAAAAAACAAGTTGGGGGAAAATATGAGTCACATCAACGCAAAACGCCCAAACAGCAAACAGTGAATTTAGGAAACATAGGTAACCGGACAAACCGGAGGGCTCGGCAGAGAAGTACCTGTAGATGTACCTGTAAATGTACCTGTAGATGTACCTGCAGACATCACACACACACGTCTCGCCAGATATGTCGCACGTAAGAGGGGCCGAGCCTATTGCCATCAACCGGGCACAAATCCAGTAGAAATTCCTGATGGAAAACCCAATAACATTTTCGCTGACCTGGGAATCAAATCCAGATCTCATTCTCAGCTGTAGCGTTTGTAACTACTAGACCAGCGAGGCAAGAAAACTTAGGTACCTAGATAAAGAAAATCAATGAATGGGCCATTACCTAGCACTCGGTAGGCAGCCTCCTCCTGTCTCTAAATAGCACTCGGTAGGCAGCCTCCTCATGTCTCTACCTAGCACTCGGTAGGCAGCCTCCTCCTGTCTCTACCTAGCAGTCGGTAGGCAGCCTCCTCCTGTCTCTACCTAGCACTCGGTAGGCAGCCTCCTCCTGTCTCTACCTAGCACTCGGTAGGCAGCCTCCTCCTGTCTCTACCTAGCACTCGGTAGGCAGCCTCCTCCTGTCTCTACCTAGCACTCGGTAGGCAGCCTCCTCCTGTCTCTACCTAGCACTCGTTACAATGAACTACGATTGCTACTCTATCTGTCCGAGATGGTTTATGTAACTGCCATTGGAAGGATAATTTGGTTAGTTAGTTTTTGGGAATCAAACGGAAAGATATTTAAGATACTACAGAAGGGCTATCGAAAGAAATGTCATAGAAAAAAAACTCTGATCCCATGTCGCAGTGACGCCATCTAGCGTAATGTAGCAACATTACTTAAAGCCGAGTTTGACACGACCATGTAGTACATCTATGGACACGATGCACTTCCCGCCCCACCCGCCCCGCCGCTCCGTGCCTTTTAATGCAACCTTTCAGATAGTTTGACATATCTAGTAAGAAAATTATGAAAATAAATTATGTTTCGTGTGTTATTGTGTTAGCATAAATACTTCGTAAATTATAAAATACTAACGAAAATTAACCGTAGTTAAGTCTAGCCATTTTATCACTACGAGGTTTGCAATAGCACTGACCACAACACAATGTCACACAATACCACTGACCACAACACAATGTCACACAATACCACTGACCACAACACAATGTCACACAGTGCCACTGACCACAACACAATGTCACACAATACCACTGACCACAACACAATGTCACACAATACCACTGACCACAACACAATGTCACACAATACCACTGACCACAACACAATGTCACACAATACCACTGACCACAACACAATGTCACACAATACCACTGACCACAACACAATGTCACACAATACCACTGACCACAACACAATGTCACACAGTGCCACTGACCACAACACAATGTCACACAATACCACTGACCACAACACAATGTCACACAATACCACTGACCACAACACAATGTCACACAATACCACTGACCACAACACAATGTCACACAATACCACTGACCACAACACAATGTCACACAATACCACTGACCACAACACAATGTCACACAGTGCCACTGACCACAACACAATGTCACACAGTGCCACTGACCACAACACAATGTCACACAATGCCACTGACCACAACACAATGTCACACAATGCCACTGACCACAACACAATGTCACACAGTGCCAATGACCACAACACAATGTCACACAGTGCCACTGACCACAACACAATGTCACACAGTGCCACTGACCACAACACAATGTCACACAGTGCCACTGACCACAACACAATGTCACACAGTGCCACTGACCACAACACAATGTCACACAGTGCCACTGACCACAACACAATGTCACACAGTGCCACTGACCACAACACAATGTCACACAGTGCCACTGACCACAACACAATGTCACACAATGCCACTGACCACAACACAATGTCACACAGTGCCACTGACCACAACACAATGTCACACAGTGCCACTGACCACAACACAATGTCACACAGTGCCACTGACCACAACACAATGTCACACAATACCACTGACCACAACACAATGTCATGCACAATGCCACTGACCACAACACAATGTCATGCACAATGCCACTGACCACAACACAATGTCACACAATGCGACCAGTCTTGTGGGGCGTATCGTATGACACGAGACAGAATGTTTAAATGTGTTTGCTTAACCGACACTTAAAACCAGAAGGACCTTAAAACCCAAAATCAACTGCGGAATTTCCCTCAGTAACTTTCAATAGTTAACATTTACCTATAGGTCAAACATAATGGTATCAACAAAACAAAAAAAAACTAAAAGTCAAATTGATTGTAATCGAAGCAGTGACACGGAAATCTAAAGCTTTTCAGTAATTACTAAAATGCCTTTAACTGCGACTTGCAAGTATTCTACAAACAAAACGAAACCTTGATATTATGCACTTTCTTGTCTTTTGAGCCGGAATTTCCTGCCGCATGACATGTGGCTTATAAGTGATCCTAATGGTGTTCAGCCATTACAGCGCTCTTTAGTCAAATAGGTACGTTAGCAGTGGTCTGAGTAGTCCAGTATACACAGAGTTATTCACTGTGGTCGTTATTCCCACTATTTATTTTTATTTATTTATTTCAAAAGTGTGGTACAGTCTGTTACATAATAAATATAGTTTAACAATTTTCGGATAAAATCGTAATTAGTAACAAATAACAGAATTGAATCTGGCGTCCTAGCTAGGTTACAAGGTAACCTGTATTAAGGTTCGCCAGCCCAGCTTCCCACAGAAGGAGTACACTTTAATAGACTGTCTAAGACTAAAAGCTACAAACTAACTTGTTAACTTAACTATGTGTGTGAAGTGTAAATATATGAGTGTGTTTTCCAATGCAGGTGTGGTGTGAGTGACTATAGATCTCATACGTCCACGGCAGCCTTAGCGGTACCTACACGCACCTACACGAGCCACTCTGGACAGAGAGAATCTGAATTAAAAAAAAAGGATTCAAGGGTGGTTAATATGATGAAACATCTTCACACATCACAGGTAACCCGAAGTGGATCCAAACTGACCTTGAGCATGCTGTAGACCGGGTGCGGCTCCTTGAGCGGCGCGACGTCGAAGGAGCCGAGGCAGTACAGCCCGCCAGGCTGCGCCAGGCACGCGCTGTAGTCGTCCAGGTGGTAGAGGCGCGGGAATCTGGCGTACTCCTCGTCTGGAAGGTCAGAGAGCAACTGGTGAGCTTGGAGGTGGAACAGTATGACGCCCACTGAGGCCGAGGCATCGTGGGTGCTCTGCCAGCCCAGAGACCGGCGGATAGTTTCCTGTGCATGTAACTTCACCGGGACGCACACCTACCCTTCAAAGGACATTGCTCTGCGCCCACACATTGTTCGCCCTGGAACCAAGAGCATAGGAAAATTATGTGTTGTATGGTCTATCATTAGTAAAATAGACAATTAATTATCGTGTATGTCCGATGCTTTTATTGCACAGGACGATTCTTGACATTGTCCTTTCAAGTTTGTAGCCCCAGCGGGCTCTGCGTTGAAGAATCAGTCAGGACAAGTAATTATATAAGTATATATTAATAAAGATTAATATAATAATATAGATAATAATAATTTAGGTTTTCCACATCGCGAGCTGTCTTATTTTCGGCGCAAGGAACGCGTCATGATTTTTTGATTAAAAATTATACAACTTCCTCCGGGTTTGAAGGGTAAGTTTGCGCCCCGGTGAAAGGACAATGTCAAGAATCGCCCTGTGCAATAAAAGCATCGGACATACACGATAATTAATTGTCTATTTTATTGAATTTGTTGCAAATACTTTTATAGCACGGACTAGCTGCATGCCGAAATGAACATTAAAAAGTATTGTATTTTACGCGACTAATATCCTTAATCGTCGCCATCTTCCCCAAACGTCATGTCGTGTCGAAGAAGATTAGGGATGGCCAATCGACTGCAATCGATGTTTTGGATGTTTTCTGAACTGTTGCTTATGTTTTTATTTTAATTTATTTCGATTATAGTGCAAATAGAAGCTAGATACAATAACAACATTCAATCACCATTCCATTATTTTTATTCAATAAAAATATAATTTAAAAACCTACTATACGTAATGAATGAGGCCACACTCTATTTTAAATAGATAGTAAATAGGAAGTAGAGAAGTATGGTGTTATTATAAGTAGGACTTTGTCATATTTGTAATGGTATTAATATTATCGTATGACATAAGTTCATGTAATACTGTTTGTAACGTATGGCCATAGTAAATCTTAGGAAATATCGTTTTTCAACGTATCGTATTTGGCACCCCTATTTTTGAGACGTCACTAAATGATCATTTGTCACTTGTCAGTCTCTCACTCTGTCAATAGGGAACCTTACTAACAATTTATCCCGCTGGAGGGCGCACCAGCAACGCTTGCTACACAGAACAACATGGCGTCCGTCTGTGGTAAGACTAGCTAACAAAAAGGTTAAAGTTCTTAATAATTTTAAATCTATACATCTACACAAATAAACAAAATTGAAGTGTCTGTTTGTAATGTCAAAATAACAACTTTTTACTAAATGCATAGGAAAGTATAAACGGTTCTTATAACAAAACAGCAATTTTTAAATTTTTTGTCTGTCTATCTGTCTGTCTGTTTGTTCCGGCTAATCTCCGAAACCGCTGGACCGATTTTGACGGGATTTTCACTGGCAGATAGCTGATGTAACGGCGGGTAACTTAGGCTACTTATATTTTAGAAAAATAATTAGGGTTCCGCGCAAACAAACTAAAACTCATTAAATTTTTAACAAAAAGTGGGATTTGAAAAATTCTTTTTGCATTTGGTAGCCCAATCATCGAAGACAGTTGTAGGCTATTTAACATCACGCTATAACCCTTAGGAGCCGAACAGAAAGAAAAAGTCAAAAAGAACACTAAGCGAAAACGAAGTAATAGAGCGGGCGGGCAATTCAACGCGACGGTTGGCGGCGGGTCGGGGGACGAGGGAGTTTTATTAAAATGTGGCTGTTATTTTAGTATACTGTGTATCTTACGACATCCACGCGAACGAAGTCGCGGGACACAGCTAGTTGTAAATAATTTAATAATAATTTAATTTTATGAGACCCTACTTTCATATTGGGTAATGCAACCTGTGGTGCTATTCTGTAAAGATCCCACCGTGAAAATTTAGGTGAAGTGAGCAAGATGTGAACTGTCAACCCACCTTACTCTACTAAGGATTGACAGCTCACTTCAAACTCACTTCTTATGTGTTCACGGTGTGATGTTTACAGAATAGATCGGCTGTAATGATAGTTAGGGGAATAAATAATTAAATAAATAAAGTAAACAGAAAAACAAACTTCATGTTTATGCCTCCTATTTCATCTACGGGTATAAAAAAATTATCTATGGTTAGATGACTGTTAATGAGAAATCCGGTACATTTACAATCTACTGATATATTATTTTAGTGATATCCGTTCGTCAGGAATATTCTTTAATAGATATCAATATTATAACCTCAAAATCTGATACTTTTTTGAAATATTATTTATTCTGCAGCTAGTCCGCTTTAAAAATAACATCATATAGGAATTTACTAATGATAGACCATACAACACATAATTTTCCTATGCTCTTGGTTCCAGGGCGAACAATGTGTGGGCGCAGAGCAATGTCCTTTTGGCAGTTGATGCCATTTATGTTGTAAACATCCACTAAGGAAGGATTTTGGAATTTTAGCCTTTAAGGGGGTGAAAAAGGGGGATTTTGTTTGTATGAAAAATCTTATTTCTCGAGTTAATAAACTTGAAACTTGACATGAATACTTATCTTAGTAAATTAAGAAGTTTGTAATTTTTTGTTTTTCTAAACTATCCCCTAAAGGGGAATTGAGGGATGTCAAAGTTTGTATGGAAGAATTTTAACGTGTGGTTCGATTAACTCGAAACTCAGTATTTATACTTAAGATCAGAAATAAAGAATTTTTTTGAGATTTTTTTTTAAAATCTACCATAACAACCCTGTTAGGATAGATTTTCAAAACCCTGATACACGTACCCTGGTGGGTACTTTAGTACCCACTAAAGTACGAAATCCACGCAGACGAAGTCGCGCGGGAAGTGCTAGTTAATTAAATAAACACTAAAACCCATTAACAACAACGCGATCTCTGCAGATTTGGGAAGATAAAAAAGTCACAGGGGGTCAATCCAGTCAATATGGAGGCTGCGGCGTGACTGTGGTGTTGGTTTTGGCCAAAAAATATTCTGATGGAGTGTGTCAGGAATGAAAATAACTAGAATTAATGTTTTGGACGATATAAAAGTTATAAATAGCTTTTGTAATAGCATCCTTGCTTTTCCAGTGTCCGTTAAGGCTAAACAATTGTACAAGTTAGTTATAAGTTAGATCGTAATCAAAAATGTTGTGTTTTTCTGCACTGGGCGATGTGGTCGCTAAGCGACAAAGCCCTTTAAATAAAGAAAAATAAAAAAAAGTTTGATCAAGTGCGAGCTCTTGGGCTGAGCAACGTTTATTAATACGGGCGCCTGCGCCGTGGGTCGGATACCCGTGCATTATCCTGAACATAATCAATTTATGGAAATTCTGCTGCAGGATACACAACGCGCAGTAGGCAGCATCGCCTCTTCCAAAGGCGACACATAATATCGCAGTAGCCCTACTTTCTAACGACGTCAGTTCTCGGACGCCGTCGCGGCTCATCCACCCCCATAAGTTGATTGTTATGCAGCCAGATACATTTTGAGGCACGATATGAGCATCATCATATCGAGTGCGATTATAACGCCGTAATCTTCCGATTGGACTCGATAAGTGTTTTCGTCGACAAATGTAACAGTCGACCAATCAAAATCAAGATATGAATATAAATGAAAAGGAGTGAGAAGCTGCATAGGTACTTATATAGTGAACTAATTTTGGTAAAGTTTGAGTTCCATTTTAATAGCATGAGGTCTGTAGTACTGTAATGTCGCCCCGTCCGGTGCAAAGCTCGTCGAGCCGTCCGAGGACTCTCGTCATACACAGCTCGTCGAGCCGTCCGAGGACTCTCGTCATACAAAGCTCGTCGAGCCGTCCGAGGACTCTCGTCATACACAGCTCGTCGAGCCGTCCGAGGACTCTCGTCATACACAGCTCGTCGAGCCGTCCGAGGACTCTCGTCATACAAAGCTCGTCGAGCCGTCCGAGGACTCTCGTCATACAAAGCTCGTCGAGCCGTCCGAGGACTCTCGTCATACAAAGCTCGTCGAGCCGTCCGAGGACTCTCGTCATACAAAGCTCGTCGAGCCGTCCGAGGACTCTCGTCATACAAAGCTCGTCGAGCCGTCCGAGGACTCTCGTCATACAAAGCTCGTCGAGCCGTCCGAGGACTCTCGTCATACAAAACAGCAAAATGACTAGTTGGTGTGTAGCCGTGCTCTTCGTAATGTCGAACCATATCAGTTATTTGCGCGGCGGTTAGTATCGGCCGTCGTCCTGAATTGCTTCTATGACCAGTTTTTTGCTCATCTTCGCCATGACGCCGAATCCAAAATGTCACGGTGAATCAAGTACTCGTGATATAGCACTAATATTCAAGACAACTTCATGGAGAAATAATATTTCTGCCCTTTGTTGCAGAGTTAAATTCAAATTCAAAAATATTTCGAGCGAAGCTCATATAGGGTTAGTAACATTGTCCTTAAAACGAAGTGTTAGTAAACAACACGATACGACGGCACATAACTGACAGCAGTGCATTATGTACGGACAGTCCACCTGTCAGCAATCATTTCCAGCAGCCTGCTGGGGCTGGCCATGACTCCAGCTACCATTATGTACGGACAGTCCACCTGTCAGCAATCATTTCCAGCAGCCTGCTGGGGCTGGCCATGACTCCAGCTACCATTATGTACGGACAGTCCACCTGTCAGCAATCATTTCCAGCAGCCTGCTGGGGCTGGCCATGACTCCAGCTACCATCCATGCTACGCACTTGCTCATTATTGTGTGAAAACAATCTACACGCGCCGCCGCAAACATTACATCCCTGACGCACTGCAACGCCATGGCAACTCTAACAGTTTTCTGAAAGCGTTGTTAAATCGGACACGAAGGGCTCCATACGACGCCTGCGAATATCCCTCCCACAAGCTGCACGTGTAGAAGCTGGTACAGAATGCTCTGAAGAGCGTCACCTTTACGTCCGCCGTACAACGTGCAAACCTGCGGGCAATCATACTCGCGCGCACGGAAAAAGCCCTCCGTTCTGTTTCAATGTCAGTATTGTCTTTGAGGTCAGTGGTGACCAAGTGACCTAGGTACTTAAATTGTTCCACTCGCTCAAGCTTAGCCGTTTGGGAGGCACATCACGATGGTACTTAGCCGTTTGGGAGGCACATCACGATGGTACTTAGCCGTTTGGGAGGCACATCACGATGGTACTTAGCCGTTTGGGAGGCACATCACGATGGTACTTAGCCGTTTGGGAGGCACATCACGATGGTACTTAGCCGTTTGGGAGGCACATCACGATGGTATTTAGCCGTATGGGAGGCACATCACGATGGTACTTAGCCGTTTGGGAGGCACATCACGATGGTACTTAGCCGTTTGGGAGGCACATCACGATGGTACTTAGTCCCCGTCTCAACAACAATGTACTGACTTTTCTGAACGTTATACAATAACCCATGTTCAGTTGCGTATCGTGAACATGTGGCCAATAGTGTCCTAATACCGACTGACGCGCTCAGCAGCACCATGTCGTCCGCGTAACTTAATGTCCTAATACCGACTGACGCGCTCAGCAGCACCATGTCGTCCGCGTAACTTAATGTCCTAATACCGACTGACGCGCTCAGCAGCACCATGTCGTCCGCGTAACTTAATGTCCTAATACCGACTGACGCGCTCAGCAGCATCATGTCGTCCGCGTAACTTAATGACCTAATACCGACTGACGCGCTCAGCAGCACCATGTCGTCCGCGTAACTTAATGACCTAATACCGACTGACGCGCTCAGCAGCACCATGTCGTCCGCGTAACTTAATGACCTAATACCGACTGACGCGCTCAGCAGCACCATGTCGTCCGCGTAACTTAATGACCTAATACCGACTGACGCGCTCAGCAGCACCATGTCGTCCGCGTAACTTAATGACCTAATACCGACTGACGCGCTCAGCAGCACCATGTCGTCCGCGTAACTTAATGACACAGACACCATCAATATGACAACTACTAAGCGCCGCAATCAGGGCATCCATATGCAAATTGAAGAGGGCGGGGGAGGTCAACCCCCCTGTCTCACTCCACACTCCAATTGCTATGACTCCGACAGCACACGTGCCCACCGAACATTGTTGACCTGGTTTCCATACCAAGCTTGAAGATACTATAAGCTCGATAAGCTCGATAAGCGCTTATAGCTTCAAGTTTCTGTCATAATACAGAGTGTGTCGTAAATAGTGGTCCAGAGTAAAGGAGTCGATACACTGTATTCTTATGTATCACGTACCGAAATGTTAACCATTTTCAGTTAAGGGTCTCCGCAAAAAAAAAAAAAAACTTTTTTTTTTAAATTTCTATACCTTGCTTCACGAATTTGGCTGTAATTTCAACAAATATCAATATTTTTTTAGTCTGTTTTATTATTATTACTCTTGAATATGTGTACTATCATATCCAAACCCTTTTTTCTATTTTAAAGTAAAAGATACTTAAAGAAATTAATTTGTTTCCAATTTCAATACTCATCTCCAGCAAATCATATTACTTTAGGGGCATATTGTGTAAAAAAAATGTACAGCACTGTTAGTGCCCATTAGTTTTAAAAATACCTCATTAAATGCAAATTACAAAATGATAAAATATTAAGTGGTAAGACTTCAGAAAAAAAAGTTATTAGTATTCAAAACGAAAGACAGCTAAATTTGCTAAAACCATTTTTTTCGGTTAAGTAAATTATAAGTATTGCAAACTGTTAAGGATTAAACCAATAAGTTTTTTTATTGTAAGTTCTTTGATTGGCTTTTGAAAATAAAACATTTTTTTCAAATTAACCATTTATTAAAATAATCAATACTCAATCATTTATTGCAGTCATTGTATAAAAGTTGTTGGCAGTACAGGCACAGTACAGGTACAGCATTGAACCCAGATAGGGCGCAGCAATTTTAATACTAAAACAATACTACATGAAACGAAACAGAATACGAAAAGATAAATCCTAAAACAGTAAATGCGTTTAAGTATTGGTATTTTTAACTCAAACTTAAAATTAAGTCGAACAATGAATTATTCATTACCCTGTTTTTTACAGAACAAATTAATGTTTTTACAGAACAATTAATGTTTTACAGAAAAACAATGTTGTTTTTACAGACCAAAAAAATTCACTAATTATCACAACTATTTTTAAATTAATAAGTTTTTTCACTGTTATTACACCAAATGTTCAAAGTGGCGACCACCAGCAGCGATACATGCTCTGCACCGCCGAATAAAAGATCGCTTTAGTCTGCGTGCTAACCCACTTGTATTTATCTCTTCAGCCGCTGCTTGAATTCTTTGTCGTAATTGTTCAACTGAAGTGATTTGGACTTTATAAACTTTTTCTTTCAGACACCCCCAGTAGAAAAATCAAGGGGGTTCAGGTCTGGCGAACGTGGTGGCCATAAAATTGGGCCTTGCCGTCCATCGTCCATCTTTGGGGATAAGTATGGTTTAAATGTTCACGCACAATAACTGCGTAGTGAGCGGGACAGCTATCATTTTGCAGCCACATTGCTTCTCTTAATTCTGGATCAAAATCTCTCAATAACTCTGGGAGGTCGTTTTGCAAAAAATGTAGCTGTCTTTCGTTTTGAATGCTAATAACTTTTTTTTCTGAAGTCTTACCACTTAATATTTTACCATTTGTAATTTGCATTTAATGAGGTATTTTTAAAACTAATGGGCACTAACAGTGCTGTACATTTTTTTTTACACAATATGCCCCTAAAGTCATATGATTTGCTGGAGATGAGTATTGAAATTGGAAACAAATTAATTTCTTTAAGTATCTTTGATTTTAAAATAGAAAAAAGGGTTTGGATATGATAGTACACATATTCAGGAGTAATAATAAAAAAACAGACTAAAAAAATATTGATACTTGTTGAAATTACAGCCAAATTCGTGAAGCAAGGTATAGAAATTTAAAAAAAAAGTTTTTTTTTTTTTTCGGAGACCCTTAATTGAAAATGGTTAACATTTCGGTATGTTATACATAAGAATACAGTGTATCGACTCCTTTACTCTGGACCACTATTTACGACACACCCTGTATATCGTAGGAAGCTAGATCAAAAGCCTTGGACAGATCGAGGAAGCAAGTGAAAACAGGTGTACTTCAAATGAAGTAAACCTGTTTCATGTTCATTCATATTCATATTCTTTATTGTGTATCATAGTTAGGTAAGTACACAAGATACAATGTTCTTATACTCGTAACTTACTATACAGATCAGCTATGTCCCTGCTGATTGTAGATGGCGTGACCATAGCTAGGTCTCTACTTCCTACAATAAATTTGACATTTCGTTCATTAATTCCATTTCTTGTTCATTTATGAGTTTGGTTTTATTCTACTATTTCGTTATTTTCTGTGATTTCCATAATTTAAAACAATATTTATTCGACACGAAAAGTGTCAGAATTAAAAACCTTAAATATTTTTATTTCCTCGTAATCACTTTCTTCAAAGTGTTTCCGACATAACCTCGAACTCTGTTTAATTCAATTAATTCCCAATGAATAGCTTCTAAGCGAAAGGTCTTTCGGAAAATGGTGGACTTTAATTTTCTAGCACACACACAACGAGTTTCACCTCACGCCTTGTATTACTAGCTTGTTTTGGGAACTAGTTACGACAGCGTCATTTTGACAATTGCTGCTTGGCTTCCGCCCGCGACTTCGTCCGCGTGAATTTTTTTTTTCCCCCAACCCACCCCGTCGCATCGCATCGCCCGTGCTGTTACTTCATTTTCGCTTAGCGCTTGTTCTTACTTTTTTTCTTTTTGCTCGGCTTCAAAGGGTTCTAGCGTAATGTAACATACTTAAAGCCTTCCTCAAGAATTGGACCATAATATTCAAAAATAATTTTTCAAATCCGACTGGTAGTGACAGAGATTAGCGCGATCAAACAGTCAATAAAAAATAAAATGTGTCGGTAACTAATAGACTAAGCGCATTTTTCTTACTTTAAGCATTTTTATACCCGTCGTAATTTCTAAACTAAACGTCGGATTCGTATAATTTAAAAAGGAATTTACATGTACTTAATCAACCTTGATTATGAAATAATTTATTTGGATAAGGATTAATACCATGTTTATGAAAATACCTTCGCAAATAAAGCATTATTTTATTACAAATTTGATTATCATTCAAAAAGATATAGTGAGCTAACCTTAAAAGATACACATAAATATGCTGTCGTGGACTTTTTTTAGAACTTTTTAAGAGGAACATTTCCGTCATACATGATTTTTGCGTAACTTTAACCGTGTACACAGCGCACGCAACGGAAGCTCTCAAAAGGAATAAATTTACTCCGTTTTTGCAACATATTTCATTGATGCTCCGTTCCTATTGGTCGTAGTGTGATGTTATCAGCTTTTAGCCTTCCTCGATAAATGAACTATCCAACACTATAATAATTTTTCAATTCGAACCAGTAGTTCCTGAGATTAGCGCGTTCAACCAAACAAAGAAACAAACTCTTCCTCTTTATAATATTAGTACAGATAAGAAATGAGTTTCATGATCAAAATTTCATTATAGAATAAGAAACATTATTTGCAGAAAATACAGGTTGTTACCAGTCGTAAAAAATTAATTGATGTTTGATTTGATATATTGATAGAATAAATATTTCACAACTATTAAAAAGCCATAAGTACCTATTTAATTAGATAAAGCATTTTAAACTTTACTGCACTTCATTCAATTGTCATTATAACTTAATGCAATTATGTCAATGTGTCAACTTTTAAATGATTAAGAAATGAGTTTCATCATCAATAAGTCATTAATAGGTACTCTTTTCGTTAGAATAGATGCTTCAAAATTATTAAAAACTAATGAGTACTTACCTAGATAATTAGATATAGCATTTTAGACTTTACTGCACACAGTGTGATAAAGAATGTAATTTCAAATCTGATAAATATTTTTAAACCGCGACTGTACATAGCAAAATAATGTTTACTGTGTTGTCAAAATTTCGAGACCAGACCTCACCTCAGTCATTCTCTAATTCTCTATACAATTTTTAAGACGGTTCGTTCCCTCAATGAGCTCACTCAATCACTCAATATTCATTCGCGAGTACTCGCGAGTCGAGATATCAAAGTTAATTTATAAATGAGGCCGCGCGAGCAAGTGAGGCTCAGTGTTGGAGTTCGAGTAACTCGTTCAATACCCCAAACGAGGCACTCATCACTAATGACGAGTGAGCTGCCTGTTACCGACTAAGTGCGCTGTCACTGTGTTCTACAGCGTGGCAGCTAACATGTGCTCCACAGCTAACATGTGCTCCACAGCTAACATGTGCTCCACAGCTAACATGTGCTCCACAGCTAACATGTGCTCCACAGCTAACATGTGCTCCACAGCTAACATGTGCTCCACAGCTAACATGTGCTCCACAGCTAACATGTGCTCCACAGCTAACATGTGCTCCACAGCGTGGCAGCTAACATGTGCTCCACAGCGTGGCAGCTAACATGTGCTCCACAGCTAACATGTGCTCCACAGCTAACATGTGCTCCACAGCTAACATGTGCTCCACAGCTAACATGTGCTCCACAGCGCGGCAGTAGCATAGTAAAAGTTGTTCATAATGATGAGTACAATGACCCCTTATGAGATTAACGGTGATTAAAATTACACCTTGAATACTAATTTCTATGTTCCATAAATTCCTGAACACTATAGAAACAACACTTTTGCAGCCATTCTGTTATGTTTGCCTTGAACACATTACCCTGTAATATTAATTAATTTGATATAATTGTAATTCATTTGGCAGGTTATTATAAATAAATATACACCTGTTAAACACATGTTTCTTATTGATATCTTTGTGACGAGAAGGTTGATACAGTTGGTGGCGCAACTTGCCCTTGTTTGTTTAGGGAGGAGCTCTCTACGTTGTTTAAAGTAGTGCGTGTGTTTTTTTGTAAAGATGCAGATATCATGTACGTGCAAGGTATTGGAAAAAATTTATATTTTAGAAAGAGCAACCACAACATCTGTAACCACTGCCTAAGAATGCCTGGTTGATTAATCGGATGCATCGTTTTTGAATTTTAAAAACTTTGTCACTAACGGTCGAGCCCCCCCCTAGTTTTTAGGGTTCCGTACTAAACAAGGAACCTTTATAGTTTCGCTAAGACCATCTGTCTGTCCGCGGCTTACTTCAGAACTCTTAGTACTAGAAAGCTGTAAATTGGCACGGGTATACATGTTAATGACGCCGATAATCTGATAAAATAAAATCTTGGAAAAAAAATGTTTTGTATGTTGCCTCCCGTACACGTGAAGTGGGGATGATTCTTTTTTCTTGTCTATCCCGTAGTGCGGGGTGTCGTTGGAAGAAAATATCAGCCGTCCCATGCATTTAGGTCGAGTAGCTGGCTTTGTACGGGACGGCTGATATTATTTTCTCAATTACGGGGTTGTTCCCATTGAGAAAGTTGTTCAGTTTGATGGTCTGTACCGCACCCTTTAATATGACCATACCTTGTATAACGAAGTTACAAGGAAAACTGTGACAGCTAAGTAGGCTTTACTTGTTAACGATTAATAGTCGACCAACTTACATTTTCAGTTGGAATGTATGAGAGAACTTGTTTTTCAACTACAATGTTAAGTTTGTTCTTGGGCTACATTCATCCCAACTACGGAACCCTTCATTGTGCGTGGTCTGACACGCACTTGACCGGTTTTTTTTTTAATTATAGGTATATAAGCTATGTATTTATTCATTAAAAGTGTTTTAAATAATAAAATAGTCCCCTAAGAATAGGTAGCATCATAAAACTTTCTGACTGTGGGAGAAATTTGAAAATTCTTTGAACGACACTTACCATCGCCAATAAGATACAAACGTTTTAGTGCTTTAGCCGAGAACGAGTACCTAACAGGCAGGTACTCACAGCTCACTAACACGCACTTCAGAGAAGCTATAAGGAAGGTGAATACAAATTAGCTAATAAAGCTTCAGTAGATCTAGACTCTCAAATCTTATACAACCAGTCTACTTCACGCATAAAGCAGTATAAACAATAACCAAGCCCATGATAATATATTAAATAAAACAATTATGATATTCTGTGCATACAATGTTTTTTTTTAAATTTAGATTAAGAATGGAACCGCTACAATTATTGTTGCAAAATAAAGCAAAACGAATGGAGGAAACATGCGAGTGAGGTCGCTTTGGAGCTGCGCGGGCGCAGTTGTTGACCCTTACAATGAACCCTTGAAGACCGGATTCGATATAATTCTACCATTTTAGAAAAACAACACAATAAAAGTAAGGAAATTTCCATTCGCACTAAGCCTGGGGTTTTTAATACCAGTCTGCGCGACAGCAAAGGCAGGTTTGTATCTCTGTAGTACTTGTGTGAGGACTTACGAGGTGTCTATGGGCTCGTGTAGGTCGCGCGATGTTTGTAGAAAATTATTTTAATATTTAATAATCAAATTGGCGGATTTTTGACGCTAATAAGAAAAAAAAAGGATAATTTGTTTTGTACCATTTATGAGCATAATATCAAAATTAACGGCTTGACGAGACGATTCCTAAAATATGTATAACACACTACAAGCTTGAAAACAAAACCCGACTGCCACTAACAATTTTTTACATACATTCATACTCACGCCTTCTTCCCATGGGGGTCGGCAGAAACTACAGAACGCCACCTGCTACGATCCTTACATACTCCTTTTGCCTCGTATACATTCATACATCTGGTCATACACGCACGCCGGTTGCGAGTATTATGCACCTGACCTGTTTTTAGTTATTTTTTTTTTTAACGATCTGGTTCAGTGAGATGACGCAAACAGCTTGGGGAATAATATTATCTTACTGTAATTAAATGCTAAGTCTGGTCTGTTTTGAGTCTCTGTTGTGATGCCAAGTCGACCAAGTGCTGAGATGAAAACGTAACAATGACCATTCAAACTCAGGACCAGCAAACTGAACATATCCCCCTGCGTCGAGGGGTGAGACAAGGGGACGTAATTTCCCCGAAATTGTGCTCTAATGCATTGGAGTATGTGTTTAAGACGCTGGACTGGGAAGGACGCGGCATTAACATCAACGGCGAGTACATCTCACAGTTCAGATTTGCAGATGACATCGTCATACTGGCTGGATCGCTGCGTGACTTGCAAGTCATGACAGATGCTGGACGGCCTAGTTGATTCTTCTGTAAGCATTGGTCTCCGGATATATACAAAACCCAGGTTATGTTCAACAAACAGGTCACTCCGGGACTGATTGCTGCCAATGGGCAAATTCTGCAGTTTGGTAAAAACAGCTTTGAGAGACAGGCTAACAGAAGAATTTAGCTGGGCTGGGCAGCGTTTGGGAAGCTTCGTCGAATCTTCTAAAATAGTCGCATATTCCGCAGAGCCTAAAGACTAAAGTCTTCAATTAGTGCGTCCTACCTGTTATGACTTATGGAGCCGAAACGTGGACACTCACGGTACGGCTGTCCATAAATTTAAGATCACTCAGCGAGCTATGCTTGGAATTTCTCTGAGGGATAGAATCCGGATCGAGGCGATCCAGCAGAGAACCAAAGTTGTCGACATAGCTCACAGAATAAGCAAGCTGAAGTGGCAATGGGCCGGCCATATTAGCCGTAGAACCGATGACCGTTGGGGTACATGTGTTCTCGAGTGAAGACCGCGAATGGGCAAACGTTGGGTAGGATGCCCTCAGGCTAGGTGGAGCGACGATCTTCGCAGGGTGGCTGGTGGCAGCTGGGTGAGAGTTGCCGAGAACCGAGCTCACTGGCGAGCAGTTGGCTAGGCCGAAGTCCAGCAGTGCACTGCATGCTGCAGGCTGTTGATGATGCACATTAATCAAACATTTTAGTTTTTTCAGTTTTGATCAAGTATGGGAATCCTTACTAAAGATTTCCTATAATTTGATGGCATCACCTACTCGCTATATTGTCAAGATGACTGCGGTACGTACTGAGTTATCGGTCGATGCTCGTTGGAGCTACAGCCTCGACGCAACGTAGCTCTGCGTTGTACAGATACAAAAAAAAAAAAAAAACTCTAAAAAGAATACAAAAATTACAAATGTTTTTAATTTTTCACTTTTTAGTGGGTCAGTTTGTAATATATCTAAGTTCCAATAGCTTAATGTATAAATATATCTAAGTTCCAATAGCTTAATGTCACCTTTTACAAAATATTGAACCGAGAGAACTGCAGCCACCACATCATTGTGACGAGCATAACTTGCTTAGCAACCATCTTCTCCTTCTTAGCGTGTCGATGGCAATCTAAATAGACTCGGCCCAAAACTCGGCTACGAGTTTGACGCCATCACTAGCGTCCATCAGTTCCTGTGACGTGCAGCTGACAGCACACGCGGAGCACGATATCAAGGGCCCCACCGTTTGTGGAGCAGCACCACACTTGCACTCCAAGGCGGAGTCGTCAGTGACTCTCCACCTGAATAGGTTTAGTGAGCAACCATATTATTACAGTAATCGACTCGCAACCCGTGAAATACTTATTATTGAGTAGTTCCGGTGGCCATCGGTGGCCTTCATCATCAGTTCCACTTCACTGAATGGTGCCTTTCGAGAGCAAGGGTTTCTCTTGATTTCCATGGGATCCCCTCATCAGATTCTGACTTGGTGACAATGGGACCACCTGGAGAGCATACCCTTACAAACAAATAAATAATTTTTAAAATCGGTCCACAATTGACGGAGAAATCGGTGAACATAAGTACATAAAAAACATACATAAAGTCGAACATAGAACCTTCTCCTCTTTGGAAGTCGGTTAAAAAGGGCCAACGTCCAGGACTAGATTTTGAAGAACTTAAGTAAGTCATTAATTGATCTAAAAGGTCGTAAGTCTAATTCAACAAAATCCATAGTAAGCCACTGAAGTTCACGAGTTCACGACCTTGTTTCTCAAAAAGGTAATACATTTACGTAATGCAAAATTGTATTTAAATGGACATTGTGACCGAGAATGTTAAGGCCGAGGACTGGCTGAGACGAAGCGAATGTGAGCCGAACTTAATCTGTAAGAATTCCGTACAGTGAACTTGGGAACCCGCAGGATGCAAGCAGCGCGGCTCGCTCTGTCTGAACCGTTAGGTCTTCATAAAGTGTTGGATTCTCCTTTTTTAGACAAAAGTGATGATGATGTTCAGCGTTGATGTAGCCCAAAACTGTATACGAAGGCTTAAAATCCTTTTTTTTTGTATTCTTTCAATTGTATTTGCTACATAATAATAGTTATGTAGCAAATACCTACATTTTGATCAACACAAAAACAGGCTGTCAGATGACCATAAAACCCAGGGTTAGTGAATGCGTATGGCATAGAAAGGGACAATAGTCAATAGTGCGTGTACTGGCTCAGCGTGCGTAATCTATTGAGTTGAGACTAACATTCTGTAATAGTAGGTAGTTTATGAAACTGTTGCATAATGAGGGGTATTAAAACACGAGTGTGTGTTTAAAAACCGAGCAGTAGGCGAGATTTTTAATAGTATCACACGAGTGTTTTAATACATAGTAATGTGCAGTTTCATACACTACTTTATCTACTCTCATGCATTGGGATTGAAACCATTAAATAAAAGTTGAAGGCTTTTTTGTATTTTCCATGCCATAAAGTCGTGACAGCATTTATCATAATAATGTATAATTTTCTCGACTCTGCTTTGGTAATAGATTATATTTCCGTCGCCACATCTAAAATATCGGGAGGAGTCAAATTTGCTTCACATTCACTGATATCAGACATTTTTAAACAAGAATAAACATTTTCCCACAAAATTCAATACAACAAACGTAAGAATGGCGCCAAAACCCAGCACATCACCGCGCATGCGCTAAAGCGGGCACTGCCACACACAAATAAAAATTGAAATCAAAACTTTTTTGTAATGGAATAAACATGGCGCGCCCCGCATATGCGTTCCATTCGAAAAAAATAATTGATGGAAACTCCTTGGTGATATGATCTTCTTGGGTTTGCCCTGAATAAGAATATATTTAATTGCATTAAACATTGTAATGGTCTTAATAAATAGGGTTATGATCTTGTCTCGCCATGGACTGGCATACAAATGTTTTAAAGAAAATACGTATATATTATAATTATGCACCTATCATCAATAATATCAGTGTAATTAAGCCGTCATTATACCTACTGTTACAAAACTGTAATTAAAAAATGTTAACCATGTCTTTAAACAGTTTTAGATGTAAGCAGTAACTAGTTAAATATCAGTACATCAGTAACAATATTGATCGCTTACTTTTTTATCAAAGATTTCTTTTACCCTATAAAAGTATAAATTACGAGCCATTTATGTAATTTAGATTTAAAATATTTCAGAGGGAGTTCCCTTAAGTATATCTTTTGGGATATTGTTAAAAAATTTAATTGCAGTGTTAAAACAAATTTTGTGGCATAATGTACTTTGGTGTGTGGGCATTCTTAATCTTGTTGGGTCTCTACGGGTATATTTTGAATTTACAAAAACACTAGCTTGCAATATGTAAAGTCCTGTGAAGGTAAGGAGTTGTAATTTTTTAAATAGAGGTCTGCAGGATATTAAGGGACTTATACCGCAGATTGCTCTTAGGCATTTTTTCTGTACCAAAAAGGCTTCGTTTATGTTCGTGGAGTTACCCCAGAGTACAAGCCCATACCTGAGTAACGAAGAAACATATCCGTGGTAAGCAGTAAGTGCAACTGCTTACCACGGATATTCACTCGCGGTACGTTTTAAACGTTTTATAGCAAATACAAATTGGTTTAGTTTTGTACTCAGGTGGTCGGTGTGGAGTTTACACAGGTGGTCTGTGTGGAGTTTGCCATTACAATGCTGGTCGAGAATTAGCCCTAGTTTGTATTCTTTAACTTCATTCATTAATTTGTTGTCCTTGACTTCTTATGATTTTGGTTTAGAATAATAATTTTGATAATTTATGTATTTTGTTTTATTTAAATTCTCACAGAGATTATTATTGTCGAGCCATTTTAAAACTTGTTTTACTGTTTCGTTTATGTTTTTTTTATATACAAGATGTAACATAAATAACGCATAACCTCTTAAGGGGTTATTGTACTCATCATTATGAACAACTTTTACTATGGGATCAAACCTAAAATCGCGAAAAAAAATCAGCTGTTCCCTACATTTTGACGAGTTATGCGAACATAAATGTAGGGAGCAGCTGATTTTTATTTCGTGATTTCAGGTTTGGACCCATAGTAAAAGTTGTTCATAATAATGAGTACAATGACCCGTTAAGAGGTTGTACGTCAATTATGTTACACCTTGTATACGTCATAGTTTTTTATCATTATTTTGTTATAAGAATAAGAAAAAGAATAATTTGTTTGCTGAAAATACAGGTTTTACCAGATGTGTACATTGGTGGTTTATGCACAGTCCATATTTTGCCAGTGTACGGCATGCAAATTAGTTTAGTTAGAGGAAAAGTGTTATAAAATGATTCTATTTTTAAATTTCGGTATTGTGTTCCTAAAGTATGTCAATATAAACTCGTTTTGAAGTTCGTAATTCGAACTTTACGATAATTATGAGAGTACGTAAAAGTTTTTTCAGTTCAGTACGGAATACTACACCAATTTATTTGTAAGGACATTACGCTGTGACGCGTAATTTAATTTAAGATAATAAATTATTTCCGTTATTATCTCGTCAACTTCGATACAAATAAATAAAATTGAAGTGTCTGTTTGTAATGTTAAACGTTTTACTAAACTAAATTAAACTTGTTCCCATTTAAATGGTAGTATGCTTAAGATCTTTATTATTTATTTATACACTAGCTGTGCCCCACGACTTCGTTCGTATGGAAGTCGTAAGATACACAATACTAAAATAACAGCCACATTTTAACAAAACTCCCTCGTCCCCCGACCCGTCGCGTCGCATCGCCCGCCCGCGCTATTGACTCCTAAGGTCATAGCGTGATGTTAAATAGCCTATAACTCTCGAGAATTGGGCTACCGAATGCTAAAAGAATTTTTCAAATCTGCTTTTTTGTTCATAATTTCATGGGTTTTATTTTTTGCGCGGAACCCTAATTATTTTTCTAAAATAAAAGTAGCCTAAGTTACCCGCCATAACATCAGCTATCTGCCAGTCAAACTCCCGTCTAAACCCGTCCAGCCATTTCGGAGATTAGCCGGAACAAACAGATAGACAGACAAAATTTTTAAAAATTGCTTTTTTCTTATAGGTACCGTATATACTTTCTTATGCCTTAAGTAAAAAGTTGTTATTTTGACATTACAAACAGATACTTCATTTTTATTTATTGGTATAGATGTATAGATAAGTAGACACGTTGCGCCGACACCAAATACATTGGGATTAGGGCAGGAGAATGATGATGACGTATTCGGGCCAAGGTTCAAGTTTATAGATCAACGAAATAAGATATTTTTTTATACAAACTGTATTCACCGCCAAAGGGTTAATTTTTGAAATGTCTTTTGTGACGTTTCCATTATTTTACTTATATGTTATTTATACCAATTTTCGAGTTAAGGGGGAAGCGCTAAGGTAGCCGCGAAATTCAAACTTTCTTACGATTTTTGCAATTTGCGGCTCAGTGTCTCGGTGTATGTTGATTAAAGTATAATTCGCGACCGGAACAAATATGTATTTACAGAATTATAATCATTAAAATCAGTATACAATTTCTTAAGTTAGTATAATCCTGAAATATTAAGATTTCACAAAATAGTCATTCAATAGACTTACTTGGTCTTAGAGAGTTGTATAGATGACTTTAATTATTATAATTCTATTAATACATGTCTGTCACTGTCGCGAATCTTATTATAATCAACATACAACCTAATGCTGACCTGCAAATTGCAAAAAACGTAAGAAAATTTGTATTCCGCGCTACCCTGGCGCTTTCACCTTATTCCAGCTACGCAGTAAATCCCTCCACTGTAATATTTACTACCCCTTTCACCCCGTCAAGTGTTGATTTCCGAAAAACCTTGTTACACGTTATATTCAGTTTTAAAAATAAATACGGAGCTTCGAGTTAATCGGACTTCGCGTAAAAATTCTTTCATACAAACTTTGACACCCCAAATACTACTCTATTGGGTAATTTAGAAAAACTAAAAAATGAAAAACTTTATAGTTTACTTACGTAAGTATTCGTGCCAAGTTTTAAGTTTATTAACTCAAGGAATAAGTTTTTTGATACAAACGAAATCCCTCCTTTTCACACCCTTAAAGGTCGAATTTCCTAAAACCCCTTCTTAGTGCTCCCCTACATTAGAAAAGGAAGCCGTGTGCAAAATTTCACGTTCCTAGTCCCAGTAGTGGGTTGTGCGTTGATATGTTAGTCAGCCAGTTTCTCCTTAAAAGGAGAAAAAAAATATTAAAAAAATAAAATCATAAAATATATAAATATTATAAAAAATAGTATAGTTTGTCTGTATAACTCCTCCTAAATCTTGCAACGGATTTTGATGCAATTTTCATCATCAGTTAGATAATTTTTCACGGAAGATTTATCTATACAACGTGTATCTGGACGTACGACATTAAATGAAAACGAGCACAGTACTAGTCCATTGAAACATTTTAAAACACGAAGATTAGTAGATAATGGAAAATTAAAAAATTGCCATTTCATTCATTAAAACTTTAATTAAAAATTGCGTTACTTGCGACTCCATTTACTCTTATTCAGTATTTATCCTTATCCAAAGAAATATGCAAGTATTCCTGAGTATTAAATGTAGATCATAATTGTTTTTTACAGCATATCATTCTAATGAATACTTTAGAAGATATCAAAGGTTAAAGCCACCGAAAAAAAAAAATTAAGAAATTCTATACACAATTAATTAAATACTTACTTGAATTATAAACTACATTTTTCACCTGTTTTTTTCTAAATGACACCCGAGCAAAGCCGGGGCGGGTCGCTAATTAGTTAATCGCAATTAGTTAACAGCAGAACTACAAGATTAAAAGAAAAAATTATATAATATATTTTATTTATTTAAACTTTATGCACAAGTAACAAAAAAAAACCGTAGAAAGGCGGACTTAGAGCCAGAGGCATTTTCTACCAGTGAACCCTAGGATGATGCAGAGACAAAACAAGGCAGGTGCAACATAAGAAATAAAAATATAATAACTTTCACAGAACAACAAACAGAATAAACTATGTCAGGAGAAATAACGTATTATTGTGTTTAACGCTTCGAAGGACGCTACACGGAGGACACAGTGTACTCGTAACAAGAAAACGTGTGGCGTCTCGTGTGCGTCCCGCAACTGTTACTATGTAGTAGTGTATAGCATCATTGTGTTTGTTATTTAATCATTAATTAATTATTCAATTGATGATTGATTAGAACTGTAGAGTCGTTGTACGTTATCCGTTCATAGTATAATTAATCTCTATGTAATTAAAAAAGGAGAAACTGACTAAAGCTACCAGTAGTTTCGGGTGTGCGCTGATATGTCAGTCTAGGCTTCCCTTTATAATGTAGGCGAACACTGAGGAGGGGGCTCTGAAAAGTCAACCTAAGGTAGGAAGATATGGTCCAGTCCAAACATAAATTTAAAAACCCCCGACACACATCTATCTATAACCTATTCATTGAGACCATTCCAACGAGCCCAAACACGATACCTCTCCTGTAAGTTGGTGAGGGAGTTGGGTATCCTGCAAATTCCAGGTGATGCCGCAGCATCGGTTCAAGGTTACTGTGTTCTTATAATAAGTATCATTGAAGTAACAGAATACCAAATTGCGACTCGACCAGACCTGTGGAAGATGCTCACATCTATTTATCAACTATAAAAGAGCTAATAATCTTCAAACGGCTGAATAGGTTTTCTTGTATCATAGCTCGATCAAGTCACCATTAAAAAAAATATTAAAAATCTAAATCGGTTCACTCGTTTGGGAGCTACGATTCCACAGACAGATACACAGATAGACACGTTAAACTTATAACACCCCTCTGTTTTTGTCGGGGGTTAAAAGTGATCACAATGACGGAAAGAACAAGTGGACAGGTTTATCAGTAACAGAAGGCATGCTGTTGAGCTGCAGAAGGTATCCACTGGTACTTTACCTATTATAATACTTCAACTTAAGACAAACATCGCGTATTAACGAAATGTTGGTTCAAACCGACACTAAGCTAAAAATTGGTTTAGGTAGGTACCTGCACTGTAATTGGAAACACACAACATTAAACTAAACATCAAGTAAATAACAACATAATTATAATGACTTAAAAATAGTTGTTAAAAAAACTGAAAACCCGCAAAAAAACCAAATTGAGCTACTGTTAGATACTGAAACAATTGTTCTGGTACATACCAGTAACATCTCGAGCCAGCGCCGGCGCCGCCAGCAGCAGGCACCACAGAGCTATCATCTCGCTCACTGTGTCAAGTCTGTCCCAGGCTTGCTACTGGTACACACTGTACACACTGCTTGAAGACTCAACCTCTACTAAAAGGACAACCGCGACTCGTTCGAACTTTGAAAGTATCTCGATAAGGAACACTAACTTTGCATTATCTGATTTCAAAAATGTCATTGAGTGACAGCGTCTTAGGCGCGAAAATAGTAGTGTTTAGGGTAAAGACTGTTTTCCGTAAGTAGTCAAATATTCTATGGATTTTAAGGAAAAACTTTTTTTTTTTTATAAACGTAACACTTCCATGTTTCCAGTCACTTGCACTACTTTTTTTTTAATATTTGATATTTTTCCGCTACTTAATCTTATTTTTTAGAGGATGCTTAGTTTTTTATTTACTTTTGAATGGTCAAGCACGGACACGACACTCTACAGCCACTTCGCAACATGTTGTAGCAAGGCGCAAGAAGCCGCGGTCGTGATATGCAACACTCGAGCGCTTCAATGTCACTGTCAATGGGTTTCTGATCTTGTGAGTTACACACAGAGCGCTTCTACGGTACCCACAGTTTACCGCCAACGCGACTCAATCCTATTTTCTATCAATAAATGAAACACTTTTTATCAGTGTAGAAGTTGTTCTATAGACTAAAATCTATATCAGATGTTGACATAATTATACCATGATTCCATAAAAATCTTTTTAAAACCAAAATACTGAACTACTATGCGAATATTGCTATGTGTAAAATGTCTACATTTCTATCTGTAATATTTATGGTGTACGTACTAAAGAGTATTTCAAAACTCAAACTCAAAGCATTTATTTCAATTAAACCAATTACAGGCACTTTTGAATTGTCAAAGAGTCGGTCAGTTAGTCAGAAAATTGAAGCTAGTCGCCCATTCCAAAACGTAGATCTCTATGGAGAAGAATGGGCAAGAAACTCCATGGACACTCTTTTAAATCAAAATTGTTACAAAATCCTGGGTAGGTACATTGTTCTTGTTCTTGTTGCTTCTATATGTGAGAACAATGTAAAAAATAGATAACTAAAACAATTTAAAATATAAGATTAAAAATAAGCCCTGGCAGCTAAGAGATGACCAGTCTCCACTGACGGCGCCCGTTCACGAACATGACGCGTGGATCAGCACCATCCAGCTCAACCATTTTGTAGGGAACCGAATGATCCAACACACGCGCCACCATCAGCGAGACATTTAAGTGAGCATGACATACTCTCAACTGCCATACTCTTTCAAGTCAACATACCTACATCATAACATAAAACCGCTCCATGGTACTCACATTTACAAAATTGAAAAGATGCTTCTAATTTATACAAAACTATAGTTTGCAATGATTGTAATTAAAAGATTAGTAAACACTAAATCTATAGTCTATATATAGTCAATAAGTCTATAGTAGGTAATAACATAATGTCAGAAAAAAAAAGGGACGCATTTCTTCCAAACAAAAAAAAAAAAAATTAACAAAGCCCAAGTGGCTGTGGAGCAGGACCAGCATTATATATTCTATCTATCTATCTATACTGAACTCCCGAAAAACACAACCTGATATTTTTTTACGCAGGTATATTTTGGAAGCTTACCTTTTTACCTTTTAATTGTAAACTTTTTTAATTAGTTTTTTTCTCATCGTTATTACAATATATAATATTGTTTATTTATTTGGAAGAAACATTTAGAAAATGTTTGTATTTTATTTCCCACTATCTTCTGCCCGCGACTTCGTCCGCGTAATTTTTTTTATGCCTGCAACCTTCGCGCAAATTCTAGCAATAAGTTGATAAAGTTTTATCGCAATCGGATTAATGGCAGCGCATAGAGGACAAAATAAATATACATTTTTATTTATATAGACTAGCTATGCCCCGTGACTTCGTTCGCGTGGAATTCGTAAGATACACAATATACTATAAAAACTTATTTATAAAAGAAAACAACCGACTTCCAAAAAAAAAAACACTACAAAGTGAAAAATAACTTTAATTTCAGAAGTCAGTGTCTTTGGTTTAGTATTTTCGTTTTTTGCCGCCGACTTCCGAAATTAAAGTTATTTTTCACTTTGTAGTTTTTCTTGGATGTCGGTTTGTTTTTTTTTTTTATAAGTAATTTTTTATTTTCCACTTTTTAGTTGTGGTACCTACCAAACCCAAATTCGTATACCTACCAGTACTTGCTAAGTAAATAACAGTGACAGGAAATTATTATAACGTCATCAACATACACTAAATGGAAAAAATACGTATTATTAAGGCTAACTCAAAAACCACTCATCAAAATTTCAAGAAATTTATATGCGACCAGCTCAGGAGTATAGGTACCCTTTCAAATAAAAACTTTGCATAAAGGCAAATATATGTAGAGCTAAGTCTTGTCAGAAGTTTGGAAGGCGTAGTTTCATCAGGTTTGGACGCCGTCGCAAACAAATGATTAAATCAACCACACGACGAATAAAAAACACCTATGTACTATACCCATGTTTGCAAAGAAATAAATGATTTGATTTGATTTGATTTGATTTGACGACAGATCGTTGACGAAGTCTGTCTTCTGACAATCAAGGCCGCATATAAGCGCAATTTGAAGCACATTGCCATTAAAATCATTTATAGCCAGAGTACATCTTTTGACAATTCCAATAAGCCCAAACACGGCTAGGATACATTGTTGTATTACGGAGTTCCGGTGCCTACCTTCCGGCTTCATCATCAAATCAGTTCGATGGTACCATTTTCATCAGAGCCATTTATTTAAATTTGCTTCGTCATAGTCGCTTAACTATTTTAATCGAGATATCTTATCGCTACCCATGAAATACTTATCATTGAGGAGTTCCCTTGGCCATCTATGATCTTCTTCGTCAGTTCAGTTCTGCACCAAATGAACTTTCTGAATGCAAATGCTTGACTTATTGATAAAATACCACAATCACTATGTGTATGCCTATAATATTTGAGGAGTTTCCTTAATTCCTTATGGATCCTATCATCAGAACTGGATTTTGATAAAAATGGGACCAATCTGGAAGTATGTCTTTTTAAATAACAAAACCCCTAAAAAATGTTCAAAGCAAACAAAAGAACCTTTGAAGAAAGAAGCTTGGAAGTGTTAGAATTTTGTACTCCTGGAAAAACGGTTTACAGGTTTCAATTATTTGAAGCCCAACCATAGCCCTTATGCACCGCTGTAAAAACTAATTCAATGTCAGTCGAATTCCCCCAAAAATTACACCATGCCTCAGGACTGGAGCAACTAAACCATGATATGCAGTTAACAAGGTATTGATACTTTTTTTTTTTTTGTGGATGTGAAATCATCAAATGACTTCTCCCGCTCTGGGCGGAGCGAGAGGGCATGTCAGACTTTTACTGACTAAAACCCACCCGTGTTCCTTCTGTTGCCTGTGCCGGGGCCACGGTAACTCTTTCGAACATCCCGCAACCCTAGCTGGCATCGGCCCTAGCGGACCCCGTCAATAGTGCTGACATCTCTTTGAGGTGCGCGTGGAACACAACGCGCCGTCGACTCGGGCTTGGTCCTTACCAGACGGCGAGCTACCCATTACTCGCCGTCCGCAAGCCCGCGCCTGCGGTGGCCGGGAATCGGCTGCCAATTCCCGACGCCCAGGGCGTCTCCTGCGGCGACTAGGGGCGTGAGGGCACAAAGCTTGCCTCTCCCTCACGCGTCCCGCCTCCTCCTTCGCGAGCATTACTGCTTCGCAGAAGGAGGTAATGGCTTCCCATGTACTCTCGCTCCATACCATGGCCTGGACCAGGGCCGGACGCGAGAGATCGCCGCCGCCGATCGCTTCCGCGAGGACACGGTGGTGCTCCGCCCAAGCCGGGCAGACCTCCACCGTATGCTCCACCGTGTCCTCCGGGCGATCCACACAGTGGTAACACCCGGGCGTTTCCTCCCGACTTAACCGGAACAGGTACCTCCCAGCTAATCCAGGATATTGAAAACGTGATCTGCATTTACGGTTATTATTTGCCTACCTGTATGCTTTGAACGTGAATCGAAGAGGGTCTTTCTTTGCATAGATTTCGTTCGTCGTTGTAAACATAGGTACTACCCAGTCAGCAAGGTGTAGCGGGGCTGACTGCGCAGGAGTCAGGGTGCCCCGCACTTACATTGAGTACAGTTCTTTCACATTTTTTTTCCACTAACTTTGCATCACTGTCAAAATCACAAAGATATTTATTGTCATATTATATTCGTTTTATACAAGACGAATATATTGACATGTTTTATTTTACTTATTTATTTAACAGTTTATGTACACACATATAAACAAACAAGAAGAAAGGAACAGAAAAATACGTACAAAGGTGATGCTTATTTCTAAAGAAATCTCTTCCAGCATACCTGCGATAGGAAAGTAGATAAAGAGATGTAGACATCGTGTGTAAGAGTAAAAGAGAAAACAAAATACATAAAATCACAAACGATACACTAATATGAATATATACAAATATATATATAAACATAAAATATGAGTACATACAAATACATACATTATACTACCAAAATAAATATCACTAAAATATATACGATAATAATGAAGCATAACATAATAAGAACTAACAGCTATGACGAAGTGGAAAGATAGTGTTCTTTCACTCTTCTTTTAAACACTGCAACAGTTTGGCAGTCCCTGATGTCAGGCGGAAGTGAGTTCCATAACCGAACCGCATGCACAGCGAAGGAGTAGGGGTAGAAGTCGGTTGAGTGGGGAGAGGATTTAAGGAGATTTCTAAGAAGCGACCTGCAAGGTGCATCAGAAGGACGAGCGTAGGAAAAGCGTTCCCGCAGGTAGGATGGCATTTTAGGATTGTGAAGGACGTTAAATAGCAGACACAATATCCGAGCGTTCCTGCGAAGTCGAATAGGGAGCCACTTGAGTATCTTGCGAAAGTTAGAAACGTGATCATACTTTTTAAGATTAAAAACAAAACGAATACATATATTTTGCAAACGCTCATGTTTGTCAAAATCACGGTGATCTTCATTCTCGTTATGATAAGGTTGCTACTGGGATGCTGCTGTCAGGGGTCAAATGACTGTGTACGGACTACAGGTAATCACCACCCGTGTCTCGTGAAGGTGATGAGGTCCCCAGAGCGGTCAGGCGTCAGTAACGTATAATGTTCCCAGTGCAGCCAGGCGTCAGTAACGTATAATGTTCCCAGTGCAGCCAGGCGTCAGTAACGTATAATGTTCCCAGTGCAGCCAGGCGTCAGTAACGTATAATGTTCCCAGTGCGGCCAGGCGTCAGTAACGTATAATGTTCCCAGTGCAGCCAGGCGTCAGTAACGCTGATATTTGTGTAACATTGTAAATTGTTATTATTGCACAAATCAGCAGAAATTAGGAAATCAACCAGGTTACATGCAGTTCTCATTAGGAACGTAGCAATTTTATTATGTGTGTCAATGTTACAATGTTAGCTTGTCGTCATGCACCACCGGACCAACCACTGTCCCACCTTACTGGCAGCAGCGGTACCTTCATAGAAGCCAAAAAGCCGGGCTTGCCCTACTAAAATCATAATTTACAACAACAAACGTAAGCATAACTATAAAAAATATATTTAAAAAAACACCAATTCTTATACGTACGTTCTTGTACGTTTAAGGTTATCAAATAAACTATTTTAATTTTTTTTTTTTTTATGAACTCGAACTCAAACATTCATGTCATAGGAATAATAAAATTTCGAATTCCACGTAATCTGCCGCGCGCACTAAGCTAGGTGGCCACATCTACGCACTCATTGAACTCAATCATTCATAGGTAAGAAAGGTAAGAATAAAATTTAAATTCCGCGCTTTGTTGCCAAACCTACGCTACACTACAGGCCAATAGATAGATAGATAGAATATTCTTTATTGAACACCATAAAAATTACAGATATAAATTTTACACATAGGGTGACACAATGGGTGGGGTCTTATCGCTATACAAAGCGAATAAATGCGCCTTCTCGCTCACACTCGTCGGGGCTTGGAATGGGGCTTTTATATCTTTCTTTGTCTCGCAGTTTTCGCCTAAAAATTGCTGTAGAAATGTTTACATTTGTTGACATATTGGTAAGTACCATGTAAGTACTTATACGCAGATTTCTTATGAAATCAAAAGCCAGGCTTTTGAGAGGCATTAAGTTCGCGCAAATGCACTATCCGCGTAGACCCGCGTAAAGTGAGTTACGAAAGGGACTCACACTCAGTTTGTTATTGTTTTGATATTTTGAGAATAGTATTTTCCAGGTGCTGAGGTTATGAATTAGTTTTATTATTTAAAATAATGTGATAGTTATTGCGGTGCTGTCATTTTGTGATTACATATTTATTATTTTAATCAAAATGTGAATTCGGAAACTGTCGTCGAAGTAAAGAGTTACTTATTATCAGAAAACTTAATGTATTTACATATATATGTTACGGCTAAAACCCGAAGTGCGGCTACAACTAGTTTTAGCCGGCTACAACTAGGTGTGTTGTGTAGTCACAGTACTAACCTAACCTAACCTAACCTACCTTTCAGCCCACACCTAGTTGTAGCCGGCTAAAACTAGTTGTAGCCGCACTTCGGGTTTTAGCCGTAACATATACATTACGTTTTCTGATAATAAGTAACTCTTTATTTCACCGTAACCGACCTCAAATTACTGACTGTATTTCTCCGAAATAAAAACAAGTATTTTTGTTACTCGAGAACAGATTAAAATAGGCACCTACCGACTCATTCGATTGTTTATTAAGCATGAGTATGTTGAATTGTTTAATAAGCATGAATAGTGTTGTTTGTATGGCATTTTTAATTTTAGTAAACCACTGAAAAACTAACATCTTTTTATATCCCATCAAGATAACAAAACATTAATTTTCGTATCGAAGAGGTTCTTCATAGGTGTTTTGAAATGAAGATTAAAGTTGGCATGATCAATAAGATTAAGTATAATTAATGTTAAAAGGTAACCTTTCTGATGACATAAAATTGAATTCATAAAATAATGCATACAGAAATAGAACAATAAATTAATAATTTGGAGGCCATCTGGTGGCTTCTGATTGAAAAATTTTACATGCGACAAGCGAATTATGAAAGGTGAAAATATTCGGCGGCTATGCAGTGTAGATATGCGTAGATATGCGTAGATATGCGTAGATATGCGTATGCATTAATATAGATGGCGCTTATGACAATTACGTACCTACTGATGCTTGAAATATGTATCTTCGTATTTTAAAGGTTTTCTAACCAAAATTTTAATAATGGTTTAGTTCTACAAACAACCATAAACAACATAAGAAAATCTCTTAGTTGTCTGTTTTTTTTTTTAATCGTAAAAATCGTTGGCTTGCCCTAATTTATATCCTTAGGCACGCCACTGCTTACTGGTGGGTACCACCTTACTGGTGGGTACCACTTACTGGTGGGTACCACCTTACTGGTGGGTACCACCTTACTGGTGGGTACCACTTACTGGTGGGTACCACCTTACTGGTGGGTACCACCTTACTGGTGGGTACCACTTACTGGTGGGTACCACCTTACTGGTGGGTACCACCTTACTGGTGGGTACCACTTACTGGTGGGTACCACCTTACTGGTGGGTACCACCTTACTGGTGGGTACCACTTACTGGTGGGTACCACCTTACTGCTGGGTACCACTTACTGGTGGGTACCACCTTACTGGTGGGTACCACCTTACTGGTGGGTACCACTTACTGGTGGGTACCACCTTACTGGTGGGTACCACCTTACTGGTGGGTACCACCTTACTGGTGGGTACCACCTTACTGGTGGCTATCACCTTACTGGTGGGTACCACCTTACTGGTGGCTATCACCTTACTGGTGGGTACCACTTACTGGTGGGTACCACTTACTGGTGGGTACCACTTACTGGTGGGTACTACCTTACTGGTGGGTACCACCTTACTGGTGGGTACCACTTACTGGTGGGTACCACCTTACTGGTGGGTACCACCTTACTGGTGGGTACCACTTACTGGTGGGTACCACCTTACTGGTGGGTACCACCTTACTGGTGGGTACCACCTTACTGGTGGGTACCACTTACTGGTGGGTACCACCTTACTGGTGGGTACTACCTTACTGGTGGGTACCACCTTACTGGTGGGTACTACCTTACTGGTGGGTACTATCTTACTGGTGGGTACCACCTTACTGGTGGGTACTACCTTACTGGTGGGTACCACTTACTGGTGGGTACTACCTTACTGGTGGGTACCACCTTACTGGTGGCTATCACCTTACTGGTGGGTACCATCTTACTGGTGGGTACCACTTACTGGTCGGTACCACTTACTGGTGGGTACCACTTACTGGTGGGTACCACTTACTGGTGGGTACCACCTTACTGGTGAGTACCACCTTACTGGTGGGTACTACCTTACTGGTGGGTACCATCTTACTGGTGGGTACCACTTACTGGTGGGTACCACCTTACTGGTGGCTATCACCTTACTGGTGGGTACCATCTTACTGGTGGGTACCACTTACTGGTGGGTACTACCTTACTGGTGGGTACCATCTTACTGGTGGGTACCACTTACTGGTGGGTACTACCTTACTGGTGGGTACCACCTTACTGATGGGTACCACCTTACTGGTGGGTACCATCTTACTGGTGGGTACCACTGTACGACCTGATGATGTCCAGCCAGGGTCAGCACAGGGCTTCGGATGGAACCAGGGGAGCCTTTGAATAAAACACAGCAACCCTGTTCCAACGGTATATTTCGCAGCTTGAAAAAAGGGCATTATTCTAAGTCCATATGATCCTTATATATTCGTCGGAGAATCTTAACACCGCGTGGTCTAATATTGGTACAACGCCATCTATCGAGGCACCGAGAACTAATGAAACAAAACAGTGTGCCTAGGGTATTTTCAACATAGTCGACACAGTACTAACGAGGTTATACATTCTCCCCCCATTAAGGGCAAGCATAAATTGACCTTAATATTATAACAAGTTGAGGCAACAACAAACATTAAATATTACGTACTAACCAACTAAACTAATGTCACATTAACAATTGTATAGGTATAAACTAAAATGGTAACAACAGCAAAAAGAGAAAAAAAAACAATTTGATTTTAACAACCGTGCATACTTATTTATGCATTCTCCTTCCCACACAAATACACAAACATATTACACCAATTAAATAGGCTATTCAGTAACAGGAAGCAAACATAATTTAGATACAGGTCTTCTAATAATCGAGTTTTTCGTTTTAATAGTGACCACTCGTACGATCCCGTCATTACCTGGATGCTCTTCCTCTACTAAACCCCAAACCCAACGACACGGAGGAAGGCCGTCTTCCTTGATTAAAACCACATTTCCTTTTTTCGGAGAGGGAGTTTCCGAGGTCCATCTATGTCTATAAAAGAATTGCCTCAAATATTCCTGAGACCACTTTCGCCAGAATGTTTGCAACATACGTTGGGTATACTGCCATCTCTTTAACGAGCTTAAGTTAGAATTTTCAAAGTTATAATCTGGCGGCGTAACAAGAGGCTCACCAACCAGAAAGTGGCCAGGAGTCAAAATTTCCGTATTTTCAGAATTGGTTCCCAATCTAGACAGTGGCCGGGAGTTTAGACACGCTTCCACTTGTGCTAACACAGTTGCTAGTTCCTCGTAAGTCAGAGTGGAAGTGCCAACGACGCGTTTTAGGTGATATTTCACCGATTTTATTCCAGCCTCCCACAGTCCCCCAAAATTGGGCGCATGAGGCGGAATAAAATGCCAGGACGTTCCATTAGTCCCTAAAGTTTCCGCTATCTCCGATAAAATACTATTGTTTTCCCTGGTAAAGAGAACACCCAGTTCTTTTGCAGCGCCTAGAAAATTTGTGCCATTGTCGCTCCACACCTCCTGGCAATGGCCCCGTCTCGCTACAAATCTTTTGAAGGCCTGCAAAAATCCTTCAGACGTAAGGTCAGACACTGCTTCAATATGAACTGCACGCGTTGACATGCAGACAAACAAACATATATATCCTTTATAAGATTTATGTCCACGTCCCTTTGCTGTACGTAATTGAATAGGTCCAGCAAAGTCTACACCACTACGAAGAAATGCGCGAGAGGGTTTGGCACGAGCGGAGGGTAGCTGTCCCATCAGTGGATTACAGGTAAGCCCATTGTTTTTAACGCATAAAACACATTTCCGTATATGGCTGGATACAAGCTGTTTTGCTCCGAAGATCCAAAATTTATTATAAATGTAATTCAAAGTTAATTGTGTACCCCCATGAAGGGTTTGTCTATGACCGAAAGCAATAATTAAATTAGTAAAATGTGATTTTTTTGGTAAAACAATGGGGTGTTTTCTTGAAATATTTAACTCGGATGCTTCTAATCTGCCGCCTACCCTTAAAATATTTTTTACATCTAAAAATGGATTTAATGTTTTTAAAATACTTTTTGATTTAATTTGTTCTTTCTTTTCTAATGCCTTTATTTCCTCTTCAAAATGTTTTCTCTGACACAATCTCACGCAAGTCTCAAAAGCTTCATTTATTTCTTCGGTTCGTAAATAACCCTTCCACATTTTTTCAGATCTGATCTTCTTTGTTGCCAACATACGCCTACAATATGCTATAACCCTGGTAAGCCGCGTCAAAGTTGCATATCGTTCACAGATATCCAAATCTTCTACAACGTGATGGACTCCAACTGCCTCCAAGTCAGTGTTCAAATCTTGGGATTTATCATATCTTATGTTTATTTCCCGCAAGAAATCAGGTCCTTGAAACCACAATGAATGCTTGCTTAGCTCTGCAGGGAGCATGCCCCTGGATGCGCAGTCGGCAGGGTTTTGTTTTGTAGAGACATGCGACCATTGCCATGGATCCAACGAGGTAAGTATCTCTGACACCCTATTCGCGACAAATATCTTCCATTTATTTGGCAAACCATTAAGCCAAGCCAGCACAATGCTGGAATCAGTCCAAGCTCGCACATTTTGTTTCTCTATATGCAATACCTTTGCTACTTCTAGCAAAAGTCTTTTCAGCAATACTGCCCCGCACAATTCTAGTCGCGGAATCGACACTTGTTTTATCGGCGCGACTTTGGTTTTGGCAGTAACCAACGAAATCTGAATGTTGCCCGTCGAATCAATCACACGGAGATAAATGACCGCAGCATATGCCGATTTCGAGGCATCGCAGAAGCCGTGTAATTCTACTCTGGCATTGCTAGAATTGGTACCTACCCACCTGGGTACCGCAATATTTTTCAACTCACCTAAACTACTGCGGTAAGTATACCATTCTTTTTTGATTTCATATGGGATTTCCTCATCCCATTTGATCCCAGAAATCCATAATTTTTGAATCTGCAGTTTGGCCAGTACAATCACGGGAGCTACCCATCCTAAAGGGTCAAATAATCTTGCGATTTCCGATAATACCTTTCTTTTTGTTACAGGTTCCTGCAGCGGAGACAACTTGACGGAGTACTGGAAGCTGTCGCAGCTTCTGTTCCAGGTAAGTCCCAGTATTTTTATTATCGAATCTTGCTTAATGTTGATCTCTTTACCTACACTTTCTTGTCCTTTACACCTTTCACCGATTATTTTTTCCAGTAATTCATCACTGTTGCTCGACCACTTCTGTAAATTGAATCCTGCTTTAGCCAGTAACTCCTCCATTTGACTATAAATTTGTAAGCCTTCTTCAACAGTATCACAACCGGTCAGAAGATCATCCATATAATAATCGTTGAGGACTCTTTCAGCCGCCAGTGGGTAATTCGCTCCTTCATCATACGCCACTTGCTGCATCGCTCGAACCGCTAAGAACGGCGCAGAAGACGTCCCGAAAGTTACGGTAAGTAACTTATAATCCTTAATGGGCAAATCCTTGTGATCTCTCCACACAATGCGTTGAAAGTCTGTGTGTTCATCGGCCACGCGCACCATCCGATACATTTTAATTATATCCGATATTAAACAAATACGGTGAGTTCTCCACCGTATTAGTAAATGTCGCAAATCAGGTTGCAGCCCAGGACCGATCATTAAATCATCGTTAAGAGCTATCCCATTACTTCCCCTGCAGGAAGCGTCAAAGACGACTCGGACCTTTGTTGTGTCCTTGTCGTTTCTCACAACCGCATGATGAGGTAAGTAGACCGCATGTTTATTGTCTATATCCGCTTCGGCTACTGGCTTCATGTGACCTAGTAGTAAATATTCTTGTATTACCTCGGCGTATTTTGCTTTAAGCTCCACATTTTTATTAAGTTTGGCTTCCAGGGCATGAAATCGCTTTATGGCAATGGATTTTGATCCGCCATATTTGCAGCCTGGATCTTCGCTTCGGAATGGTAAGTTCACTATGTAACGGCCTTTTACGTCTCTTAGCGTCGTAGCTTCAAACAGCTCTTCGCATTTTATTTCTTCTTTTGTCATTTTCTGTTGACTAGGTGGTTCTTGATCTGTTTCCAGTTCCCAAAATCGTTTTAGTAAGTCCTCTTCCTTTTGCACTTGACAATGTAATGATAGTACACCTTCAGTTTCAATAGCCGATGAATCTACAACTCCAGATAAAATCCAACCTAAAGCTGTAGACTGAGCAATAAGCGAACCTGTAGGACTATGCATCAACCCTTCATTTATTATTTGACTGTACATCTCAGCTCCTAATAAAAGGTCAATTTTATTAGGTTGATGATACTTCGGATCAGCAAGATCAATCCCTCCTAGTTCTGACCATTCCAATACATCTACTTTCCTCGTTGGAAGGAGCGTAGTGATTGAGGACAGAACATGAGCCTTAAAGGTGAATGCGCAATGTGGATTGACTCTAGATCGAATTTTCATGTAGACTATTGATTTGGAAAGTAATTCTTGATCTCCCCCTAGACCAGAAATCTTACTTCTCAACGAAATCTTTTTTAATTTCAGGTCCTGAACCGTGCTTTCTGTGACAAAGTTTGCCTGTGAGCCTTGGTCCAGTAACGCTCTTAAAACGTGAAGATTACCGAATTTCGACTCTGCCTTGACTAGCGCCGTCGCTAGCAAAACCTGTTTACAAATTTTACCTGTCGAAAAACAGCTAACTACCGACGTTTGGTTCTCTGTTTTTTCAGCAGAACCCCTTGCCTTAGGAGATTCCGGCTCCTGCTGCGAAACGCCTTTGCCCGATTCCCGGTTTGAATTGACATCAGTGGTCTCAGGCGTATCTGAGTTCTTTGGGTGTAATAGTGTGTGGTGACGACGATGGCATAATTTACATTTGGTACTAATGCGACAAACCCTCGCAGTATGGTTATTGCCCAAGCAGTTAAAGCATAACTTTTTTGTAGTGACGAAATCGCGACGATTGTCCACTAATTCACGAGAAAATTTCTTACAGCCACTTAACCTATGTGTATCTTCAGAACAAAACGAACAGACAACTTCGGATACATGTAATGATTTCAATTTGGAATTATTATTGTTGTTAGTTCTGTTTGCTGAAGGTTTATTGTCAATAAACTCTAGGGCCCTGTATCTATTTGTTAGAAACTCCTTAAATTGCTGATAAGTCGGCAAGTCATCGGAACTGTTGCTACTACTGAATTCAAACTCCCATTGCTTTCTCGATTCCAAGTCCAATTTTAAAGTTAAAATGTGAATAATTATTATATCCCAATTTGCTACATCTATTCCGAGGTTTGCCAACCCACTTAAGCAGTCACTGGTAGTGTCTACTAATTCCTTTAAGTGATATGCTGATTCTGCAGTAATGTTTTTCTGACTAAGAAGTCGCCTTATCATGTTGTGAGATAGATACCGTTTATTATTATACCTACCTTTTAATAACAACCAACATCTTTCGTAGTTGTCGTCTGCAATCGGTATTTGCCTTATTAATTGTTCGGCTTCACCGGTCAAGTAACTTTTCAAATAATGAATTTTTTGTACACTACTCAATTTTGAATTATTATGTACTAAGGAAATAAACAAATCTCGGAAACAAACCCATTCTTCATAATTTCCAGAGAATTTAGGGATAACTATTTTTGGTAATTGAACAGTCTGACATTTTGTTTCATCCTGTGGAGTCTCAGCGCATACGTTTTCATCTTTGGATTTTTTACCAAATAATAGCAAAACAGATTTCAATTCTGTTTTATATTCTAGATAACATTCTTCAGCTTCATCATACATATCGTTTTTTAAATATTCGTGATCACTTAACTGAGAACCAAATTTTTCGATTAACGTTTTGTGGGTATTAGTAAATACATCCCATAATTTTTCTAATGCTTCTAATCTCACTTGAACGTAAACATCCGTGATCCTTTCCTTAGGAGACTTTTTAAAGTTACGTCTGGCTTTAACAATGTTATTCAAATTGTCACTTTGAAGTAACAGTTTGGATTCCATCTTAAAAAATAACAAACAACTAGGCGAAGAAAAAAAACAAAATAAATAATAACAAGGATAAAATTAATTATCTGTTCAGCTTACAACTAAACCAACTGTAAAGGAAGGCAAAGGACTCAAGTCTAAACCAATTTTGTTAAATATCTTAAAGTGTAAAGTCTCTGGAACGTTTTCATAAAATTTGTAGAATGGTAACACCGATGACAATTAACGTCACTTCGAATGACAGTCCGCGTCACTGTCAACGTCACTTCGAATGACAGTCCGCGTCACTGTCAACGTCACTTCGAATGACAGTCTGCGTCACTGTCAACGTCACTTCGAATGACAGTCCGCGTCACTGTCAACGTCACTTCGAATGACAGTCCACGTCACTGTCAACGTCACTTTTGGAAATGACTGCCGTCACTATTTGACAGTGACAGTAAATGTCACTTTGACAGTCACCAATTTAAATTGTTCAAACACTCACGTTTCTTTCACTTGTTTCACTCACGAATGCACCAACTTCGTGACGTCACTCCACCTGGTCACCCTCGATTCTTCAGGTGGCTTCCGGGTCCAATATCCTGACAGCGCCAGCGCCTGTCTCGAAGTCCAAGGCAGGATTCACCACCAAACCCTGGCTCCTGATGCAGCAGCTCCTCACAAGCTGGTCTGCTTGCTCGGAAGACCCCCCCGACTCAGTCACGCAAAAAGTGCACCACCGCTAAGGTGCCCAGATACTGGTGTATCCGGCTCGAAGGACCATGTACGACCTGATGATGTCCAGCCAGGGTCAGCACAGGGCTTCGGATGGAACCAGGGGAGCCTTTGAATAAAACACAGCAACCCTGTTCCAACGGTATATTTCGCAGCTTGAAAAAAGTGCATTATTCTAAGTCCATATGATCCTTATATATTCGTCGGAGAATCTTAACACCGCGTGGTCTAATATTGGTACAACGCCATCTATCGAGGCACCGAGAACTAATGAAACAAAACAGTGTGCCTAGGGTATTTTCAACATAGTCGACACAGTACTAACGAGGTTATACAACCACCTTACTGGTGGGTACCACCTTACTGGTGGGTACCACCTTAGCGGTGGGTACGGTGGTTCAAAATTTGTATTTTTTTTAATCCAAACCCTACTTGGAGTAGGGTTTGGTTGATCCCGGTGTCACCACTGCGTCGACTGTCGGGAGGACACGGCGCGGCATACGCTAGCAGAGTGTGCCGCTTGGGAGGAGCCGCGCCGTGCCCTCATCTCTGGAGTAGGCAGTGACCTGTCGCTGCCGGCTCTCGTGAATTCTATTGTCGGCAGTGAGGAGTCCTGGGACGCGATGGTTTCCTTCTGCGAGACAGTCATCTCGCAGGAGACTGCGGAAAGGGAGAGGGAGATCACATCCTCTCACCCGGCCCGCAACAGGCGCACTGGGCGTCGGCGGAGGGCGGACAACGCCCTCTTCCAGCCCCCCTAAATGGGTCCAGGGGCGACGGACTCAGGGACGTCCGTCTTCCCCCATACATCGGACCCGAGGTGGCGGCGCGTAGTGTTCCACGCGCGCCCCTCTTAGACGTCGCGGGGGGAGTCAAACACCTCACTCCCCCCCTCGACATGAGGAGAGGCCTGCCGTGGCGGGCCGGCACCAGCCGGGGGTTGCGGAAGGATCGTAAGTTCCCGCGACCCTCGGCGTAGGTGTGAGATGGACCACCGGGGTGGTTTTTTGTCAGTAAGAGTCTGACAGACCCCTCCGCCCGCCCCAGGGCGGAGGACATCCATGAGGATTTTCTACCCCGAAACAAAAAAAAAGGGTTTGGTTGCTAAATATTGCAAGTATATTGATGCAAGAGATCAATCAAGAGAACGAGATTATTGGTATAGTGATCCTTATTGGAACTACAGTGCGGTCTCTAGACGCGACCACACATCGTGGTAGAGGAAAATGATAGGTACAAATAAATCAACTGTCGGCATGCGATAACAAATGTTGGCGTGCGATAACAAATGTTGGCGTGCGATAACAAATGTTGGCGTGCGATAACAAATGTTGGCGTGCGATAACAAATGTTGGCGTGCGATAACAAATGTTGGCGTGCGATAACAAATGTTGGCGTGCGATAACAAATGTTGGCGTGCGATAACAAATGTTGGCGTGCGATAACAAATGAAGGTAACACAAAATATGTTATGTGTACCAAGCTTAGCGCGGTTCTTGTATCGAACTGCAAAGAGTGTACCTAGTAAAGAAGAATTATTTTAATTTAAAAAAAAAATCATAGAGCTGTACCTAAGTTTAGTTATTGCCAGGATCTCATCAATGTTCATCACAACGAAGTGCAGTAAGCAACTCTAATACCGACCTATCCGGTCAGTTTGCCAATTACAGAATATTTCCTAGCACAAAACGACCTTCGCAGTGTTTATAGAACTCGCATGCAATAAACTGGAACACTACACAAAACTCATTTAACTTCAGTAAACAAGTAAAAATTGGTCAAAAGCTTGTCATTGGCGGGCAGAATGTCACCGACTTGGGACAGCAACCCACTTCCCTGACTGAAGCGGGACCTCGCGCGCGTTCCATTGCGGCCTGACCGCTACAGCTGATGACCTTCACTCTGCCCCCGATAATAAGAAATACGTATCTAACAAAAAATAAATACGGAGAAACAAATATTTTAAGTTGAAAAACGAGAAAACCCATGTTGTGATTTAGTTATTGCATTTATCAAAATTCTGTGAATGTACTATTTTTTGGCCCATACCTCCTCTTAATTTAGTATTATATCATGTTTGTATTGATAATATATATATTTTTTTCAACAAGAAACGTTTCTTTTTAGCAAAAAAAATACGGAAAATTACCTAGAACTAAGTAGGAAAGTCGTAAAACACCATAATGCGCCCTTTCCATTTAGCACAAATACAGCACTACCAAATCACCAATTACAGCAGTTATTTTCATAATATTACGTTTAACAATAAAAGGCGCATTTTATTATTTACGACTTTCATCCTTAGTACCTTAGCTGTTGCGGCTATTCAATCAATAATGTAATGCAATTAAAAATTAAAAATAAATCGCATCTACACATACGTCTGTTGAAAGGAGTGCTGTACTAAATTGAAAAGGCGCAAGTGGTCAATAGGTCCTTTTCTCCTAGTATTAGTTACGTCTTTTCATTGTCACACGCGTAACTTAGTGAATAGATGCGCCATTTTACTTCTCGATAAGAGTAGTTATTCATTGAAAGATTAGACTCATCTACGCAAATACGTCTTTTCATTTAACTTCCATCAAAACGTGTCCTTTCATCTTAATTAAAGTATAATTGATAATGGAGATGAGCCCTTCTTCACTGTGGTAAATCCGAAACTAAATGAGATTACAAAAATTAAAAAATATCAGCAGATTCATCTTTTTTTTCCTCATTCCGGCAATATATGTAGCTCAATTTTGGAAAAAAATTTAGATACGTCCTTTTTACTATCGGGGGCAACACTGAGGTGAAGCAGTAATGTTTTACGTAAACGTCGATATTTGCCACTGTTCTCAATTTTTGTACGTTTACTACCTTTTGCCCGCGTCTTCGCCTGTGTGGACGTGACAAATTATCCCATGGAGCACTAAGAGGAAAACTATCCTATGTTTTCCTAACCCAGCTCATGGTCTATCCGTGTACCAAATTTCATCCATTCAGTTACTTTCGCATTAAACACATAACATCATCCCTTGTTTCCCCAAAGGGTAAGGCAGAGGTGTACCGATAGTAACACCCACATTTCGCCGGTTATGTTAAGCCCCACGTAATAGGGGGCGAGCCTGTTGCCATCAAGTGGGCACAAATCCAGACTCTGGGCTGCTACTGACAAATTCCCGATGGAAAAACCCAATAACTTTCGCATATTAGTATAGTATGGATTTATTTCTGATTTGATTTCCCCTATTGTTTGCAATGGACATGATTGTGTTAAAAGTCGGGTTTTTAATTAAGGTTTTGACGTAGGTTGGTTCTTTGTGTGCAAGGTGATAGCCGACTCATAGCATCAAACATTTGGCTAGTGCCTTTTGTGATCAAAGGCGAAGGCTTGGCTCCCGCATTTGGGCAAATCTATATACGTAGTGATTGAGACCTCGACATTAAAGAAAAACTTCAATTTGTAAAATGTAAATACCCTCTATACCTACTTATCGGTATGATTACATTCAGAATGCGTTGAATGTCGGCGAAAGTTCCAAATGACTATTTTAGCGCGGTACAGCAACGGCACTGCAGCACCAAGCCGATAAACGGATCACGGAATATTGTTACAATAACGAACAGCACGCCTGTACTCCCCGAAGGGATAGGCAGAGGTGTTCCTATAGTAGTCCCGCATGTATGTGTGTGTAATTATGGTTATTGCAATTTTGTATGACACGGATTTCCGCAAGGTAACAGGCCCTGTTCGTGGTAGTTGAGACAATTGTGCGCCTCTCGCGGTCGCCGACAGTTCCGGCTGCGTGCGCTTGAAGTGACAACAGAATGATTCTCTAGTACAAAGTTAAAGCGTTGCTGCGTTTTTCCGTCTGCATTTGTCAGCAGCAGCCTGCGGTCTGCATTTGTCAGCAGCAGCCTGCGGTCTGCATTTGTCAGCAGCAGCCTGCGGTCTGCATGTGTGACAGTTGATGGCGATAGGCTCGCCCCCTGTTACGCCTCCTACGCGGGAAATTAACATAACTGACGAAATGTAGGTGTAATTATACAGGGTCAAATTAAATTAGCTAGCGAAACTCCGCACTCGACTGACTGCCTCGTTGGTCTGGTGGTCGCAAGCGCTACTGCTGAGCATGAGGTCCTGGGTTCGGTTCCCAGGTCGGGCAAAGTGTTATTGGGTTTTTCTATCTGGAATTTCTCAGTAGCCTGGAGTCTGGATTTGTGCCCGGTAGATGGCAATAGGCTCGTCCCCTATTACATAGGACTTAATCATAACTGGCGAAATGTGGGTGAACTATAGGTACACCTCTGCCTAACCCTTCGGAGAAACAAGGCATGATGTTATGTGTGAACTCCGCAGACGAGATGGGTATCAATATCTAAACACAAAAAAAACAAAAAAAAAACATATTTCTGAACTCATACTTTAAGTAAAAACATGACCAGCGGTCGTTAACCCAAAACAAATAATCAAATATTTATTTTTTTATCTTGGCGTATTAAGTTATCGACACCCATCACGTTTGCGGAGTTTCGTTAGCTAATTTAATTTAATCCTGTATAGGCACACCTCTGCCTGCCCCAGCGGCTGGTGCGGGCGCGTGGGGTCGCTCTGTCGGTATGTATAGGCACACCTCTGCCTGCCCCAGCGGCTGGTGCGGGCGCGTGGGGTCGCTCTGTCGGTATGTATAGGCACACCTCTGCCTGCCCCAGCGGCTGGTGCGGGCGCGTGGGGTCGCTCTGTCGGTATGTATAGGCACACCTCTGCCTGCCCCAGCGGCTGGTGCGGGCGCGTGGGGTCGCGCTCTGTCGGTATGTATAGGCACACCTCTGCCTGCCCCAGCGGCTGGTGCAGGCGCGTGGGGTCGCTCTGTCGGTATGTATAGGCACACCTCTGCCTGCCCCAGCGGCTGGTGCGGGCGCGTGGGGTCGCGCTCTGTCGGTATGTATAGGCACACCTCTGCCTGCCCCAGCGGCTGGTGCGGGCGCGTGGGGTCGCTCTGTCGGTATGTATAGGCACACCTCTGCCTGCCCCAGCGGCTGGTGCGGGCGCGTGGGGTCGCTCTGTCGGTATGTATAGGCACACCTCTGCCTGCCCCAGCGGCTGGTGCGGGCGCGTGGGGTCGCTCTGTCGGTATGTATAGGCACACCTCTGCCTGCCCCAGCGGCTGGTGCGGGCGCGTGGGGTCGCTCTGTCGGTATGTATAGGCACACCTCTGCCTGCCCCAGCGGCTGGTGCGGGCGCGTGGGGTCGCTCTGTCGGTATGTATAGGCACACCTCTGCCTGCCCCAGCGGCTGGTGCGGGCGCGTGGGGTCGCGCTCTGTCGGTATGTATAGGCACACCTCTGCCTGCCCCAGCGGCTGGTGCGGGCGCGTGGGGTCGCGCTCTGTCGGTATGTATAGGCACACCTCTGCCTGCCCCAGCGGCTGGTGCAGGCGCGTGGGGTCGCTCTGTCGGTATGTATAGGCACACCTCTGCCTGCCCCAGCGGCTGGTGCGGGCGCGTGGGGTCGCGCTCTGTCGGTATGTATAGGCACACCTCTGCCTGCCCCAGCGGCTGGTGCGGGCGCGTGGGGTCGCTCTGTCGGTATGTATAGGCACACCTCTGCCTGCCCCAGCGGCTGGTGCGGGCGCGTGGGGTCGCGCTCTGTCGGTATGTATAGGCACACCTCTGCCTGCCCCAGCGGCTGGTGCGGGCGCGTGGGGTCGCGCTCTGTCTGTATGTATAGGCACACCTCTGCCTGCCCCAGCGGCTGGTGCGGGCGCGTGGGGTCGCTCTGTCGGTATGTATAGGCACACCTCTGCCTGCCCCAGCGGCTAGTGCGGGCGCGTGGGGTCGCGCTCTGTCGGTATGTATAGGCACACCTCTGCCTGCCCCAGCGGCTGGTGCAGGCGCGTGGGGTCGCTCTGTCGGTATGTATAGGCACACCTCTGCCTGCCCCAGCGGCTGGTGCGGGCGCGTGGGGTCGCGCTCTGTCGGTATGTATAGGCACACCTCTGCCTGCCCCAGCGGCTGGTGCGGGCGCGTGGGGTCGCTCTGTCGGTATGTATAGGCACACCTCTGCCTGCCCCAGCGGCTGGTGCGGGCGCGTGGGGTCGCGCTCTGTCGGTATGTATAGGCACACCTCTGCCTGCCCCAGCGGCTGGTGCGGGCGCGTGGGGTCGCGCTCTGTCGGTATGTATAGGCACACCTCTGCCTGCCCCAGCGGCTGGTGCGGGCGCGTGGGGTCGCGCTCTGTCGGTATGTATAGGCACACCTCTGCCTGCCCCAGCGGCTGGTGCGGGCGCGTGGGGTCGCTCTGTCGGTATGTATAGGCACACCTCTGCCTGCCCCAGCGGCTGGTGCGGGCGCGTGGGGTCGCGCTCTGTCGGTATGTATAGGCACACCTCTGCCTGCCCCAGCGGCTGGTGCAGGCGCGTGGGGTCGCTCTGTCGGTATGTATAGGCACACCTCTGCCTGCCCCAGCGGCTGGTGCGGGCGCGTGGGGTCGCGCTCTGTCGGTATGTATAGGCACACCTCTGCCTGCCCCAGCGGCTGGTGCGGGCGCGTGGGGTCGCTCTGTCGGTATGTATAGGCACACCTCTGCCTGCCCCAGCGGCTGGTGCGGGCGCGTGGGGTCGCGCTCTGTCGCTATGTATAGGCACACCTCTGCCTGCCCCAGCGGCTGGTGCGGGCGCGTGGGGTCGCGCTCTGTCGGTATGTATAGGCACACCTCTGCCTGCCCCAGCGGCTGGTGCGGGCGCGTGGGGTCGCGCTCTGTCGGTATGTATAGGCACACCTCTGCCTGCCCCAGCGGCTGGTGCAGGCGCGTGGGGTCGCTCTGTCGGTATGTATAGGCACACCTCTGCCTGCCCCAGCGGCTGGTGCGGGCGCGTGGGGTCGCGCTCTGTCGGTATGTATAGGCACACCTCTGCCTGCCCCAGCGGCTGGTGCGGGCGCGTGGGGTCGCTCTGTCGGTATGTATAGGCACACCTCTGCCTGCCCCAGCGGCTGGTGCGGGCGCGTGGGGTCGCGCTCTGTCGGTATGTATAGGCACACCTCTGCCTGCCCCAGCGGCTGGTGCGGGCGCGTGGGGTCGCGCTCTGTCTGTATGTATAGGCACACCTCTGCCTGCCCCAGCGGCTGGTGCGGGCGCGTGGGGTCGCGCTCTGTCGGTATGTATAGGCACACCTCTGCCTGCCCCAGCGGCTGGTGCGGGCGCGTGGGGTCGCGCTCTGTCGGTATGTATAGGCACACCTCTGCCTGCCCCAGCGGCTGGTGCGGGCGCGTGGGGTCGCTCTGTCGGTATGTATAGGCACACCTCTGCCTGCCCCAGCGGCTGGTGCGGGCGCGTGGGGTCGCGCTCTGTCGGTATGTATAGGCACACCTCTGCCTGCCCCAGCGGCTGGTGCGGGCGCGTGGGGTCGCTTTGTCGGTACTCTAACCGGGCGCCTTTAGCATGAAACCTTCGCGAGTTGTTTGATAGATTTAAAGACAAGCATTGATTTTGGAACTTAGAATAGGAAAAGAATAATTAATGGAGTTGACAGTCGGCCTCCTGGCTCAGACTGATGGTGTATTTTGAGATGTGATTGAATTATTTTATGATAAGAAGTCTATTGAAAAGTGTTACGGCGTACTATTTACACACACCAACCCCGCTGGAGGTAACGGTCCGTCCGTAGCACCGGGCGAATAGTTACAGTACCTACTTCATTCTTTTCTCTGTTTTGTTTTATTCCTGCAGACTCGAGTGCATTTTGCGCAGTACTTGCTGATAGAATCATTTAAATAAAATAATATAAGAATGAACCTACCTCAAGGTATGTAAATATATGTCTCTCAGAAGCGAAGCGCGCTAACAACTCCATTCCTACCGGCTTCCCTTTGGAGGATCGAAAGAGTGAAAAATAATGCGTTAAAAAACAGCACATTCAGTAATGTCTACGACTGCCAAATAATATATATTCCAACAACAACACAAATTGTTCTAAATAAGCCGGCGCCACAACGTGATAATCGTATTTGTATGACTATTTATAACTGAACAATTTCTTCTTCGGCTTCCCTCCTACGAAATGTCAAGCCTGGCCACTGATGTTTCTCATATTACTGTGCATGTATGACAAACATGTGGAGGTTCATACCTTTGTTCTAGTGTCGTAGCTCCCATATAAGGCAAGTTTAAACAGTTATCTTTATGTAAGTTCTGATTAACATATTAGATAGGTAGGTTCGTAGACTTAATAAAGGCGGCGAATATAATGACAGAAATAGCCTTTGGAATTTCAAGATAATTCTCATCTCTCAGAACGTTGTTAGTATACAAAAAATTAAAAGTTTAGGTTCCGCCATGTCCATGAGAACCACTTTTGTCCATACGACATAACAACACTACAATCCTATCCTATCCTATAATGGTATCCTTACGACATATTAATATGTCGTAAGGATACCATTATATTAATGTTAATAACACTATATTTGTTTTCAAACTTGACATTTATTCTTAACTAAAATATCAAAATAATGCGTCACTTTAGTATTTAGGATAACTAGTTCAAGGATGATATTCATCTAAAATAGTCCATAAGAAGGTATGTATGTCGTAGTGGTGCCCCGGCTAATAAGGTGCCGTGTTCTTGTCGATATCGTAGTGGTGCCCCGGGTAATAAGGTGCCGTGTTCTTGTCGATATCGTAGTGGTGCCCCGGGTAATAAGGTGCCGTGTTCTTGTCGATATCGTAGTGGTGCCCCGGGTAATAAGGTGCCGTGTTCTTGTCGATATCGTAGTGGTGCCCCGGGTAATAAGGTGCCGTGTTCTTGTCGATATCGTAGTGGTGCCCCGGGTAATAACGTGCCGTGTTCTTGTCGATATCGTAGTGGTGCCCCGGCTAATAAGGTGCAGTGTCCTTGTCGATATCGACAGTATTTGGTGTTCACATGTATTTGAAAAGGAGGAAGTTTTAATTAGTGTTACTTATGCTATTATATTATGTGCCAAATGGAGATCAACCAAGGTCATTATTAAGAGACTTTTAAAATCAAAATATTTTATTACACAAGCCTACATGGGCACTTATGAAACGTCAGAAGCTAGGTGCACGGTTCCAATTGGTCGTTTCCCGAAAGAAGAACCGGCAAGAAACTCCACCGTTACTCTTTTAAAAATGATTTGCTTTTAAAATGTTTTCAAATTATAGTGTTACTTACCTAATGGGTATGTGAGGACAGTGTCGGCCTGTCAACAAGTACCAGGGACATAGCAAATTATAGTGATACTTACCTAATAGGTATGTGAGGACAGTGTCGGCCTGTCAACAAGTACCAGGGACATAGCAAATTATAGTGATACTTACCTAATAGGTATGTGAAAGCTGAAGTTTGCACCACATAAAACCTGTGCAATGGTAGTAACCAGGAAGCTGAAGTACGATGTCCCACTTCTGAGCATGGGCGGGGTCGACATTGGCATGTCTAAGGAAATTAAAATACTAGGGCTCACAATCGACCATCAGCTCACTTTCAACACCCATGTTGCTAAGGTTTGTAGAAAAGATGCCAATATGTACAAGCAGCTAACTAGAGCGGCCAAAGTGAGCTGGGGTCTGCATCCGGAGGTCATACGGAGCATTTACACGGCAGCGGTGGAGCCGGTGATACTATACGCGGCGAGCGCCTGGGCGCCGGCCGCTAAAAAGATTGGAGTGCAGAAAAGCCTCAACGCGGTCCAACGAGGATTTGCCCAGAAGCTATGCAGAGCCTACCGCACAGTCTCCCTAAACTCGGCACTGGTTCTGGCTGGGATACTCCCGCTAGACCTCCGAATCCGGGAAGCGGCTGCGCTCTACGAAGCCAAGAGGGGAGTGCCCCAGCCTGCACTAGGAGACAGGGAGGTGGAACGGATGGCCCCAGCGATAGAGGCCCCGCAACCCGCGGAGCAAATAAGTCTGGAGTTTGGAAGCTTGATAGACGAGGAACAATATAATACCCACGGCGATTACGCCGTGAGGATCTTCACCGACGGCAGCAAGATTGAGGGCAGGGTCGGAGCGGCGCTATCCTTATGGAATAGCGCCTCCGAAATAAAGGCCCTCAAACTCGCCTTGCCGTCCTACTGTACCGTCTATCAGGCTGAACTCCTGGCCATAAAAAGAGCGACAGAGGAGGCGCTCAAGCGCAGCGAAGCTACGTTCGGCATCTTCAGCGACTCTATGGCGGCTCTTCAGTCAGTGACCAATGTTGGTTCCTCCCACCCTCTGGCCGTGGAAACTAGAGACACCATACGACGCTGCAAACTCCAGAACAAGAGTGTCTCCTTGTTCTGGATCAAGGCCCACTCAGGGTTGGAGGGAAACGAGAGAGCTGACCAACTCGCGAAGGAAGCCGCCCTAGGGTTGAGGAAGAGGCCGGACTACGATCTGTGTCCCGTATCATTCGTCAAGCGAAGAATCCGGTCGGAAACGCTTGACGAATGGAACGGGAGATATAAGTCGGGTGACACGGCTTCAGGCACAAAATTGTTCTTTCCGGACGCGGTGGTGGCGTACGGTGTGGTACGCAAGATGGCTCCAACGAGCATAACCACGCAAATACTGACGGGGCACGGTGGGTTCTCTGCATACCTGAAACGCTTCAGGTGTAAAGAGAATCCATCGTGCGCCTGTGAGCCTGGCGTGGAAGAGACCGTATTGCACATACTGCTCGAATGCCCGATCACGGCAAGGATGCGTTACGAGACGGAGCAGCAACTCGCCGTGGCATTGGTTGCCCAAAATCTACCAAATTTGTTAGAGGGAAAAGACAGAAAAGTGTTTTTAAATTATTGTTCAGAAATAGCATCGCTAGTAATTAATAGGAATAAGTTAGTTTAAGAAAAATTTGATACTAATTATATAATAAGTATATAGATGATGTATCATAATAATAAAATAAGTAACCCCATCGCCGTATCTCTACGTTGACGTCGTGGTGGGGCTTGCGCGCTTCGAACTCTAGGTCTGTGCCGGTAGAGGTTACTTTGCCGGAACAGGTCTAGGATGAGGAGCCAGACCAAGAGAGATACAGAAACCCGCAGGGCAGCATGTGGCGAGCTGCTGGGCAGTAGCGACCCCACGTACCCTATCTCCCGGGAGAAGTCATGTTCCTCATCTCTGGCTTGCCTTTATTGGCCGGCTGGAGTGAACACTGACGAGAACTGACCTCCCACCTCATTCTTGCCTTTATTGGCTGGCTTGAGTAGAGATTCGCAAGAGCAAACGTGCTCGGAGGAAGGAAGTAGTCCAGTAAGATGCTGGTAGGGATCTTGACCGTACTTCCGGGATTGTCCTGATAGCCGTGGAATACCTCTCCACTCCTCTTAAGCACCTCAAGACATGTTGCCCCCTTGTCGCTACGACACTATGTGCTAGCGACCGTTTCCGGGGGCCCATTGTTGAGTGTGCAAGTCACCCCCTGCCATTTTATCCGTGTATTGTATTTATCACACATTGGTCAGGCAGGGGCCATAGTCCTTCCATAGTTTTAGATAACCAGTCCACTTTAGCCATCCAAACCCATAGCCCAATTTTTTTTGTCTCCATATTCTGCAATAGTCCTACACCATCCGGGGGTTGTCCTTGGGTGCACTTGCATAGTACGCACAGGGATAATCGTCGGTTAGTGCCTCATTTCCATTGAAAGCGTCTAACGGGCCTCTGCGAGTTGGCTTCGGCCCCTCATATGCCTTCTAAAGGTCCGGGACCCTGGGGTCCCGAGAAATATCAATAATCAATAAAAATAAGTAATAATAAAAAAAAAATAAAAAAGTAGGTATATAATATTGTATAAATAGCATAGAAAGTGGGCATTTTAAGATAGTTTAAGTAGGATAACGGGTGTGATCGAGTTGAAGTTTTTCTTTGGGTTGGTGTTTTTGTTATTTTTTGTGGTCAAGCCACAGAAATTATTATAATTAATATATATATATATATATATATTAATATATAATTATAATAATTATAATTATAAAGTTAGATAACATTTTGTGTTTTGTAAATAAATAAACATATACTTCGCATAAAAAGGTCTCTGATCATGTCAGAGGGACACTGAGCAAGGGCAGGAGTGTGGTTTTAGCCGGTAAGAGTCCGGCACTGCCCAGACTGTCTCATAAGTGAGGCAGTCTGGGTGTCCATGAGGATTTCCCAATCCTGCCAAAAAAAAAAATAAAAAAAATAGGTATGTGAGGACAGTGTCGGCCTGTCAACCAGTACCAGGGACATAGCAAATTATAGTGATACTTACCTAATAGGTATGTGAGGACAGTGTCGGCCTGTCAACCAGTACCAGGGACATAGCAAATTATAGTGATACTTACCTAATGGGTATGTGAGGACAGTGTCGGCCTGTCAACCAGTACCAGGGACATAGCAAATTATAGTGTTACTTACCTAATGGGTATGTGAGGACAGTGTCGGCCTGTCAACAAGTACCAGGGACATAGCAAATTATAGTGATACTTACCTAATAGGTATGTGAGGACAGTGTCGGCCTGTCAACCAGTACCAGGGACATAGCAAATTATAGTGATACTTACCTAATGGGTATGTGAGGACAGTGTCGGCCTGTCAACCAGTACCAGGGACATAGCAAATTATAGTGTTACTTACCTAATGGGTATGTGAGGACAGTGTCGGCCTGTCAACAAGTACCAGGGACATAGCAAATTATAGTGATACTTACCTAATAGGTATGTGAGGACAGTGTCGGCCTGTCAACCAGTACCAGGGACATAGCAAATTATAGTGATACTTACCTAATGGGTATGTGAGGACAGTGTCGGCCTGTCAACAAGTACCAGGGACATAGCAAATTAGAAAAAGGTCTACAAATCTACAGTCTATTAAGCCTACAACGTTCTCACGTTCATTAACAAAATATAAAAGAATCTTTATATAAGATTTTAAAAAACAATAAAAATAAAAACCTATAAAATAAATGACATGATTGCCATTACAACTGTAACTAATCTGTAACTAGTATGGAATTAATATTCTGTCCACAAAAGCCACTAATAAATAGTTTAAACTATTATTTATAATTATTTAGTAAATAACTATAATGTCAAATAAAGAAAAGATTAGGTACGTATGTCAAGGAAGTATATAAAAAAATTAAATAAAAATAAACATCGTAACTTGGGAGCAGTTAATAGACATTTACATAGTTATGCCGTGAATGAGGTACCGGAAGCCACATGTGCAGAAAGAATTATTGTCAAACTTCTTCGTCTTCAACGTAGTCTTTAATCTTATAATGTATGCATTTTTAACTCCCGACGGAAACAGAGGGGTGTTATAAGTTTAACGTTTGTATTTGTGTATCTGTGTGTCTGTCTGCGTCATCGTATCTCCCAAACGGCTGAACCGGTTTTGATTATTGATAAAGACACATTTGATGTGGGTTTTGAACTTTCCATCTCTAAGTTCTGTAACCGACTTTGGCAACTTGTTATAAAACCGGATACTGTATATAAGAAATGACTTGCTTGTTTTAGTTCATCTAAATTTGGGTATCACAACTTCATGTTTATTAAGTACATTACATTTATATTATGGAAATCGCTTCTTATTTTGAAAAATTTTTTTGCAAAAAAAACAACCGACTTCCAAAAAAAACACTACAAAGTGAAAAATAACTTTAATTTCGGAAGTCGGTGTCTTTGAATCTGTATTTTACGTTTTTGCCACCGACTTTATTTTTCACTTTGTACCTACTGTTTTTTTTTTTGCTAAAAAGTTTTTTATTTATCACTTTTTAGTGGGTCGGTTTATAATTTATCTAAGTTATAATAGCCTAATGACAACTACTCATCACCTTTTACAAAACATTGCTTTTCCCGATGCAGGGAAGTTAATCGTTAAGGAGTTCTCCTGGTACTTCATCATCAGCTCCACTTCACCATATGCGTTGTGACGAGCTTTATTGCTTTTCTTGTAGCAATATTTCACAGACAGCCGCACGGGTCGATCGATCAGGCTAAGCTACGCTTGCCGCGGTTGGTCCGTGGATGGAACAATCATTTTAAAGTAATCGAATCGAAACCCGTGAAATACATTTTATTGAGTTGTTCCGGTGCCATCTCCCTCAGAGATTCATAGTACCTACTAGGAAGCTATAATATAGGAAGATATATTAAACACGCCAATAAAGTGGTAAAATAAAATCATGAAAAAAAAAAATTTTTAGGGTACCTCCTGTATGTACATAAAAAGTGGGGATGTTTTTTCTTTTTCTCGTTTAGCTCATGGTGTGGGGTGTTGTTGGATAGGTGTTTCATAAATATTGCGGGTTTGTGCAAACAATTTTTCGATTAAGGGATCCGTTTCTGAAATATTAAGCTTTAAAGTATTACTCATTTTTGTTAGTCAAGTGTACCCCCCCACCCCCCCGTCCTGCCAGCTAAACGGTTAGTTTGGATATGTGAAAAAATTTACGGTAGTAGTATATACAACGAAGTTAAAAGGGAAACTATCACAGCTAAGTGAACTTAACAAGTTTACGAGTAATTTGCAGTTGAAATATATGAGAGACCATTTTTTTCAACTACAATGTTAAGTTTGTTCTTGGGATAAATTCATGCCAACTACGGAACCCTTCATTGTGCGTGGTTCGACACGCACTTGGCCGGTTTTTTAATTGTTACAATAGAAATGGGCTTGTATTCAAAACTTGGAATGTTTTTACTGAATGTTTCTTTGAGAACAGATTCAGCTAACATGATGAGGCGCGAGGTGACCTCGATTGGGATGTTGGCAAAGAAATATTCTAGTGTCTCAGCAACTTTTAACTTATCTGAAATGGTTTTATTATGAATTTTTAAGGACAATTCATTCTGATCTCGCTGTTTTGTGTTTCCAGTTACTTTTTTTTTCATACCTACTGAATGTATTTTTTTTTTGTTTTTTTTTTTTTGTAATTTTTGACATTGATGAATTTTATATAAACAATGACATGAATATTTACTTTGTAAAGTATTATATATTTTTTTAATTATTGTGAGTGGGAAGACCATATGGGTCCTTGTTTTTTTTTTCTCTTTTTTTCGTCAGTTAGTGTTAATCATGGTCTGGCAGTTTGAGAAATTTATGAGGTCCTTTCTTTGGTATTGTTCGTCGTATCGTTGAGCTCCTTAAGTTCTGAGTTGAGCTGTACGATTACTGACAGATGCGTGCACTGACTGGACAGGTCTACACAATATGTGTGATTCTTTCCTCAAAAGACCATGTCAGACACCAATCTACATAGTATTCACATGATCTGACCAAGATTATGTCTGGACTTTAAAAGAGAATGTGACCTCTGAGTTTGGTTCAGCCTTTCTTCTCAGAGTAGTCAGATCAGAAATATCATCTAGTTTTAAAAAATATGTTTGACGTATAAAAGTGTTTGTACAAACCTACTTACAGAAATAAAATCATTTATCATTTATTAAATATGTTTGGCTGAACGTATATTTTGCTCGTGCCTTTTTGCAATACGATGTGACAGCTATTTGCACATGCGCAGTAGTAAATATGCTGAGCGCGCATGTATATAAATTCGGGTTTGCTCGAATCCGCCCTAAATCTCACACAATTTTACACATATTACACTTGCATTCTCATAAAAAAAATCACTACAAATTCCGTACAATCAAACATACAACTACATAAAAAAACAATAACATGCAACACAAGAAGTAACAACAAGGTCCAACTCATGACTGCACGGACACGGACTAATTACGGCAAAAAACAATATTAGTTGAGGGTACACAGCTGTTCAATAATTTACCGGAGGAATTAAAGAAGTGTGCTGTTATAAACATATTTAATAAAACTTAAGAAACATCTATTTACTCTGTGACGTCACCAACACCCCAGAACCAAATTAATATGATCATTATTATTTAAATGTAAGCACTTTGTACATAGTATAAAGAGAGGAAGTACGTTATCTTCACACAAACGCACCGCGCGCGGCTTGTATGTGTGCGCCAAAGTATCTATGCGTCGCCGCACGCACACTTAAACAAATCTCGGCCCGTTTCGCAGCGCGCCAGTCGGGGCTAACATCGCACGAGGTTCGCGCGTCACGGCTTTTCGGCACCGCTAAATGAATGAAAAATGTGTGATAATCGCAGGAGAACGTATTGCTGTGTGTTTGGGTGTCTTAATAATTCATCGATTCCAGAATTGTCTCTGTTCAAATTACCTATTGAACAGGAAAAGTAAGAAAGTCACTTTTTCTAGCATATCATTTTTACTTGATGATGAGATACCTACTTACTTATTTTTTGTTGTATTAGTTTTCTATCAGACAGAGGAAGTAGGTAGGCCTACTTTCCCACTAGAATGTACTAGGTACTTTTGATCTGTCAATTGATTTGCCGCTGTTGCTTTGTTTATGTTTAGTCATGCCGATTTCTCAGTACCTATTGTAGGTATAGTACCTAACTAAGTACCTACTTACAGTTATAAAATCGTACTTAAATAATAAGTAATTGACTAATTGTGAATCAGATAAATAGAGCAAAGTTCGAATCACCTACCGTTTACTCGCTCTTTCTTTCATCGTGAAAGGTTTCATCATCGTTTAGGTACCCAGACAATACAAGTAAAAAATACAACTTCCCGACCCTTGCCAATTTATTGGCACTGAATTAAAATTTAACTAAAAGTGACAACCCTGAGACAGTAGGCAATTATATCGCGGATTGTGCCGGAGATAGCCTACTTCCTCTCTTTATACTATGCTTTGTATCTCGTTTTTAGTGATTTTAGTTCTTACTAGCTGTGCCCCGCGACTTCGTTCGCGTGGATGTCGTAAGATACACAATATACTAAAATAACAGCCACATTTTAATAAAACTCCCTCGTCCCCCGACCCGTCGCCAACCGTCGCGTTGAATCGCCCGCCCGCGCTATTACTTCGTTTTCGCTTAGAGTTCTATCTGACTTTTTCTTTTTGCTCAGCTCTTAAGGGTCTTAGCGTGATGTTAAATAGCCTATAACTATCCTCGACAATTGGGTTACCAAATGCAAAAAGAATTTTTCAAATCGACTTTTTGTTCATAATTTCATGGGTTTTAATTTTTTTTGCACGGAACCCTAATTATTTTTCTAAAATGAAAGTAGCCTAAGTTACCCGCCGTAATATCAGCTATCTGTCAGTAAAACCGGTCCGGCCGTTTCGGAGATTAGCCGGAACAGACAGACAGACAAAAATGTTAAAAAATGCTTTTTGTTATAAGTGCCGTTTATAGTTTCTTATGGATTTAGTAAAAAGTTGTTATTTTGACATTGCAAACGAACACTTAAATTTTATTTCGATGTCGTAAGATACACAATATACTAAAATAACAGCTACATTTTAATAAAACTCCCTCGTCCCCCGACCCGTCGCCACAGATTACCAGATAAATCACTCCATGTACTTACGCGCGCTAACTACCTACCGGCAGCCGGGCCGCACGCAGCCCATTTCTCAGTGGGTAGCCGACAGCTGCGAGGCGCGTACGTACGCATATATAGTTTCAAATTCTTATGATATGGCTGGTTCTGGTGTACTACGTGCAGTTGATGGATGTAGATCCAGCAAGAGAAGAGATAAAAACTTATCATTGTTTAGTTTACCTTCTGATACAGTTTTACTAACGTTTTTTAAATAGGTAAATTGTTTAAACTTGCAGGTTTCGTGTTTTGTGTTTTATTGGTAGGTACGTAATTACCTCTACTATGCGTCTGGGATAAGAATGGAAAGGTTAATGCCCTCCATTTGTCAACTGTCATTTGAAAATTACGTTAAGCAAAAATCTACTAAGTGCAAATTAATTTTCAATAATATTTATTATCGTTATTATCTTGTTAATGTTATGTTCATATGATTATTGTTTACTTAAAAGCGTGCAAGTGTTACAAAAGCGTGCATGACGTCACAATATCGCGCCAGCGCAGGTTTGTTCATAGTGTAGAAGCATAGTAATTACATATAACGCTAATTGTGTAAATAAATGAACGAACAAATCAATTAATCGTGTTTTCAGTTTCCTCCATTTCGTATTTCTTTCTTATTCGTGGCCATGTGGAGTGGTTAAGTCACTGATTAGTAAATAGTTAGGTACTACACGTTGCGTAAGATGTGTGCCTTACTTGTCTTACAACTGCAGTTTCGGGGTGTGGTCAGTACTAAATAGTTACCTAGCATAAAAATATTCCTCGGTCTTTCATAAGTATTTTTAACAATTCAACATGCTAAAACATTGAAAAACAATTCATTTTATTTTATATTATTTCATAAAGTGTACTACAAATACCTACTGACATCTTTATCGAAAAAGGCAGCCCTGGCAATTCACAATAACCACGCAGCGCGCAGCTACAAAGCAAAACTCATTTTACGCTTGTAAGGTTAGGTACATTTTCGTCCGCAGCGTCTAGCGACTCGAAGGTGTAGGCTATTATAGTAGTAGGTATTGAAAATTTTGTATGGAGTGATTTATCTGGTAATCTGTGTCGTCGCGTTTAATCGCCCACCCGCGCTATTAGGTACTTCGTATTCGTTTAATGTTCTTTCTGAGTATTTTCTTTCTGCTCGGCTCCTAAGGATCGTAGCGTGAAGTTAAATAGCCTATAACTATCTTCGAGAATTGGGCTACCAAATGCAATAAGAATTGTTCAAATCAGACTTTTTGTTCGTAATTCTGTCCTTTGTCTATGTACTCGGCTCCTAAGAGTCGTAGCATGATGTTAAATAGCCTATAACTGTCTTCGGGAATATGGCTACCAAATGCAAAAAGAATTATTCAAATACGACTTTTTGTTCATAATTGTGACTTTTTCTTTCTGCTCGGCTCCTAAGGTCGTAGCGTGATGTAAAATAGCCTATAACTGTCTTCGAGAATTGAGCTGCTGAATGCAAAAAGAATTTTTCAAATCCGACTTTTTGTTCAAAATTTTATGGATTTTAGTTTTTTGCGCGGAACCCTAATTATTTTTCTAAAATAAAAGTAGCCTAAGTTACCCGCTGTTACATCAGTTATCTGCCAGTGAAAATCGGTCCAGCCGTTTCGGAGATTAGCCGGAACAAACAGACAGACAGACAGATAGACAGACAAAAATGTTAAAAATTGTTTTTTTGTTATAAGAACCGTTTATACTCCTATGCATTTAGGAAAAAGTTGTTATTTTGACATTACAAACAGACGCTGCATTTTTATTTATATGTATAGATGAGAAACAAAGTCTTTAAACCTCTACAACACAACACAAATTGACTCTTTTCTTATTCAATGGAGTCCATTTTTTATTATTATGTTTAATTTGTTAATTAATAAGTTTATTAACTTTTGTACTTTTTTAATATTTAGTTTTTAATTAATATACTTAATTATATGTATTTAAGTATATAATTAAATATTTTAAAAAACGATTTCTGATTCGTGTTTAGTAGGTCCCAAACCCTGTAAATCAGCACTGAAGTCAAAAAAGGAAAAGAAACGTAGTTCTGTGTAATTATGTTCACGCCTGTGTAAACCATTAATGATTTAATTGACGCAAACGACTATTAAATGACGCAGTGCATTGCATAATTTAATCTCGTTACTTAGTATTTAATTAAATGTATACATTTGTTTGCCCGACAACAAACACATATCCTAACGTCACACTTGTGCTCCTCAGTAGGGTTCCACGCACATATCCTAACGTCACACTTGTGCTCCTCAGTAGGGTTCCACGCACATATCCTAACGTCACACTTGTGCTCCTCAGTAGGGTTCCACGCACATATCCTAACGTCACACTTGTGCTCCTCAGTAGGGTTCCACGCACATTTCACCTGTATGTTATTAAGCCATCCATATAACCTTCAAATTGTTTTCTTTAAATTCGGGTGAGTATTCGAGGTTTCCAATCATTTATGAAGATTAAATCTGACGGTTCACAAGGCTAAGGTCGCTCTTGCATGTTCCAGTCCGCCCCTATAAGGTAGGCATGGACCTGTAAGCTTCACCACTTACGCGTCTCACGCATATTTAGTTTGTTCGTTATGTATATGTTACGGACCAAGTGATTATTAGGACATTATAAAAAATGCCCGGGCAGTTTGGAATATGCCCAATATGAGAGGGCAGTGTGATAACAACTATGAAATAACCTCATCGAGCGGCGGTTGTTACAAAGCTAGTCACCTGTAGGGCAGAACAATTAAATAATCTCATCGAGCGGCAGTTGTTACAACGATAGTCACCTGTAGGGCAGAACAATTAAATAATCTCATCGAGCGGCAGTTGTTACAACGCTAGTCACCTGTAGGGCAGAACAATTAAATAATCTCATCGAGCGGCAGTTGTTACAACGCTAGTCACCTGTAGGGCAGAACAATTAAATAATCTCATCGAGCGGCAGTTGTTACAACGCTAGTCACCTGTAGGGCAGAACAATTAAATAATCTCATCGAGCGGCAGTTGTTACAACGCTAGTCACCTGTAGGGCAGAACAATTAAATAATCTCATCGAGCGGCAGTTGTTATAACGCTAGTCACCTGTAGGGCAGAACAATTAAATAATCTCATCGAGCGGCAGTTGTTACAACGATAGTCACCTGTAGGGCAGAACAATTAAATAATCTCATCGAGCGGCAGTTGTTACAACGCTAGTCACCTGTAGGGCAGAACAATTAAATAATCTCATCGAGCGGCAGTTGTTACAACGCTAGTCACCTGTAGGGCAGAACAATTAAATAATCTCATCGAGCGGCAGTTGTTACAACGCTAGTCACCTGTAGGGCAGAACAATTAAATAATCTCATCGAGCGGCAGTTGTTACAACGCTAGTCACCTGTAGGGCAGAACAATTAAATAATCTCATCGAGCGGCAGTTGTTACAACGATAGTCACCTGTAGGGCAGCACAATTAAATAATCTCATCGAGCGGCAGTTGTTACAACGCTAGTCACCTGTAGGGCAGAACAATTAAATAATCTCATCGAGCGGCAGTTGTTACAACGCTAGTCACCTGTAGGGCAGAACAATTAAATAATCTCATCGAGCGGCAGTTGTTACAACGCTAGTCACCTGTAGGGCAGAACAATTAAATAATCTCATCGAGCGGCAGTTGTTACAACGCTAGTCACCTGTAGGGCAGAACAATTAAATAATCTCATCGAGCGGCAGTTGTTACAACGCTAGTCACCTGTAGGGCAGAACAATTAAATAATCTCATCGAGCGGCAGTTGTTACAACGCTAGTCACCTGTAGGGCAGAACAATTAAATAATCTCATCGAGCGGCAGTTGTTACAACGCTAGTCACCTGTAGGGCAGAACAATTAAATAATCTCATCGAGCGGCAGTTGTTACAACGCTAGTCACCTGTAGGGCAGAACAATTAAATAATCTCATCGAGCGGCAGTTGTTACAACGCTAGTCACCTGTAGGGCAGAACAATTAAATAATCTCATCGAGCGGCAGTTGTTACAACGCTAGTCACCTGTAGGGCAGAACAATTAAATAATCTCATCGAGCGGCAGTTGTTACAACGCTAGTCACCTGTAGGGCAGAACAATTAAATAATCTCATCGAGCGGCAGTTGTTACAACGCTAGTCACCTGTAGGGCAGAACAATTAAATAATCTCATCGAGCGGCAGTTGTTACAACGCTAGTCACCTGTAGGGCAGAACAATTAAATAATCTCATCGAGCGGCAGTTGTTACAACGCTAGTCACCTGTAGGGCAGAACAATTAAATAATCTCATCGAGCGGCAGTTGTTACAACGCTAGTCACCTGTAGGGCAGAACAATTAAATAATCTCATCGAGCGGCAGTTGTTACAACGCTAGTCACCTGTAGGGCAGAACAATTAAAACCAGGTTTTGTTACTGTTATTTTTATTTCAAACGTAGAAACAATATTTAAAAACAAATAAAATCTTTTCATTCATACATACTGCTGACCTATGATAATAAAACCATAAATTTACTGGACTTTACCATAATGAAATGTTAAACTGTTGTTAAAACTTTGGTTACAACTAAATGAAGTTAAACTTAAAAAAATCTATCGATAACAAAAAACAAAACTATAATCACAAAAAAATTAAAACTTCTTGTCTTTTTATTAACCGACTTCAAAAAAAGGACGAGGTTCTCATTTCGTCGGAATCTTTGTGTTCCCCGATTACCCAGAGTCGGCTGGAAAATTCTTTTTTTTTTTGTTTTGTTTTATAGGGTATACTTTCCAGGTGGTTCCATTGTCATCAGGTAAGGATCTGATTATGGAATCCTGGAGAAATCGAGGGAACTCTTCAAATATTATAGGCAGGCACACCTATAGCGATACAGCAACTTGTTCAGTTGCTCTCGGAAAGCACCATTCGGGAAATGGAACTGATGATGAAGACCACAGATAGCCACCGGAACTACTCAATATAAGCATAAGCAAATTATGCTCGTCACAATGTATAATTATGGTAGAGATGATGCTGAAGTACCAGGAGAACTCCTCCACAATTAACGTCCCGCATCGGGAAACGCAATATTTTGTAAAAGGTAATGGACTGTTGTCATTGGACGATTGTAACTTGGATACATTACATACCGACCCACTAAAAAGTGAAAAATAAAAAACTTTTTGCAAAAAAAAAGCAACCGACTTCCAAAACAAATACAACAAAGTAAAAAATTACTTTAATTTCGGAAGTCGGCGGCACAAACACAGATCCAAAGACACCGACTTCCGAAATTAAGTAATTTTTCACTTTGTAGCAGTGTTGGCATTAATCAATTAATTTTTTAATCAATTAATTAATTTGATTAATTTTAATCAGATTAAATTAATCATGATTAGAATAATCATGATTAAAAAAATAATCTTAATCATGATTATTGACGTTTATCATTAATCATACTTGATTAACTTGATTGTAAACTAATACATCCATCAATGTTATTAATTCTATATAAAAGAAATGATGGAAAATAATGACACATTTATTAAAATATTTTTATTAATTATTCAAAGAACAAAAAAATAATTTATAACTTTCAAATACACTGAATTCTAATTTTGAAGAATATTTTCAATCAACTAATCTCCGATCTTTACATTTCTGATTTCTTGATGTTCAAGTTACATTTCATAACTACTTTTTTTTCAAATAAGTCGTCAGATAATTTGTGTGACCTAGGTTTATTTAGCATAGTTGCAAAAGAAAACATTCTTTCTACCGAGCCAGAGGACGGCATTGGTGTATTGTTCTTAATAAACACTTTGCCTATAACAGGATAACTTCGTAGAAGCTCTCGTTCTTGGCTTCCCTCGGCAAAAAAATTTGAAATTATCATATCCGCTCTCTTTTTATCATCAACTGATTCCGCTTCACTGCCAGAGTCGGAATTGAAATAAAAAAACTCGTCTTCTTGGTGGCGTGTGTTATTGGCTGCATTGTTGACTGTTAAAAGCTCTGGGATTTCTGATATTTCCTTCCTTACGACTGATTTAAAAATGTTTATACACTTCTTTTGATCAGCTGCAGTTAGACATACTAGCCACTTTTTTTTAAATCTGGGGTAACACAGAGCTGCAACGGCTGCATATTTACTAGTTTCACTCGAAAGAGTGTAAAACTCTTCAAATCTTTTCTCTACGCTTTGTAGATATTTTTCAGCAAGTGGTTCACAGAATTTTAGATTTGGAGTAGTCGTGATCTTCTGTAATTTTTTTTTTAGTGCATGCAGGCAAGGTAATAATATTCCATAAAATGAGTCATCGCCCTGCAATATGTCCAAAGCAGTTGCAACTGGAGCAGCGCATTGGCAGTATTCCTCAATATATTGAAATTCAGAGTCTCGTAATGGATTTCTTATACTAAGTGCTCTAGCTAGTTGAGAGTAACTAGTTCTGATATTCAATATATTTCTCAAAGCGTCATAGTAACTATTCCATCTAGTTATGCCAGGTCGTGTTAACGTATGTCCAAGAATGTTATGTATCACCTCAGCTGATTTTGGGCGAGCAGCAGCACTCCATAAATCGTTACATTTTTCCATTATTGTGGAATGCAATTTTCCAAGACATGTCGATTTATCAGTCAACAAGGCTTGGACGTCCTTACTAGCAATCAAATTTAAAGTGTGCGCATTACACCTAAAGTGAAATGGTAACAAATTGTTTTGTGAATGGTCGTCTACTATATTTGCTTCTAACAGAAGATCATCATGTTCGTGTTCCTGTCTTGTGCCGAACTCTCCTTCAGTCACTTCGAGTTCTTCTCCACTTAACTCGTTCTCGCTGCTACTTGGACTTGAAGATTCATTATCTTCATCATATTAGATTAAGGATTTTATTTTATTTTATTTATTAAGGGATAATAAGCAACTACAACATATTTATCACATAAGGTTAACAAGACTTAAAGTAGTCCCTCACGACGGGGGATGCTGTGGCCCGGGGTGGGGTCGTCTTGGCGGTGTCTCTAGACATCGCCAATGCCTTCAACACCCTGCCCTGGAGTTGCATCAGGGAGGCACTCCGGTATCACCGAGTGCCGACCTACCTCTGTCGCGTGGTCGAGGCCTATCTGACGGACAGGGCCGTCATCTACCCCGGTCACCGGGGAGAGTGGAACCGGCGAGAGATGTCGTGCGGTGTCCCGCAGGGATCGGTTCTGGGACCGCATCTGTGGGACATCGGGTACGACTGGGTGCTGCGCGCCGACCTCCCTGGTGGCGTCAGCGTAGTTTGCTACGCTGACGACACGCTGGTCCTGGCGCAGGGGAGGTCGCACCAGGCGGCGGCCGAATTAGCGGCACGCGGGGTTGCGACAATCGTAGAGAGGATCCGGCAATCGGGACTCGAGGTGGCCTTGCACAAGTCCGAGGCCATGTGTTTTCATGGTCCTCGGAACGCGCCACCATCGGGTTCCCAAATAACGGTAGGAGGGGTTCTCATCGGTGTCGAGTCGACGATGAAGTACCTGGGACTCGTCCTCGACAGCCGGTGGAATTTCGTGGAGCATTTCCGACGTTTGGCTCCCAGACTGGAGCGGGCCGGGGCTGCCTTGGGGCGGCTCCTGCCCAATCTGGGGGGTCCAAACGCCTCCTGCCGGAGGCTCTACGCGGGGGTCGTGCGGTCCATGGCCCTTTACGGAGCTCCGGTGTGGGCGCGTTCCGTGAGGCGACGACCGGTACGTCGATTGAACGCGTCCCAGAGGGTCATGGCCATCCGGTTAGCCCGGGGATACCGCACGGTCTCCGGGGAGGCGGCGAACCTCCTTGCCGGATTACCGCCATGGGATCTGGAGGCAAAAGTCCTCGCGCACATGTGGGAGTGGCGCGAGGAGGCAGGACGCCGGGGCGTAACTCTGTTGCCGCGAGAAATCGTGGCACGGCGGACAGAGCTCCGGCAGGATCTCATGGCGGCATGGAGAGTGCGATTGTCGCAACCCAACGCTGGGCACGCCACAATTGCGGCGATAAGTCCCCTCTTTGAGGAGTGGCTGGAGAGGCGCCACGGCGTCCTCACCTTCCGCCTGACGCAGGTCCTCACCGGACACGGGTGCTTCGGGAGGTACCTGTTCCGGATAAGGCGGGAGGAAACGCCCGGGTGTCACCACTGTGTGGATCGCCCGGAGGACACGGTGGAGCATACGGTGGAGGTCTGCCCGGCTTGGGCGGAGCACCGCCGTGTCCTCGCGGAAGCGATCGGCGGCGGCGATCTCTCGCGTCCGGCCCTGGTCCAGGCCATGGTACGGAGCGAGAGTGCATGGGAAGCCATTACCTCCTTCTGCGAAGCAGTAATGCTCGTGAAGGAGGAGGCGGGACGCGTGAGGGAGAGGCAAGCTTTGCACCCTCACGCCCCTAGTCGCCGCAGGAGACGCCCTGGGCGTCGGGAATTGGCAGCCGATTCCCGGCCACCGTAGGCGCGGGCTTGCGGACGGCGAGCAATGGGTAGCTCGCCGTCCGGTAAGGACCAGGCCCGAGTCGACGGCGCGTCGTGTTCCACGCGCGCCTCAAAGAGATGTCAGCACTATTGACGGGGTCCGCTAGGGCCGATGCCAGCTAGGGTTGCGGGATGTTCGAAAGAGTTACCGTGGCCCAGGCACAGGCAACAGAAGGAACACGGGTGGGTTTTAGTCAGTAAAAGTCTGACACGCCCTCTCGCTCCGCCCAGAGCGGGAGAAGTCATTTGATGATTTCCCATCCACAAAAAAAAAAAAAAAAAAAAAAAAGACTTAAAGTAGTAATGTTGCAGTCCACTGCATTATCCGCAGATAAGACATACTTATTTATAGATCAGTGGTTGCCACTAGACGAGCATTACCAAAATTAAAATTAACAATACTTTGAAATAAATAAATAAGTTCATGTATAGCCAGCAAAAGCTACAAAGCCAAATCAGATCAGAAAAAATTTCAATTACTAAAATTATGCAATAAATAACTAATAATAATAAGATTACAGTTGAGATAAATATTTTATAATATTAGATTTAAATTTATTTTTCGAGCATGCAAATATATCATTAAACGAGCATTACCAAAATTAACAATACCTACTTTGAAATAAATATATAAGTTACTATAAAGCCAGCAATAGCTACAAAACCAAATTAGATCAGAAACAATTTAATTTACCTAATTTATGCAATAAATAAATAATAATAAGATTACAATTAAGATAAAATTTTTATAATATTAGATTTAAATTTATTTTTCGAACATACAAATATATCAATATCAATGAAATTCGAATTATAGGATTCCAACATTCTATGAATAGGGCAGCGTAAGCCAGAGTTCGTACGACAAGAATTTAGCGCGAACAGAGTACGTGCACGAACCTGACGTACATGAACTGTTCGGGGGACAGAATAACACAGCTTACTCGTTAGATCAATGGCATCAAAATTGTTGTGAACAATATCATGAAGCACGTTGGCCTCCAGGTATTTGCGCCGGTTCTCTAAGCTGACAAGCTTGTACTTATCAAGAAGTTGGGAGTATGACAGATAAGTCTTAGTCCCATAACATCTATAGCACATAGCACGGAGGTACTTGCGCTGGACCCTTTCTATTCCAACTACATACTTTTGGTAGAAGGGGTTCCAAATAGGGACCGCATACTCTAACTGAGAGCGAATGAGCGTCTTGTACAGGTAGAGATAGGTTGAGGTACGCTTAAATTCTGTAGAAGATCTTATCACAAATCCATACATTTTAAAAGCACTATTGACTATGGCTTCGATATGCTGGTTCAAGGACAGTTTGCCATCAAAGAGAACACCTAAATCCTTCACTATAGAAATATAATTTAAGGGGATAAGGTTAAGGTTGTAATTGAAATTGAAGATGGAATTATTCTTAGTAAAGTGTATATAGTTACACTTGGGGATACTAAGATGCAGCTTATTTTCAATACAGTAGGCAGTTAGTCTGTCTAGGTCCTCCTGAAAGGACTGACAGTCGTCGATAGAACGTATCACCCTAAACGCCTTCAAGTCATCAGCGTACATCAAGAATTTGGACTTTTTAAAACATTTTTTAATATCGTTGATATAAATAACGAACAATAGCGGTCCCAGAATGGAGCCCTGTGGAACTCCGGAAGTAATATTAACAGAGACAGACTGGTGACCATTAACCACAACCCTTTGTGACCGGTTTTCGAGGTATGACACAAACCAACGCAATAGATTTCCGCGTATTCCATTGTAAGCAATTTTATTCAGTAGAATCTCATGATCGACCTTGTCAAAAGCTTTTTTGAAATCAGTGTAGACCGCATCTATTTGCAATCGCATATCAACATTTTCAAAAAGGTAATTAGCAAATATTAAGAGGTTAGATGTCGTAGATCGGCATTTAACAAACCCATGTTGTTCAGGAATGATAATATTATGCAGAAGAGGGTAAATCTCGTTGTGAACAAGTCTTTCAAAAAGCTTTGACAAGGTCGGCAGAATCGAGATGGGTCTATATTGTTCAACGTCATGCTTTGAGCCACCCTTATGCACTGGGGTAATGTTAGCTCTCTTCCACACCACCGGGAACACACCTTCATGCAGACATCTATTAAAAAGGATATAGATCGGTTCACAAATATTGTCAGCCGTAGCTTTAAAAAAGGCCGCCGGAAGACCGTCAGGTCCAGCCCCCTTAGAGGGGTCTAACCGTTTCAACTCGCTGAGTATCTTTGATTTACCAATATGCAAATTACTAACTAAGCTACTATTCTCTGCGCACTGCTGCGGTGGACACCATGTGGTGAGCGTTGGTGACACGGGCTCAAATACGGACAAGAAAAAGTCCGAAAACATATTGCAGACAATATCAGGATCACTTGAATTGACATTCTGGTACTGCATCATGGACGGAATGTCTGACTTATTCTTACGGTTAGAAATATAGGACCAAAAATGCTTTATATTACTAGAGAGGCTATCTTCAACTGAATTAATATAACTGGAATAACAAGTTTTACACATATGTTTGAAGATAGACCTACATTCGGAGAAGTTATTATAGTCTTTTACGTTGCTGTATTTCTTCCACTTTATCCATAGACGCTGCTTCTTTTTAAATATTTTAATTAATTGTGGCGTAAACCAGATTGGGAAGTCAAGTGATCTAGTTCTTGCAAGGGGAACTAGTGGGCTAATTATGTCACTCAACATACTATAGAAGGCCTCCACGGCCTCTTCCGATGATAAATTGTCAAACAGCACAGACCAATTGACCTCTTCCATATGTTTGTTGATAAGATCGAAATTAGCTTTACGGAAATTATATTTGTTAATCGGTTTTCTCTTCATCATTTGTGTAGATAGGATAACAGGTGCAGTTATAACAAAAGGGGGGTGATGGGGGTCGACTGGTAATAACGGATTTTTAAGGTGGCCAGTCGAACAGCAAGTGTTCGAGATAAACAAGTCCAAGGTCTTTCCTCCACTATTAGCCGTTCTGTTATATTGGTGAGCATCTAGCGAAGACATGAGATGCGTCAGTTCCGAGCATACAGGGTATGTACAAACACATGCCACACAGGCCTCATGCCCCGCCGTTATCGTGCTCCACGTGATATTAGGAAGATTATAATCACCGATGATGTAAACATTCTTGACGTTAGGTGCATTTAAGGTGTCCTGCAGAAAGTCAAAATGAGACGTATAGACATCGGAGCTGGTCCCCGGCGGGATGTACACTGCGCTAATGACGTGTATCTTATGTTTATCGTTTTTGCAAGGCAGTGCAACCATGAGGTGCTCAATACACGCCGAGAGCTTACAATGTGGGTTATTGAAGATATCGAGTGAAGCGGATTGAAGTTCACGCAGTATTGCAATGAGCACCCCACCCCCATCTCGCTTCCCCGTAGCGTCACGATCCCGATCACAGCGGAACACAACGTAACGAGGGTCAATAAACTCACTATTTGCTATTTCTGGTATCAGCCATGTCTCTGTCAATATTATGATATCATATGAGGATGCCAAGATATTCACGAGCAACGAGTTTAGCTTAGTTCTAATACCCCTACAGTTCTGGTAGTAAATTAACAAATTATCAGTGCTATCCGTTATCAAAGTGTATTGCAACAAATTTATTTAGATCTCGCGTTCTTTTGTAAAACTTGACACATTGTGGAATCCAATTAATTCTAACAGTGCATTTATAGCTGGTGAAATAAATTAATAAGATTACATTAAAACTTGTATATAAATTTGATTTACATATTATTATATAAGGGCGCATAAAATTTAAAATTGTATATAATTTTGATTTACATTTCATAATAAGTGGAACAGATTTTATAAAAATTGTATTTAAAATTGATTTGAATTGTATAATAAGTAGATTTAGATTGATTAAAATAGTATTAAGTTCCATGGCACGCACAATTTTGTAAAAATAGGTAACGCAACAGATTAAAAAATAAAAAATATAAAAGTAAAGACTTGGAATATTGATACCTGTGTGAGTTAGACATTTATTCGACAGATTTGGATCGAATTTTATCAAAGTCTCTTTCTCCGCGTATAGCAAACGACGGTTCACCTGCACGCTCCCGGACAAGTATTGTGGCATTTCTAATCCACACATACTTGTAGTGGTGTTTTTTGGCGACATCCCGGGCTTTACGAAATAACTGTTTCTTCTTCAGGGTTAAATGCTCATTAATGTAAATAGAACATGACGTTCCAGTTATACCAACTTGTTCTGTCTTGAGAGATGAAGCCTTACGGAAGGCACTAAGTAGGTTATCTCTGTGTATGCACGACGTGAATCTGACGATGATATTTTTGGGTCTAGAGCTTTGTAGGTGTGCATGTGGCACTCTATGAACGGCGACGATGTTCTGCTGTGTCACTGGGGAGTTAAGTGCAAGACCAATTGCTTCGATGAGGGCCGGTAGGTTTTCGTTGCGCCTTTCGGGCAAATTACCTATTTCAACATTGCATTGACGCGCTTGTTGTTCCAAGGTATCAATTTTGGTCTCAAGAGCATTGACTAACAGCTCGACATCGGTAGACTTAGTGCCATTTAGTTCGCTGGTACGCTTCTCAAGGATGTCATAATGCTGCGTCAAATCTTGAGTAGTTGCTTGAAGGCTTGCAACATCCTTGCGCAGATCATGCACATTCTGCTTCAAAAGGGACTGCTCGGTACGCACTGAATTTATTTCCTTTTGTATATTAGCCATCGTAGATTTGATATCGTCGCGAAATTGAGTCAGATCTTTATTCATCTCACTCCGCCAGTTGCTGAGGGTTTTGTTTAAGTCACTTGAGAATCTTACAAAGTCTGAGCTAGAGATAGTTTGAACAGGTTTATCTGTAACTTGGCTGGGATCATTGTATGTACAAGGAGGACTGCGTTCATCTAAGGTGTCATACGACATGTCCATGGAGTTATCCACGATCGCGGGTTCCGTGTAGCTGCGTACAGGCGTATTAACATTCGACCTAAGACGCCTGGTTACATTGTTGCATGACGGGCACTTCCATGAAGCCTTAAACTCAGCGCTTAGCGCAGCATATTGGCTATGCGTGACATTGAGACACTCGTAGTGATATTTTCCTACACATGCACAGCACAGAAGGATGTTATCACGGGCAGCAGTCGGTTCGCCTTGGCAGCAATTCATTTTAAACTTGATGAAGTTTGAGTAAGGGCAGCGCCACCAAGTTTGCTTCGTTGAAAGTATGTGGTACACGGCAGCAGTGTAATGATCGTAGTAACGTGTCAATTCTTGTGGTTCGATCACTACGGGTAAGACGTAGTAGTACCAAGAGAAGTCGACAGATGGCGCCAGAATCGATAAATGACTTGCAAAGATATGTCGGCAACTTAGTAAGGTTGTAAACAAAACTTCACAAAAGCTGTGGGGACACTGTAGAAACTTAGTAAATAATGATTAACTAGTCCAACAATTAATGGAGACAGCAAATGAAGCTTGCGGTCCGATTTCTTAGTTTTAAACAAGTATTTCATTCATCTTAGGAACCACAGAGAACAGCACTCATTAGTTTAGTCACAGCACGGATACTTCTTGCAGAATTAGACAACGGTATTAATATAGTCCTCCAGCAATCACAGTCACTAATTATTCACTTTCACTTTTTTTATAATTATTAATCACGGAGCAGCGTTTTAAGTAAACTGTCGGCATCGCCCTCTAGCGACAAGAGGAAGGATGTCGTATTTATTCCGAATATCTTGAAGGCTTTCACAAAATTTGACCCATTGTCAGTAACAGAGCATACTATTTTAGTGGGGTCAATATCAAAATCTGAGTATATTTCCAGAAGCAAATCTTTTATGCGGTCAAATGTATGTGCCCCTTTAAATCGGCGACAAGCTAAAGCTGCAGAACGCCTCTTATAGTTATTATCAATCCAGTGCACTGTAACACCTAAAAAACTTCTTTTCTTCCCTGACCATATATCAGCGGTGGTGCACAAATATTTCACAGCAGCTAGGCTTTGTTTTATTTCGCAAATCAGATCGAATGATTGTTTAGCTGCTTTTTTCTGAGAGAACGTCGCCCGGGTATCTTGATTCCACTATTTGTCACATTTAAATCCTCCATCATCTTAATGAAGTAGGGGTCTTCCACGGCTCGAAAAGCAATCATTGAGTTAACGAAATAATTTACTAAGTTACGGTCAAAAGTTTCTTGAGTTACAGGTGTTTTCGGAGTTTGCCTTGAAGTCAGAACTGTATTATTTTTATTTTTCTTTCGCTTATTGTCTTTCATAATTATATTTTTTACATTCCTTTTCTGTCAGCGCCATGCTTCCGTTTTAAGTGTCCCAAAAAGTTAGATCTCGTTTTGCCATAGCCCTTAACTTCTTTACTTTGATGGTCCGAACACTTCATACAAACTGCTACTGTGTTCTTGTCTGTGCATTTGTCTAGTAGAAGCTTATAATAGGTACCGTCAAATAAAGCAGAAGAAGAAAGATCTGATTCCGATTGCACTGTTAAATTCTCGGAATTGTTTCCCGACACCGACGGATCATTTGAAACACCACTACTATTAGAGTCATGACCACAATTCATGTTTGTTTTTAAGTTACTCACTGAGTGAAACAATATCACAAAATGTTGCAAAATCTGGAAAAATTATCCCCAACCGAGTGCAAGCGAGCGTGTGTCAGCCAGATAGTGTTAAAACGTGACTGTTAGTTCCAAAGTTAAGAAAATTAATGAAAAAAATAATTTTTTGTTTTTGGGGAATGGCATCTCGCAGTTCAACCTATAGGAGGTTGTCGACTGCTTAACCGGGCTTTCCTGTGGATGCCTCAATAAATTAAGGCCTCCAGCCAGGCTTAAAACTAAGACTAAAAACTAAGCGACTACTCGCTAAGGGCACCCCCTGTGGGGTACGGACCTCGGCTTAGGGCGTCGCTGGGAGAGGACAGCAATGGGACATGCTGGATCGGATTATTGAAAAAAATAATACCGAATTCCTATTTATATAGACTAGACAGGTAAATCCCGGAGCGGGAAGCCCCCTTGTAGGACACAAGGGTATTCCCCAAAATATATGGAAGATTCTGCACTAGGTCCATCCATACATACTATTGAGGGCTTCCCCGTAAAATTAAGCATACATGAAAAGGTTTGCCAACTTAAAATCGGTAGAAAAATCGGGAGAACAATTAAATAAATAAATGAGTAGTTAATAGTTAATCAAATAATCAAATTAACGATTAAAATTAATGATTAAAAATCATAATCAAAAAATTTGATTACGATTAATTAATCATAATCAAATTTTTTGATTATGATTTTTAATCATTAATTTTTAATCGTTAATCAGATTAACTTTGGGCCTACACTGCTTTGTAGGTAAGTAGTTTCTTTTTTTTTTAGATGCCATGATTCACCGAAGTATTAATCTTTAAACTTAAAAGGAACTGTGCCATAAACAATATTAAATAATCAGACTCATAATTTAGAAGAAAGCATAAACAATTGTGGATTTACACAAAATAAACGTCATAATTATTTGTTTCAACGATTGCTGCTTTGATGGCACTTTGAGATGCATAGTTTTTGTCTTTGCGACAGTTGCATTTGTCGGACTTACAGCCACCTTTGCAAGTTCGCTTTCAATGCAAAACTAAACAACAAGAGAGCCGATTGACGTTCGCTCGTAACCGTCGCGAGCTCTAATTGGTCAGCGCGTGTCACGCGTTTGTTCTCCTCCCCGCACCCCGCACCCCATGCAACGTAGGTACCTGTGTATTATCGGATTGCCCAAAGACCACACGGCTATATTTATAATGTCAAGACAATAATATATGTTAAATAAGGAAGTTAAAATTATAATTATTTATTTTGCCCTAAGTAGCATAACATTCATTATTCATAATGCGCGAACATTATTCATAATGCGCGAACATTATTCATAATGCGCGAACATTATTCGTAATGCGCGAACATTATGAAAAATGCTTCTATTTATTACTTGGTCCATAACATTATGTACATGTTACACACCGCTCCAGAGGGCGGTGTATTTTGTTTATTGTATTTACACAGTATATTTACACAGAGGCCTATTGCCATTCTCTGGGCCAAAAGGCTCTTCTGTACCTATAAATCTCTAAGAAGTTGGCAACCCGACCACAAAATGCACTTCTAATGCTAGCTCCCTTTTTTCAAGCCAGTACAACTACTTACAGAGTTGAGAAACAACGTCAGTAAGGCCAATCAGTACTGTCCTTGCTACTAGTAGCAAATGAGTGAAACGGAGGAGTTCAGTGTTGTTACAGCCAGCAGACTCGAAGGCGAAGTAAACGAAGCAACGCAAGCGAAGTAAACGTGGCCTGGAAATGTGGTGTGGAGGTTCGGAACAAGGCAAAACTGTGTATTGTACAGGCGCCTACGTGTATTAAAAAGCAACAGATCATCATAAGATTGGTTGCTCTCTTATTTCTGTTAGGCGTTAAGCATTCTCTGGAACTTTGGAATCGGGCTTTTAAAAATATTTTATCTGTATACCTGTATCCTGAATCTTTACACACGCGTATTTTATTTGTGAATGTTAAATGAAAGTAAAAAACAAACTAGAAGGTCTTCTAAGCATACTTAGAGATAGTGTAGGCACCTGTGGGCACAACACTGACAACGGTTAGAAAGTTAGAGAAATCGGCTACAAGTATAGCTGCTAGGCCACTATTGTTATTGCACTCATAGATTAGGTCATTAAAAGTACGTGTCGCATTACATAAGTTTTTGAATAAATATTAATATAGTGTTGACTCAGCTCATTATTGTTTTAGTCGAATTAGTCTAGATTTCACAAAACGACCTAGTTTTCTTGATATTCTTTGTTTTCTCTTACTTCGACCTACTTCCAGTTCTCGATTCGCAGTGTAAGAAGTTATTCTCTGGCAGTTTTCTTGGTATTTTTGCCTAGAATTTATTCTTCTTGTACTCCATGTTACCATCATCCAGACTAAAATTTCCCTATGCAAAATTTCTACATTTATATCTGTCATTTTTATAGGTACATATTATAGAGTATTCTATCTATCTAACCAAGAGGATGAGCAGAAGCTGCCAATGTCTTATTTCCTCAAACACTTTGTTGTGGCAATCTCTCTTCCGTCGAGGAAGATGTTATGTCTTGCAAATAAAATACTGCACAAAATAAATCAATGAAAAATACGTGCATTACTATAAATAACGGTGAGATTAGTGTCATAATCATCTAACATTGGCTAGTCGGGGGCAGTGTGTCAGGCAGGACGCTGACATAATATAGTGACGTAATGCTAGCTCAACGGACTCGCCGCGATAGGCGAGCTGTTCTGACAGCGGGGCGGAGCGCTCGTGCTCGTAGGTAGCGGGCGGCACAAGCTTTGTGCCTGAATAGAATAGAATATCGATTGCGGATGTAGGTATTTACTGTACAAGGTAACTTGTCATCTGACGTATTCCTTCCAAGACGTGGTTGTGTGACCCATTTGCAACAATTAAGCACCTCATAACGCCTAGGTGACAATTCATGGAATTCGAGAAAACCCAATTTTCATGTATTTTTTAAAATATCCGAGTGCACGATATAATAAAAAAATATTTATTTTACAAATGCCTCAACATTTGAAGTTTATTAAAGAATTAGGAGTCTGTACGTGCACAATAGTTTAAAGACGCACGACATAAGCGACAAGTGATCCGCGCCCTAATTGCGTAACACACTATCTATGACAATCTGAATGGTTTTGAAGCAAATTGCTAATCCATTGCTTCATATGTTCGAAAAATTTGTCTGCTCAACAACGTAGATAACGCAATGAATGTTGTTGAACTGGCAAAATGAAACCGATTCCTACAGTAAGTGCGTTACGCAATTGCCGCGCTGATCAGTGATCAACGCGTCGACTGCTGCGGGTAGTACTAACAACTCAACAGCGGCGCCTCAACCTGCGCCTGCTCACGACGACCTGGCAGTCTGAAGGAAGAAGAAGAGCTGGTGAGAAAGTAGTGATAAATGATAAATGATTTTATTTCTGTAAGTAGGTTTATACAAACACTTTTACATGTCAAACATTTTTTTTTTAAAACTAGATGAGGCCGGCGTTTCCTATCTGACTACTCTGAGAAGAAAGGCCGAAACAAACTCAGAGGTCACAGTCTCTTTTAAAGTCCAGACATAATCTTGGTCAGATCATGTGAAGACCATGTAGGTTGGTGTCTGAAATGGTCTTTTGAGGAAAGAACCACACAGATTGAGTGGACCTGTCCAGTCAGTGCAAGCATCTGACAGTAATCGTACAGCTCAACATAAAAGTTAAGAAGCTCAACGATTCGACGAACAATACCAAAGAAAGGACATTTGGGTAGGCCGCTTTTGGCAGTGGGATGACGTCAATCGCTTGATTCATTTGAAAATAACTCAAATTTTAAATACTAATTTAAAAAAAGTTTTAAATACACTGGGTCGTAAAGATAGCAGGTCGTTTATAAAAAATGCGATGACTTTTAAAATATTTGAGCAATCCTGTTTAAATAAAAACTAAATTATAGTTTATTTTAACACAAATACAATTTCTTTTTGGTGACAGAACTTAAAGCAACTCAACTTCAATCAACAACTAAACTTCTAGAACTTACGCGCAGCACTTACGCGCAGCACTTACGCGCAGCACTTACGCGCAGCACTTACGCGCAGCACTTACGCGCAGCACTTACGCGCAGCACTTACGCGCAGCACTTACGCGCAGCACTTACGCGCAGCACTTACGCGCAGCACTTACGCACAGCACTTACGCGCAGCACTTACGCGCAGCACGTCATAATTATACAAAGAGACCTTTGGTGCACGCGTTGTGTTGTCAAGTTAGTCAAAATGGGAGATAAACAATTTCTAATATCCGGAACAAACCAGAAATCGCGAAAAACAATCAGCTTGCCTGCATTTATGTTGGCTAACGGCCGAACCCAATAACCTATTTTCAGTAAAAGACAGATCGCTATCGATGGTAGACAGTATAATTCTATCTGTGCTTATGTCAGGCCGGTAAGATTCCATAATCTCTACATTAGTGGGGCGTTAAAACCATAGATAGATAAGTTTTCTATCTCCAGTATTCCTAAACAGGTGATAGATAGGTTATTGGGTTCGGCCGTAACTCGTCAAAATGTAGGGAACAAGTGATTTTTTTCGCAATTTGAGTTTTGGTCCTATAGTAAAAGTTGTTCATAACACAGAACAGATATAACTCTTTTATCTGTTCTGTAGTTCATAAAGATGAGTACAATGACCCCTGAGGTTGTGCGTTCAAGCATAAGTAACGCATTAAGTAAAACTGGCATGACTACGAGTATGAAAGTGCTATATTATATGATTCAGACAAGGATATTGGTTTTGAGAACGCAAAGATTACTTAGTGCACATTGTGTTGGCAATCTTATCAGCTAAGAATGGATGACTTTTGACAAAATTTGCTTTTGTTACATTTTAATAAGATAATTAAAAAAATATATATTTTACGTATGTTTTGTTACAATTAAAATACATAATAAAATTATATGGATTTAAAAACGTGGAAGTAACTTAAACGAAATGGAGCATTTAGAAGAAAAGTTATTTCGAAATACAGAAAATTAAAACAGCACTGCAATTATTTATCTGAACAAGAAAGCAATGTCGACAATATAGCTAGTTGTTCTGTACATTTTCAAGATAAAGAAAAAGACGAAGAAGTTCATGATTTGGAGGAATTATTTGCACTAGAGCAATCTTCGAGTCAACGCAACGATGACGGAGCTAGTGCATCCGTAACCTTATCGATTTCTTCTGAAATTAATTCTTAAAAGATATTATCTCTAACAGTCAAATTACACGTACTGGACGAATTAATGACGAATTCCGAAATATCAGAAATCAGGTTAAATGTTACCTTCCTCACGTACACATGCGCCAGTTGTTCACAATGTTACCTTCCTCACGTACACATGCGCCAGTTGTTCATAATGTAACCTTCCTCACGTACACATGCGCCAGTTGTTCACAATGTTACCTTCCTCACGTACACATGCGCCAGTTGTTCATAATGTAACCTTCCTCACGTACACATGCGCCAGTTGTTCATAATGTAACCTTCCTCACGTACACATGCGCCAGTTGTTCATAATGTAACCTTCCTCACGTACACATGCGCCAGTTGTTCATAATGTAACCTTCCTCACGTACACATGCGCCAGTTGTTCACAATGTGACCTTCCTCACGTACACATGCGCCAGTTGTTCACACTGTGACCTTCCTCACGTACACATGCGCCAGTTGTTCATAATGTAACCTTCCTCACGTACACATGCGCCAGTTGTTCACAATGTGACCTTCCTCACGTACACATGCGCCAGTTGTTCACACTGTGACCTTCCTCACGTACACATGCGCCAGTTGTTCATAATGTAACCTTCCTCACGTACACATGCGCCAGTTGTTCACACTGTGACCTTCCTCACGTACACATGCGCCAGTTGTTCACACTGTGACCTTCCTCACGTACACATGCGCCAGTTGTTCACAATGTGACCTTCCTCACGTACACATGCGCCAGTTGTTCACAATGTGACCTTCCTCACGTACACATGCGCCAGTTGTTCACACTGTGACCTTCCTCACGTACACATGCGCCAGTTGTTCACAATGTAACCTTCCTCACGTACACATGCGCCAGTTGTTCACAATGTAACCTTCCTCACGTACACATGCGCCAGTTGTTCATAATGTAACCTTCCTCACGTACACATGCGCCAGTTGTTCACAATGTAACCTTCCTCACGTACACATGCGCCAGTTGTTCATAATGTAACCTTCCTCACGTACACATGCGCCAGTAGTTCACAATGTAACCTTCCTCACGTACACATGCGCCAGTTGTTCATAATGTAACCTTCCTCACGTACACATGCGCCAGTTGTTCACAATGTGACCTTCCTCACGTACACATGCGCCAGTTGTTCACAATGTGACCTTCCTCACGTACACATGCGCCAGTTGTTCACACTGTGACCTTCCTCACGTACACATGCGCCAGTTGTTCACACTGTGACCTTCCTCACGTACACATGCGCCAGTTGTTCACAATGTGACCTTCCTCACGTACACATGCGCCAGTTGTTCACAATGTAACCTTCCTCACGTACACATGCGCCAGTTGTTCACAATGTAACCTTCCTCACGTACACATGCGCCAGTTGTTCACAATGTGACCTTCCTCACGTACACATGCGCCAGTTGTTCACACTGTGACCTTCCTCACGTACACATGCGCCAGTTGTTCACAATGTGACCTTCCTCACGTACACATGCGCCAGTTGTTCACAATGTGACCTTCCTCACGTACACATGCGCCAGTTGTTCACACTGTGACCTTCCTCACGTACACATGCGCCAGTTGTTCACAATGTAACCTTCCTCACGTACACATGCGCCAGTTGTTCATAATGTAACCTTCCTCACGTACACATGCGCCAGTTGTTCACAATGTGACCTTCCTCACGTACACATGCGCCAGTTGTTCACAATGTGACCTTCCTCACGTACACATGCGCCAGTTGTTCACACTGTGACCTTCCTCACGTACACATGCGCCAGTTGTTCACACTGTGACCTTCCTCACGTACACATGCGCCAGTTGTTCACAATGTGACCTTCCTCACGTACACATGCGCCAGTTGTTCACAATGTAACCTTCCTCACGTACACATGCGCCAGTTGTTCACAATGTAACCTTCCTCACGTACACATGCGCCAGTTGTTCACAATGTGACCTTCCTCACGTACACATGCGCCAGTTGTTCACACTGTGACCTTCCTCACGTACACATGCGCCAGTTGTTCACAATGTGACCTTCCTCACGTACACATGCGCCAGTTGTTCACAATGTGACCTTCCTCACGTACACATGCGCCAGTTGTTCACACTGTGACCTTCCTCACGTACACATGCGCCAGTTGTTCACAATGTAACCTTCCTCACGTACACATGCGCCAGTTGTTCACAATGTGACCTTCCTCACGTACACATGCGCCAGTTGTTCACAATGTAACCTTCCTCACGTACACATGCGCCAGTTGTTCACAATGTGACCTTCCTCACGTACACATGCGCCAGTTGTTCACAATGTGACCTTCCTCACGTACACATGCGCCAGTTGTTCACAATGTAACCTTCCTCACGTACACATGCGCCAGTTGTTCACAATGTGACCTTCCTCACGTACACATGCGCCAGTTGTTCACACTGTGACCTTCCTCACGTACACATGCGCCAGTTGTTCACAATGTAACCTTCCTCACGTACACATGCGCCAGTTGTTCACAATGTAACCTTCCTCACGTACACATGCGCCAGTTGTTCACAATGTAACCTTCCTCACGTACACATGCGCCAGTTGTTCACAATGTAACCTTCCTCACGTACACATGCGCCAGTTGTTCACAATGTAACCTTCCTCACGTACACATGCGCCAGTTGTTCACAATGTAACCTTCCTCACGTACACATGCGCCAGTTGTTCACAATGTAACCTTCCTCACGTACACATGCGCCAGTTGTTCACAATGTAACCTTCCTCACGTACACATGCGCCAGTTGTTCACAATGTAACCTTCCTCACGTACACATGCGCCAGTTGTTCACAATGTGACCTTCCTCACGTACACATGCGCCAGTTGTTCACAATGTAACCTTCCTCACGTACACATGCGCCAGTTGTTCACAATGTAACCTTCCTCACGTACACATGCGCCAGTTGTTCACAATGTAACCTTCCTCACGTACACATGCGCCAGTTGTTCACAATGTAACCTTCCTCACGTACACATGCGCCAGTTGTTCACAATGTAACCTTCCTCACGTACACATGCGCCAGTTGTTCACAATGTAACCTTCCTCACGTACACATGCGCCAGTTGTTCACAATGTAACCTTCCTCACGTACACATGCGCCAGTTGTTCACAATGTAACCTTCCTCACGTACACATGCGCCAGTTGTTCACAATGTAACCTTCCTCACGTACACATGCGCCAGTTGTTCACAATGTAACCTTCCTCACGTACACATGCGCCAGTTGTTCACAATGTAACCTTCCTCACGTACACATGCGCCAGTTGTTCACAATGTAACCTTCCTCACGTACACATGCGCCAGTTGTTCACAATGTAACCTTCCTCACGTACACATGCGCCAGTTGTTCACAATGTGACCTTCCTCACGTACACATGCGCCAGTTGTTCACAATGTAACCTTCCTCACGTACACATGCGCCAGTTGTTCACAATGTAACCTTCCTCACGTACACATGCGCCAGTTGTTCACAATGTAACCTTCCTCACGTACACATGCGCCAGTTGTTCACAATGTAACCTTCCTCACGTACACATGCGCCAGTTGTTCACAATGTAACCTTCCTCACGTACACATGCGCCAGTTGTTCACAATGTAACCTTCCTCACGTACACATGCGCCAGTTGTTCACAATGTAACCTTCCTCACGTACACATGCGCCAGTTGTTCACAATGTGACCTTCCTCACGTACACATGCGCCAGTTGTTCACACTGTGACCTTCCTCACGTACACATGCGCCAGTTGTTCACAATGTGACCTTCCTCACGTACACATGCGCCAGTTGTTCACAATGTGACCTTCCTCACGTACACATGCGCCAGTTGTTCACACTGTGACCTTCCTCACGTACACATGCGCCAGTTGTTCACAATGTAACCTTCCTCACGTACACATGCGCCAGTTGTTCATAATGTAACCTTCCTCACGTACACATGCGCCAGTTGTTCACAATGTAACCTTCCTCACGTACACATGCGCCAGTTGTTCACAATGTAACCTTCCTCACGTACACATGCGCCAGTTGTTCACAATGTAACCTTCCTCACGTACACATGCGCCAGTTGTTCACAATGTAACCTTCCTCACGTACACATGCGCCAGTTGTTCACAATGTAACCTTCCTCACGTACACATGCGCCAGTTGTTCACAATGTGACCTTCCTCACGTACACATGCGCCAGTTGTTCACACTGTGACCTTCCTCACGTACACATGCGCCAGTTGTTCACAATGTGACCTTCCTCACGTACACATGCGCCAGTTGTTCACAATGTGACCTTCCTCACGTACACATGCGCCAGTTGTTCACACTGTGACCTTCCTCACGTACACATGCGCCAGTTGTTCACAATGTAACCTTCCTCACGTACACATGCGCCAGTTGTTCATAATGTAACCTTCCTCACGTACACATGCGCCAGTTGTTCACAATGTAACCTTCCTCACGTACACATGCGCCAGTTGTTCACAATGTAACCTTCCTCACGTACACATGCGCCAGTTGTTCACAATGTAACCTTCCTCACGTACACATGCGCCAGTTGTTCACAATGTAACCTTCCTCACGTACACATGCGCCAGTTGTTCACAATGTAACCTTCCTCACGTACACATGCGCCAGTTGTTCATAATGTAACCTTCCTCACGTACACATGCGCCAGTTGTTCACAATGTAACCTTCCTCACGTACACATGCGCCAGTTGTTCACAATGTAACCTTCCTCACGTACACATGCGCCAGTTGTTCACAATGTAACCTTCCTCACGTACACATGCGCCAGTTGTTCATAATGTAACCTTCCTCACGTACACATGCGCCAGTTGTTCACAATGTAACCTTCCTCACGTACACATGCGCCAGTTGTTCACAATGTAACCTTCCTCACGTACACATGCGCCAGTTGTTCACAATGTAACCTTCCTCACGTACACATGCGCCAGTTGTTCATAATGTAACCTTCCTCACGTACACATGCGCCAGTTGTTCACAATGTAACCTTCCTCACGTACACATGCGCCAGTTGTTCACAATGTAACCTTCCTCACGTACACATGCGCCAGTTGTTCACAATGTGACCTTCCTCACGTACACATGCGCCAGTTGTTCACAATGTGACCTTCCTCACGTACACATGCGCCAGTTGTTCACAATGTAACCTTCCTCACGTACACATGCGCCAGTTGTTCACAATGTGACCTTCCTCACGTACACATGCGCCAGTTGTTCACAATGTAACCTTCCTCACGTACACATGCGCCAGTTGTTCACAATGTGACCTTCCTCACGTACACATGCGCCAGTTGTTCACAATGTGACCTTCCTCACGTACACATGCGCCAGTTGTTCACAATGTGACCTTCCTCACGTACACATGCGCCAGTTGTTCACAATGTGACCTTCCTCACGTACACATGCGCCAGTTGTTCATAATCATGAATAAAATAATACCAAATGATCCTAGGACTCTTGAAAACTAATATTCAAGTTTGTTTAACATCAGTTTCGCCGGCCGTTACTGGCACAATGTTTAACATCAGTTTCGCCTGCCGTTACTGGCACAATGTTTAACATCAGTTTCGCCGGCCGTTACTGGCACAATGTTTAACATCAGTTTCGCCTGCCGTTACTGGCACAATGTTTAACATCAGTTTCGCCGGCCGTTACTGGCACAATGTTTAACATCAGTTTCGCCTGCCGTTACTGGCACAATGTTTAACATCAGTTTCGCCGGCCGTTACTGGCACAATGTTTAACATCAGTTTCGCCTGCCGTTACTGGCACAATGTTTAACATCAGTTTCGCCTGCCGTTACTGGCACAATGTTTAACATCAGTTTCGCCGGCCGTTACTGGCACAATGTTTAACATCAGTTTCGCCTGCCGTTACTGGCACAATGTTTAACATCAGTTTCGCCGGCCGTTACTGGCATAATGTTTAACATCAGTTTCGCCTGCCGTTACTGGCACAATGTTTAACATCAGTTTCGCCGGCCGTTACTGGCACAATGTTTAACATCAGTTTCGCCGGCCGTTACTGGCATAATGTTTAACATCAGTTTCGCCGACCGTTACTGGCACAATGGCTTAACAAAGCAGCTGATTTACATGGAACTTTTACAATTTAAGTCATCTTGTGATACTATTGAGAAAAAAGTTTCTGAAGTTTTTGAAATTCCTACAATATCTTCATTTCTGAATATTATTAAATGCTCTAATATTTATATTGAATCATCTGAGCGATTTTATAAAGTTGCAGATAAACAGTGTAAAGTAGTACGTACTGAACGTGAGTCACAAACAGGTGTACCAGTAAAGAGCTTTGCCAATTACAATAGATAACCAACCCATAAATGAATGGGTTAGTCACCAACTGGCCACGGAGAGACTGGACACACTTGTGTCCAGTTGGTGGAACTCAAAATTAGTATCACTTGTTATTTCGTCATCTGGACACGCTAAGATTTTTACGTGTCCAAATAGTGATGTGGATGGTGTGGATGGATGTGTGATGTGTGGTGCAGGATGTGGAGGATGAGGATGGTTGGGTGTGTGAGGAGGGTGGTGGGTGCAGGGTGGTGGAGGATAATCCTTAAAACGGAAAATAGTGGCCACTAAGCCTCGTTTTAAGGATTATAATAAAACTTAACAATGTAAAACTACTGTTTGTAATAATAATTACGTATAGTCTTGTGGAGCACAACGTGACATGCTTATTTTCTGCATTTTCATACTAAAATAAAAGAAATAACCAAACAAATGACGAGGGCGCCACTGCGCGCGCGGTGTCCTCTTAATTAAATGGTAATTAGACGTCTGTCGCCACTTCAGCGTGTTGTGGATTAGTAATATGTAGTCTCTGGCAGGAGCTAGCAGGTAGGTGGTATTATGTAAGGAACACTTTCCCTCAGCCAATGCTTGCTCTCATTTAACAAGTTAGGAAGATCGCCCCGACTTTGTTTAAGTTTTTAGTCATTTTTAGGGATGAACTGTTGACTTTAGACTTTAGAAAATTAAAATGCAGCAAGTACCACCTAACAAAGTATATAATATAGAATGCAGCATGTAGCAAGTACCACCTAACAAAGTATATAATATAGAATGCAGACTGATTTGTCATCACCAGAGATCGGAATAGGTAGAGCTGTTTTATGTATTTGCCATAGGTTAGAATAATATGGATATTCCCCGAGTCCCGGGATTTGGTTTTTAAGTAGTAAAATCATTAAAAAAACTATTCTCGCCTTCGGGACTAATGAAAGATTACACTTCCTTTCTGACGGGTAAATATAAGAAGGACGGGATTAAGGATAGTATAAGAAATAGATAAACTTGATTCATTAAACCACATATATTTTTTACGTAACATTTCTTATTCAAGAATCAACAATCATTTAAACATTTTTATGCTCAAATTATTTGTTCCTCAGAAAATCAAAACATTATCAAATAGAACAATTTGTATTTACAATAAAATCTTAATTAAAATAATCAATACGCTTCAACAATAATTCACTTATTTAAACAAAAAATGTCATTGGTCTAGTTCGTCTTCAGCTTCACTAGAAGACTGAGTATGACCAGAGTTAAAATAAATCACCATTATTTTTTCTAAATTATCTAATTTTAATCTATTTATTTTTACATCTAACATCCATTTATATGTGGAAAACGAGCGTTCGACATCTGTTGATGTTAGTGAAGCGAATTTATATGACAAAATTTCGTCATTCACATCATTTTTCGATAACTTTCCTTCATATTCTCTGAGGATGTCAATGTCAGGATTCCTATCCATAACTTTTTCAATTTTGTTTTTTATTCTATCAGAATTACATTCATTTAAAGCAGCTCTGACTTGATCAAAAGCCAAAAACGAGTCACTTAATGCTAAATTTTGTTTCTGCAACTCTTTTAATGAAAATAAAACAATCGTATAATGATTTTCTATATATACTAATCGATTCCGTAGATTTTCCTTTTCCAGAATATTTTTCGCATTACGTATTGTAGGGGCTTGTGGCTAAGAAATAGCAGCCGTACGGGTCAATCGATCAGGTTAAGCTACGCTTGCCGCGGTTGGTCCGTGGATGGGTGACCATCTTTACATATCAAGACCCCTCCGTGCCTCGGAAAGCACGTTAAGCCGTTGGTCCCGGCTGTCATTCGTGTATCTTTGACAGTCGTTACGGGTCGTCAGAAGCCCGAAAGTCTGACAACCAGTCTTAACAAGGGGTATCGTATTACCCAGTAACTGGGTTGTGGAGGTCAGATAGGCAGTCGCTCCATGTAAAATACTGGTATTCAGCTGCATCCGGTTTGACTGGAAGCCGACCCCAATATAGTTGGGAAAAGGCAGGCAGATGATGATGTATTGCTATTGAATCAGAGCTGCTTAATCTAGAAATAACATTTATTATTTTTTTATAGTATTTTGCATAATACGATGCATTTTTGAGCCAAGTGCCCCATCATCACTGGTTGTGGGGGAAGAGGTAAGTTAGGATACGTATATTTCAATACTTTTACTCTACGAGGGGCTTTTAAAAATATTTTTCCTCATTGGATATTAGCAGATCTACGTCATGGTACTCTAACCGTATCTGTTCTGATACGCGATGAAGAGCGTGTACCAAACAGGTGACATGTTTTAATTGAGGTAAAAAAAAAAAAATTCGGCCCATAGACAACATGTATGCAACACTATCAGTACATAATATTAACACATTATCAACTTTTCTTTAAAGTTGTCTTGCTAATTTTCCAAACACTATTACAACATTGGAAATAGTTTGGCCATTAACCACTTCGAGCATTTTACAGGCAATTAAGTAAGGTCAACCAGAAAAGTTTTCATTTAAAGGCTTTACTAAGAAATGCACAATATAACGACCTAGAAAGTCAGTTGTCTCATCTAACGATATCCAAAGTTTCTCATCTTTAACGTTTTCATAGATGGAGGCAATTTTATTTTTATAAAATTTGTCCAAATACAACTTTCGTAATAGCGACTCGTCAGGCACTTTTTGTTATTGCAATTACAACAACAAACACCACACAAGTATTTTTGAAAAAAAAACCTTTGAATACATTATTTTTTATTTGCGACCAGGGGATGTTACAAAGAATTAAAAACTGAATAAGGTCAAAATAAAATTCTTCTTGAGGCTGTTTGTATGTTACTCGATGTTGAGCACCTTCAATATGTCGATTAACATTAATTTTTTTTTACTGATAAATGGCTTTTACGCTTGGTGCAGTAAATAGTACAGCTAGCAGCGTCAAAAATCAGCTCAGGATAGTCACGTATCCACTTCTGAACTTTTTCAGGCTTGACAGAACTTGACGCCATGTTGAAGTACTTCACCTGAATCAAAATGTCGTTAAATTAGAAATGCTGAGTAGAGTCACATCGACACTTAGTGTTCGAAAAACAAAACTAGTATCTAAAATATATATATTCCCAGTGCAAGTTTGAAAATGCAAAGTCAATCAAAAGTTTTTAATTTACGCTAAGAGAGGGTACGGTTAGTCGCACACAAGTAGTACACTCAGAACAGTTCAATGATAGTTCATATGTGCACGAACTGCAAACATGTTAGTCTATGATTCCTGCACTTTACCGTATAGCTAATTAATACATTATATTAATAAGTTTCTAAGTTAATTTTGACACGTGCGTGACATACTTTAAAGTCAAGAAAATACTGGATTGGAATACATTAGTATTAATCAAGTTTAGCTAACAAGAAAAAGTTTTGCGTTAAGTGCGAATAACACTGTACTTTACTTTTTGTATTTAAAATGTTTTTTATTGGTTCGACTTAGGACAAGCTTTTCGCTAAGCCCAAACAATTAATTTTTCTAATATGTCAAGGTAGAATAAGATTAATACATTAGTTTTATTCAATATTTTACTTAAAAAATAGAACTTACCAAATCGGTATCCAATAAAATAACTCCAAACGTCCAATCCAATAAGGTCAAATCAGAGTCCGTAAATGCTAGCCAAAGTCGTAGCAGCAAGAAGGTTCCAGAATCCAGTAAATAAGCCAGGGTCAGAAGATATTAACCACACAACAAAACACAACAGGAAGCAAACAAGCGCACTCTAAGAACCGAAGTAATCGAGTGAGACAACAAGTTACTGTTGGTAAAGAATTGAATTCTAGTGGCGCAGAAAGAGACAAAAACAGGTGCTTTACTCTAGCGACAGAAACACCCCGCTATTGTTTTCTTTTGTTTCCATAATGCGGCGACATTACACAAAGCGGCAACGTCGCGCGCTTGGCAAAAAGTTTTATAGCGTGCTGTTGACGTATAATTTACAATGTCGCTCATGCGCTTATTGGCTTACATAAACCATTTTTATACATATTGACAAAAAGAATGAAATTCAATAAAATCCCGTAGTATCAGTCGGAATCCCGTGGAATATCCATATTAACATCAATGTTTGCGGTCAATGAACCTAAATAGCTCTACCTATTCCGATCACTGGTCATCACACTTTCTGCTTTGTTGGCTCCCATCCGGATTTGACTCTTCCCAAAGAGTACGATATACTCAATACATTTATTTGCATTCCACAATGTAAACTTAGGTGGTAGGTACATTATAAAAATATACATAATTTTAGATCATTGTGGAGCCTGTCGGGCACAGCGAGGTAGGATAGAGGTGGAGCCTGTCGGGCACAGCGAGGTAGGATAGAGGTGGAGCCTGTCGGGCACAGCGAGGTAGGGTAGAGGTGGAGCCTGTCGGGCACAGCGAGGTAGGATAGAGGTGGAGCCTGTCGGGCACAGCGAGGTAGGATAGAGGTGGAGCCTGTCGGGCACAGCGAGGTAGGATAGAGGTGGAGCCTGTCAGGCACAGCGAGGTAGGGTAGAGGTGGAGCCTGTCGGGCACAGCGAGGTAGGGTAGAGGTGGAGCCTGTCGGGCACAGCGAGGTAGGATAGAGGTGGAGCCTGTCGGGCACAGCGAGGTAGGATAGAGGTGGAGCCTGTCGGGCACAGCGAGGTAGGATAGAGGTGGAGCCTGTCAGGCACAGCGAGGTAGGGTAGAGGTGGAGCCTGTCGGGCACAGCGAGGTAGGAGAGAGGTGGAGCCTGTCGGGCACAGCGAGGTAGGGTAGAGGTGGAGCCTGTCGGGCACAGCGAGGTAGGATAGAGGTGGAGCCTGTCGGGCACAGCGAGGTAGGATAGAGGTGGAGCCTGTCGGGCACAGCGAGGTAGGATAGAGGTGGAGCCTGTCGGGCACAGCGAGGTAGGATAGAGGTGGAGCCTGTCGGGCACAGCGAGGTAGGATAGAGGTGGAGCCTGTCGGGCACAGCGAGGTAGGATAGAGGTGGAGCCTGTCGGGCACAGCGAGGTAGGGTAGAGGTGGAGCCTGTCGGGCACAGCGAGGTAGGATAGAGGTGGAGCCTGTCGGGCACAGCGAGGTAGGATAGAGGTGGAGCCTGTCGGGCACAGCGAGGTAGGATAGAGGTGGAGCCTGTCGGGCACAGCGAGGTAGGATAGAGGTGGAGCCTGTCGGGCACAGCGAGGTAGGATAGAGGTGGAGCCTGTCGGGCACAGCGAGGTAGGATAGAGGTGGAGCCTGTCGGGCACAGCGAGGTAGGATAGAGGTGGAGCCTGTCGGGCACAGCGAGGTAGCATAGAGGAAGGGGGCTATTATTGTATTATTATTTGAAAATAGTAAAATATACATGCTTTTCTACTACTCACTTCGACTTTCATTTTATTTATTATTCATTTTTCAATCACTATTCATTTTTAATTATTCGTTTAATTTATCATTAAAATATTCATTAATATTATAATAGCATTTATGGATTAGGTATTGTTTTAGTTTAATTGTAAATATATTAAATTTTTGTTCATTTTTAATTACTTCCGGTAATTTGTATTTTAACTGACATTACTAAAGTGCTTGTTGAGTGCATTTTCAGCTTAGAGCCACCAGGTAGGTTCAGCCTATTTCTGTATCGTAGTGTATATTTAGGTTGTATGTTTTCTCGTGTAGTGAATAATTGTTGGTTGTTTCTAACAAATTTGCATATTTCTAATATATATATATACAGGGAAGTGTTAAAAGTTTGTGTTCTTGGAAATGTGGTTTGCAGCTGTCTGTGTCTTCTATGTTAACTAGGATTCTGATTAGTCGTTTTTGTAGTGTGAAAAGTGTAGGTGCATGTGTACTGTTTCCCCATAATATTACGCCATAGCTTAACCATGCGTATGCATAGCATAACACGTCACCAGGCTGTCTGAAGGTTTGTGGCTTTTTTGATTTCGTGGAGGGCATAAGCAAATTTAGATAATTTCGACCGAATATTTTTTATGTGTGATTTCCAATTTAAATTTGTATTTATGGATAGACCGAGTAGGGTGAATTCTTGTACTGTCTCTATTTTTATGTCATCGTAAATAAAATTTATATCCAGAGGTGCTTTTTGTCGTGGGTGGAAGGAAATGATTTTAGTTTTATTAAAATTAATCTCGAGGTTGTGTTCTGTCATCCATGTTATTATTTTGTTGAGTGTGTTTGTAAGTGCTTCAGTTAGGTTGCTATTGTTTTGACATGAAGTTAGTACTGAGATATCATCAGCAAACAGAACACATGACTCATTTATGGTTCTCGGGAGGTCATTTATATAAATTATAAATAAAAGGCATCCAATTACACTCCCTTGGGGGATTGAGGCATTAATTTTATTGCTGTCCGATCGAATGTGTTGTATTTGGTTAGTATGTTCATTATAGTATTCGACTTCAACTTGGAGTTCCCTATTTTCCAAGTATGATTTAAACCATTCATGAGGTTTTCCGCGGATCCCTATTCCTTGTAACTTATTAAGTAAGATATTGTATTGCACTTTATCATAGGCCTTTGTCATATCTAACAGCACACCCACAGCGTACTTTTTCTTATTAATTATATTAATAGCTTCCTGGACAAATTTATAATATACTGCTAGAACTGTAGAGCGGTTTTTCCGGAAACCGTTTTGAGATTCATTAAAGATGTTGTACTTTTCGCAAAAAGAATAAACACGATTACACATCGCTTTCTCAAATATCTTCGATGCGGTAGGTAAAAGAGCTATCGGACGGTAGTTAATGGGATCGGTTCTAGAATCTTTTTTATGAACTGGTTTTATTATAGCTTTCTTTAGGTAGTTCGGAAACCTTCCTTCTTTAAAAGACTGATTGACAAGCAAGTAAAATGGCAGGGTAAGTTCATTAGCACACTGTTTTACTAAGGTTGGTGGTAGTTCATCTATTCCGTAGCTGTTTTTGTTTTTGAGGGTTTTTAACAATACATTTATTTCACCATGATCTACTGGGCTTAGGAATATGGTGTTTTCTGTGGGGTGGAGTACCGAGGTGCCGCGCGGATCTTTGTCGGGGGTTGGGTATGCCCCGTTCCGATAGATGCAAAGAAGTTGTTAAATATATTTGCAATTTGTTTAGGTTCCGTGACAACTTAGTTATTAATTTGTAGTGTTATGTTACTTTTGGCTTTTTTAACATTTTTGTTCGTTCTTTCATTTATTATTTTCCACATAGTCTTCACTTTATTGCTAGATTTTATTAATTTATTTATATATTGCAGTTTGACGAGTTTTACGTCTGAGCTCCAGCAGTGGAAACTTTATGGCGCGATTGTTTTTACGATGATTATCTCTGTACGCACTATGCAGGTGCGTACAGGGACAACCCGCGTCGGTGTAGGACTATTGCAGGATATCGAAACAAAGATGTTGGATTACGGGTTGGGGTGGCCAAAGTGAACTGGCTATCTAATATTATATTAATCAATTATTAATTATATTATTACTAACACTAGTTTGTAAGCTTGCAATTGTACTAACAAATATGGATGTAATCGTAAGATGAATCTGAAATAAATGATTATATTATATTATTATTATTATCTAGAACTATGGAAAGACTATGGCCCCTGCCTGACCAATTTTGTATATAAAATACACAAATACAATGGCGAGGAGTGATTTGAACACTATGATAGGCCAATTATTGTTATGATCTATGTAGAGTGATGAATTCGGAGTGACAGCCAGTCTTAACAAAATTAGCCGCGCAGTCATGGAGCGCAAACAGACAGACAGACCAGCCAGTGCTTTCTAAATAGCCAGTGATAAGGAAACGCAGCAGCTGACGCAACCCCTGTTACATAAGCGGAGCTAGTTGGACCCTACAGTTTAGCGAAGTTACATTCTGTCATACTATTGCGATTTATAATTTGGTTATAAATAGTTAGCCTGTTTCCGCGATTCCGTTCGACTCGTTGATCCGCTGCGAGAACAGCGCCTGCGCAAGTGGCAAGCGTTTCGTATGTGTGCAGCAATTGTCAACAGATGGACATGAGCTTTTCAGTAGCTTAACTCTGTCCCATACATTTTTGACTTTTTCATCATTGTCTAGCCCTAAGGAGTTTCGAAACATCCTTTCCTACATCTCTTAAAAGATTGTCTTCCAAAAGATATCATGACACAGTGAGGCCATTTGGGCTAAAATAAAAAACTTCACTAGCGAATACAATATATTACATAAAATTAAACGTTACTTTGATGCCACTTGACATCTCCAACTTTACATTGTGTTCTCTCTGGTTTTTAATAATATAACAAAGTTATTTTAATTTTTGTTTACTTATTTTAAGATTTTGTTTATAAGTAAATACATTGTGAATGTAGTCAATAAATGTGCCATTAACATGATATATGTACATTGTGAATGTAGTCAATAAATGTGCCATTAACATGATATACATTGTGAATGTAGTCAATAAATGTGCCATTAACATGATATACATTGTGAATGTAGTCAATAAATGTGCCATTAACATGATATACATTGTGAATGTAGTCAATAAATGTGCCATTAACATGATATACATTGTGAATGTAGTCAATAAATGTGCCATTAACATGATATACATTGTGAATGTCGTCAATAAATGTGCCATTAACATGATATACATTGTGAATGTAGTCAATAAATGTGCCATTAACATGATATACATTGTGAATGTAGTCAATAAATGTGCCATTAACATGATATACATTGTGAATGTAGTCAATAAATGTGCCATTAACATGATATACATTGTGAATGTAGTCAATAAATGTGCCATTAACATGATATACATTGTGAATGTCGTCAATAAATGTGACATTAACATGATATACATTTGATGATGTTAGTTGAGATCATCTCATGCTAATACTGAGCTTTTCTTGGTAGAATCTCCATTTAAAACCCTACCCGACAAGGGAATCAAACCCGGGATATCCTAACGAAAGCAGCCGCAATTGCGAACACCAAAGAGGAAATTTTGTATCGTCATTTAAAAAGTAATGCAATACCTATAATTTTATTATGAATTGTAACAATTAGATAAAACAATGTCTACCGGAACCGCCTATCAGACTCCATTGCTATCAGGGCATTGATCTGTCACAACACAGGTCATGAACCTACGAATTGTAACTATTATTATGTAAAACTATCGTTTCAATGAATGAAGTAACTAATAAAAATACTCTCCTCACCATAGAGTAAGGATATAGATGTAGAAGGGTAACTTTTGTTAGAAACGTATTCTAAACTATCTATCGCCCGCGGCGTCGCCCGCGCGGATGTCAATACTTCTTTATTTGAATCGGATTTTGTTCACAATTGCATAGGGTTTAATTTTTTGCTCGGAACCCTATTTTTGACGTCATTGACATTTCTCGGGAACCTGGGGTCCCGGACCTTTGGAAGGCCGAACGACGAGGGGCCAAAGCCAACTCGCACAGGCCCGTTAGACACTTTCAATGGAAATGAGGCACCAACCAACGATTATCCCTGTACGCACTATTTAAGTGCACCCAAGGACACCCCCCTCCAAGGACCCCGGTTGGTTATTGCAGGATATGGGAACAAAAATAATTATTGGGCTATGGGTTTGGGTGGCTAAAGTGGACTGGTTATCTAAAACTATGGAAGGACTATGGCCCCTGCCTGACCGATGTGCGCGGAATCCTTATTATTATGTTCTAAAATAAAAGTAGCCTAAATTGCTCCTTATAAAATCAGCTATCTGCCAGGGGAAATTCCGTCAAAATCGGCCCAGTCGTTTTGGAGATTAGCCGGAACAAACAGACAGACAGACAATAATTTAAAAAAATGATTTTTGTTATAAGTACCGTGTATACTTTCATATGCATTTAGTAAAAAACTGTTATTTTGACATTACAAACAGACACTTCAATTTTATTTATTGTATAGATGCCTCAAATTTCGGGAAGCAAGATAACTATATACATTACAGTGCCGACCTATATACATTACAGTGCCGACCTATATACATTACAGTGCCGACCTATATACATTACAGTGCCGACCTATATACATTACAGTACCGACCTATATACATTACAGTGCCGACCTATATACATTACAGTGCCGACCTATATACATTACAGTGCCGACCTATATACATTACAGTGCCGACCTATATACATTACAGTACCGACCTATATACATTACAGTGCCTACCTATATACATTACAGTGCCGACCTATATACATTACAGTGCCGACCTATATACATTACAGTACCGACCTATATACATTACAGTGCCTACCTATATACATTACAGTGCCGACCTATATACATTACAGTGCCGACCTATATACATTACAGTACCGACCTATATACATTACAGTGCCTACCTATATACATTACAGTGCCGACCTATATACATTACAGTGCCTACCTATATACATTACAGTGCCGACCTATATAAATTACAGTGCCGACCTATATACATTACAGTGCCGACCTATATACATTACAGTGCCGACCTATATACATTACAGTGCCGACCTATATACATTACAGTGCCGACCTATATACATTACAGTGCCGACCTATATACATTACAGTGCCGACCTATATACATTACAGTGCCGACCTATATACATTACAGTGCCGACCTATATACATTACAGTGCCGACCTATATACATTACAGTACCGACCTATATACATTACAGTGCCGACCTATATACATTACAGTGCCGACCTATATACATTACAGTACCGACCTATATACACTACAGTGCCGACCTATATATATACATCATTATGGTTTTCTTATTCAACTTTGACTAAGTATATTGACTTCAGCTTGGTCCAAGTTAAAGTTAAAGTTTCATACATATCTGGGGGACAAAACCGAGGTTTTATCTCCAAAACATAAAAGTCACCTCTACCTAGACCTTCGGGAAAAGAGGCGTGATGGTCTGATGGTTGACGGCGGACTTATGTTTAAATGAAAACCTGTCTCGATCTAGGTTTTATCAATTCAATAGACGTATTTATAGTAAAATATTATGATTTAAGTGCGTGTGACAGCGATGATGGGATCATCTCACACCCGTATTATTAGACAAAAGGGATATTTTTTATAAATATGGAGAACTAAACTATAATAACACCGCGCCGCCGCGCGCCAGCGGTGGCGAGTGCTGCGTTTTATTTGTTTTTAATTTTTAAATGATTTTCTATTTCTAATTTTAGTAAAGTTGACATTGAATAATATTGTTGTTTTTGATGTGGGTTGAGTTGTAAATTTTTATATGACTAATGTATATGTGTATTATGAGTGTATTTTTTTATTATTATTTTTATTATGTAGAATTATTTCACACACAATGTAAATTGTTTAAGAATAAATTGAATTGAATTAAAAGTACTCGCACTACCGGCAGCCGGGCGCCAGCGGCGGCGAGTGCTGCACTCGCACTACCGGCAGCCGGGCGCCAGCGGCGGCGAGTGCTGCACTCGTACTACCGACAGCCGGGCGCCAGCGGCGGCGAGTGCTGCACTCGCACTACCGGCAGCCGGGCGCCAGCGGCGGCGAGTGCTGCACTCGCACTACCGGCAGCCGGGCGCCAGCGGCGGCGAGTGCTGCACTCGCACTACCGGCAGCCGGGCGCCAGCGGCGGCGAGTGCTGCACTCGCACTACCGGCAGCCGGGCGCCAGCGGCGGCGAGTGCTGCACTCGCACTACCGGCAGCCGGGCGCCAGCGGCGGCGAGTGCTGCACTCGCACTACCGGCAGCCGGGCGCCAGCGGCGGCGAGTGCTGCACTCAGCTATCATTCATAGATATGCTACTTTATATCCGACATACGGCTGGCAAGGGCTCGATTGCACTTATAATATTGAAACAAGAGAACTTTATATGACCATCCTTTTGGAGTAAACAGTCAATACTTACTGCAGAAGACTTCCGCAATACGAAAAATGAATAATAATAAAAGGAAATATAGTGTATCATTGTTAAAACTAAATCAAATAGTCAGTACAAAGATAAGCTATTTACGAAAACTGCATTAGAAACTGACTATCGGATGTCTTTCAATGCAAGAAGTACTTAATCTTTTCAGTTACGAAATCTTCATCATCAATCACGAGCATCTCACAATTACTACTAAATACATACAGTCCGTCTGTCTGTCCGTCTGTCTGTCCGTCTGTCTGACCACTCAGCGCCATCATTCATATTGGACAACCGTCCCAACAACTCTTGTCACCAGCCACAACAGCTATGGAGCATGACAAACACAACCCATTAACGCTTCATTTAACAACTATTAATAATCCTTACAAAATGAAGCAACCTTGTACATATGACAAAACAAAGAACAGCGTTAAGAAATGCTTCAGATATTAATTAATGGTTTCGTTTACACCGGCAATCTCATCGGCAAATCTTTGTTTAGTCAACTAGCTCACGCCGCGACCTGGCCTGACCTGTGCACTGCTAGGTACTGTTGCACCCGCGACCTGGCCTGATCTGTGCACTGCTAGGTACTGTTGCACCCGCGACCTGGCCTGACCTGTGCACTGCTAGGTACTGTTGCACCCGCGACCTGGCCTGACCTGTGCACTGCTAGGTACTGTTGCACCCGCGACCTGGCCTGACCTGTGCACTGCTAGGTACTGTTGCACCCGCGACCTGGCCTGACCTGTGCACTGCTAGGTACTGTTGCACCCGTGACCTGGCCTGACGTGTGCACTGCTAGGTACACCTGTTGCACCCGCGACCTGGCCTGACCTGTGCACTGCTAGGTACTGTTGCACCCGCGACCTGGCCTGACCTGTGCACTGCTAGGTACTGTTGCACCCGCGACCTGGCCTGACCTGTGCACTGCTAGGTACTGTTGCACCCGCGACCTGGCCTGACCTGTGCACTGCTAGGTACTGTTGCACCCGCGACCTGGCCTGACCTGTGCACTGCTAGGTACTGTTGCACCCGTGACCTGGCCTGACCTGTGCACTGCTAGGTACTGTTGCACCCGCGACCTGGCCTGACCTGTGCACTGCTAGGTACTGTTGCACCCGCGACCTGGCCTGACCTGTGCACTGCTAGGTACACCTGTTGCACCCGCGACCTGGCCTGACCTGTGCACTGCTAGGTACTGTTGCACCCGCGACCTGGGCTGACCTGTGCACTGCTAGGTACACCTGTTGCACCCGCGACCTGGCCTGACCTGTGCACTGCTAGGTACTGTTGCACCCGCGACCTGGCCTGACCTGTGCACTGCTAGGTACTGTTGCACCCGTGACCTGGCCTGACGTGTGCACTGCTAGATACTGTTGCACCCGCGACCTGGCCTGACCTGTGCACTGCTAGGTACTGTTGCACCCGCGACCTGGCCTGACCTGTGCACTGCTAGGTACTGTTGCACCCGCGACCTGGCCTGACCTGTGCACTGCTAGGTACTGTTGCACCCGCGACCTGGCCTGACCTGTGCACTGCTAGGTACTGTTGCACCCGTGACCTGGCCTGACGTATGCACTGCTAGGTACTGTTGCACCCGCGACCTGGCCTGACCTGTGCACTGCTAGGTACTGTTGCACCCGTGACCTGGCCTGACCTGTGCACTGCTAGGTACTGTTGCACCCGCGACCTGGCCTGACCTGTGCACTGCTAGGTACTGTTGCACCCGCGACCTGGCCTGACCTGTGCACTGCTAGGTACACCTGTTGCACCCGCGACCTGGCCTGACCTGTGCACTGCTAGGTACTGTTGCACCCGCGACCTGGGCTGACCTGTGCACTGCTAGGTACACCTGTTGCACCCGCGACCTGGCCTGACCTGTGCACTGCTAGGTACTGTTGCACCCGCGACCTGGCCTGACCTGTGCACTGCTAGGTACTGTTGCACCCGTGACCTGGCCTGACGTGTGCACTGCTAGATACTGTTGCACCCGCGACCTGGCCTGACCTGTGCACTGCTAGGTACTGTTGCACCCGCGACCTGGCCTGACCTGTGCACTGCTAGGTACTGTTGCACCCGCGACCTGGCCTGACCTGTGCACTGCTAGGTACTGTTGCACCCGCGACCTGGCCTGACCTGTGCACTGCTAGGTACTGTTGCACCCGTGACCTGGCCTGACGTGTGCACTGCTAGGTACTGTTGCACCCGCGACCTGGCCTGACCTGTGCACTGCTAGGTACTGTTGCACCCGTGACCTGGCCTGACCTGTGCACTGCTAGGTACTGTTGCACCCGCGACCTGGCCTGACCTGTGCACTGCTAGGTACTGTTGCACCCGCGACCTGGCCTGACCTGTGCACTGCTAGGTACTGTTGCACCCGCGACCTGGCCTGACCTGTGCACTGCTAGGTACTGTTGCACCCGCGACCTGGCCTGACCTGTGCACTGCTAGGTACTGTTGCACCCGCGACCTGGCCTGACCTGTGCACTGCTAGGTACTGTTGCACCCGCGACCTGGGCTGACCTGTGCACTGCTAGGTACACCTGTTGCACCCGCGACCTGGCCTGACCTGTGCACTGCTAGGTACTGTTGCACCCGCGACCTGGCCTGACCTGTGCACTGCTAGGTACTGTTGCACCCGCGACCTGGCCTGATCTGTGCACTGCTAGGTACTGTTGCACCCGCGACCTGGCCTGACCTGTGCACTGCTAGGTACTGTTGCACCCGCGACCTGGCCTGACCTGTGCACTGCTAGGTACTGTTGCACCCGCGACATGGGCTGACCTGTGCACTGCTAGGTACACCTGTTGCACCAGCGACCTGGCCTGACCTGTGCACTGCTAGGTACTGTTGCACCCGCGACCTGGCCTGACCTGTGCACTGCTAGGTACACCTGTTGCACCCGCGACCTGGCCTGACCTGTGCACTGCTAGGTACTGTTGCACCCGCGACCTGGCCTGACCTGTGCACTGCTAGGTACTGTTGCACCCGCGACCTGGCCTGACCTGTGCACTGCTAGGTACTGTTGCACCCGCGACCTGGCCTGACCTGTGCACTGCTAGGTACTGTTGCACCCGCGACCTGGCCTGACCTGTGCACTGCTAGGTACTGTTGCACCCGCGACCTGGCCTGACCTGTGCACTGCTAGGTACTGTTGCACCCGCGACCTGGCCTGACCTGTGCACTGCTAGGTACTGTTGCACCCGCGACCTGGCCTGACCTGTGCACTGCTAGGTACTGTTGCACCCGTGACCTGGCCTGACGTGTGCACTGCTAGGTACACCTGTTGCACCCGCGACCTGGCCTGACCTGTGCACTGCTAGGTACTGTTGCACCCGCGACCTGGCCTGACCTGTGCACTGCTAGGTACTGTTGCACCCGTGACCTGGCCTGACGTGTGCACTGCTAGGTACACCTGTTGCACCCGCGACCTGGCCTGACCTGTGCACTGCTAGGTACTGTTGCACCCGCGACCTGGGCTGACCTGTGCACTGCTAGGTACACCTGTTGCACCCGCGACCTGGCCTGACCTGTGCACTGCTAGGTACTGTTGCACCCGTGACCTGGCCTGACGTGTGCACTGCTAGGTACACCTGTTGCACCCGCGACCTGGCCTGACCTGTGCACTGCTAGGTACTGTTGCACCCGCGACCTGGGCTGACCTGTGCACTGCTAGGTACACCTGTTGCACCCGCGACCTGGCCTGACCTGTGCACTGCTAGGTACTGTTGCACCCGCGACCTGGCCTGACCTGTGCACTGCTAGGTACACCTGTTGCACCCGCGACCTGGCCTGACCTGTGCACTGCTAGGTACTGTTGCACCCGCGACATGGGCTGACCTGTGCACTGCTAGGTACACCTGTTGCACCAGCGACCTGGCCTGACCTGTGCACTGCTAGGTACTGTTGCACCCGCGACCTGGCCTGACCTGTGCACTGCTAGGTACACCTGTTGCACCCGCGACCTGGCCTGACCTGTGCACTGCTAGGTACTGTTGCACCCGCGACCTGGCCTGACCTGTGCACTGCTAGGTACACCTGTTGCACCCTTTATTATTCTTTTATTCACAGTAGGAATCGGTTTCATTTGACAGTTTAACAACATTCATTGCGTTAATTACGTTGTTGAGCAGACAAATGTTTCAAACATATGAAGCAATGGATTAGTAATATGCTTCAAAATCATTCCGATTGGCGATTGATAGTGTGTTACACAAATAGGCTGCAGGTCATGCCGTGGTAAGAAATATTATATTAGCCAGTCAGCGAGACGGCAGCGGGATTAACACTCAGCGAGACGGCAGCGGGACTAACAGTCAGCGAGACGGCAGCGGAACTAACAGTCAGCGAGACAGCAGCGGGACTAACACTCAGCGAGACGGCAGCGGGACTAACAGTCAGCGAGACGGCAGAAGGACTAACAGTCAGCGAGACGGCAGCGGGACTAACAGTCAGCGAGACGGCAGCGGGACTAACACTCAGTGAGACGGCAGCGGGACTGACAGTCAGTGAGACGGCAGCGGGATTAACACTCAGTGAGACGGCAGCGGGACTAACAGTCAGCGAGATGGCAGCGGGATTAACACTCAGTGAGACGGCAGCGGGACTAACACTCAGCGAGACGGCAGCGGGACTAACAGTCAGCGAGACGGCAGCGGGACTAACAGTCAGCGAGACGGCAGCGGGACTAACACTCAGCGAGACGGCAGCGGGACTAACAGTCAGCGAGACGGCAGCGGGACTAACACTCAGCGAGACGGCAGCAGGACTAACACTCAGCGAGACGGCAGCGGGACTAACAGTCAGCGAGACGGCAGCAGGACTAACACTCAGCGAGACGGCAGCGGGACTAACAGTCAGCGAGACGGCAGCGGGACTAACACTCAGCGAGACGGCAGCGGGACTAACAGTCAGCGAGACGGCAGCGGAACTAACACTCAGCGAGACGGCAGCGGGACTAACAGTCAGCGAGACGGCAGCAGGACTAACACTCAGCGAGACGGCAGCGGGACTAACAGTCAGCGAGACGGCAGCGGGACTAACACTCAGCGAGACGGCAGCGGGACTAACAGTCAGCGAGACGGCAGCGGAACTAACACTCAGCGAGACGGCAGCGGGACTAACAGTCAGCGAGACGGCAGCAGGACTAACACTCAGCGAGACGGCAGCGGGACTAACAGTCAGCGAGACGGCAGCGGGACTAACACTCAGCGAGACGGCAGCGGGACTAACAGTCAGCGAGACGGCAGCGGAACTAACACTCAGCGAGACGGCAGCGGGACTAACAGTCAGCGAGAATACAGCCTCCCGTCACTTGATCGGATCTCCATCCACCGTGGCGTTTTAGTGTGGTTATGTTTGCTCCAGAATCCGTTCCGGATTAGGCAAACTTAGATAGGTGGCGATCTCTTTTGGCATGTTGCTAAATTTATTTTTGCCTTTAACTTGCTTTGTGCATTTTCCATTTTGATAGTTGAGAAAACATCTCGGCGGCGTGGCACTCCACTCGGCCGTAAATCTTGGTAGGCTTTGACAATTTTTAGAAATTCTCCACTTATTACGAATCTCCTCTCCTTGTTTTGTATTGGGCAGATTTATGGCTTGAAGATGGGTATCAGTTTCGACATTTGGAGTATTTTACATTTGGTGCCTTATTTACGAAATTCTCGATATCGTGAAAACTTTGGATTTCTTGCCCTTGTAGCCGGTGGATGATTTCTTGCCTTGTAGCCATTATTTATTTTCCTTTCTCTTCCATCTACAAATTATGGTCTCCATTCCCACTAGATGATGACATTTTCACTGTTGTAAAATAAATTACGGTCACTAATGTAATTTGTAATTACATAGAGAAAAATTCTAAAGATTTTGCGCCACTGCCTTTTTTCAATTTCTTCTGTAGCTGCAACGCAATGCACACATTTTACCGAAGAGGTCGCCGCTTTTAGTTCCATTTTCAAAAATAAAATGTTCTTCTTTTTTTATGAAACCGTAATAAGTCGAGTCTTTATTCATGATTATTCTACTTATGAATAAAGACTTTTTCATTTTTGTAGGCTCGCCGGTAACAGACAAAAATTTAAAAAAAAACTTTTTCCCCTAGAGTAAAATATGCTATTTTATCCCCGCTCTGGTACGCATGCTACTCTCGATTTCGGACCGAATCTTTGATCAAATGTTTTCGATTCACCGAAAAGGGCGAACAGCTTCAAACACCTGAGTGTGTGACCCACTACCGGCTGCGGGCCAATGATCGACCTTCCGACAAGACCGGTTGTCTAGCGACTGTAAACACAGTTGCCGAACGAGCAGGTTACATAGAAGTTGTATTTTTAGACATTTTTTGTACGAACCGCCAGTACTGATACAACAGCGTCGCAAGACATACACACGACATAATTATTATTTCGTTTATTAATTTTTCTATCCTTATTATTTACATTTTGCAATTATTATTATTATCATTTATTTATTCAGACTACAGAAGGTCCATTGTGTTAGTAACAAACTTAACCTATGTTAGTACTTAATAACTAGCACAGATTTAGTGCGCTCGGCTAACGCCCACACAAGCGGGCTATCTGCCCGGGCGGCTATCGAGTGCAGATATATGGAACCAGATATCGTAGACAAAGAAGTTTCAAAAGACCTCTTTTTGGATCTTTTTCATCCACCGTTTTGCATTTTTACTCTCCTCTTCAAAAATCCAATAAATTACAGGGTGGCAGGGACAGCGACGCGCAACCGGGTACCGTGGAGTCAGTACATGCTTCTGGACCCTCGCTTTAAAAAATTTCGTCGGTTACTTAAAAAAATGGCTGTTCCATACATTTTGATCGCATAGCACTTTTGTAGGAAACAGCTGATTTTTTTTATAACCGACAAAAAATTTCAACGCAGGGGGTCCAGAATGGGCACGCCACAATTGCGGCGATAAGTCCCCTCTTTGAGGAGTGGCTGGAGAGGCGCCACGGCGTCCTCACCTTCCGCCTGACGCAGGTCCTCACCGGACACGGGTGCTTCGGGAGGTACCTGTTCCGGATAAGGCGGGAGGAAACGCCCGGGTGTCACCACTGTGTGGATCGCCCGGAGGACACGGTGGAGCATACGGTGGAGGTCTGCCCGGCTTGGGCGGAGCACCGCCGTGTCCTCGTGGAAGCGATCGGCGGCGGCGATCTCTCGCGTCCGGCCCTGGTCCAGGCCATGGTACGGAGCGAGAGTGCATGGGAAGCCATTACCTCCTTCTGCGAAGCAGTAATGCTCGTGAAGGAGGAGGCGGGACGCGTGAGGGAGAGGCAAGCTTTGCACCCTCACGCCCCTAGTCGCCGCAGAAGACGCCCTGGGCGTCGGGAATTGGCAGCCGATTCCCGGCCACCGTAGGCGCGGGCTTGCGGACGGCGAGCAATGGGTAGCTCGCCGTCCGGTAAGGACCAGGCCCGAGTCGACGGCGCGTCGTGTTCCACGCGCGCCTCAAAGAGATGTCAGCACTATTGACGGGGTCCGCTAGGGCCGATGCCAGCTAGGGTTGCGGGATGTTCGAAAGAGTTACCGTGGCCCCGGCACAGGCAACAGAAGGAACACGGGTGGGTTTTAGTCAGTAAAAGTCTGACACGCCCTCCCGCTCCGCCCAGAGCGGGAGAAGTCATTTGATGATTTCCCATCCACAAAAAAAAAAAAAAAAAAAAAAAAAGGGGGTCCAGAATCATGTACTGAATCCATGGTACCCAGTTTCGCGTCGCTGTCCCTGCCCCCTGTATAGATTGTATAAGGATGTTTATGATCGTTGCATGCACCGAACATATTAAAAAGGGGATCGGGGATCCGTAATCCAGAGAGTTTTGCTTTATCAAGTTAAGGAAGAAAGTTCGGTTTTGTGGATTGTGGTCTCTGTAACTCATAGGTACCTGTCAGACAGTCACTGTCACACATACCTGTCTGACAGTCTGTCACTCATAGGTACCTGTCTGACAGTCTCTGTCAGTCTGACAGTCTGTCACTCATAGGTACCTGTCTGACAGTCTCTGTCAGTCTGACAGTCTGTCACTCATAGGTACCTGTCTGACAGTCTCTGTCAGTCTGACAGTCTGTCACTCATAGGTACCTGTCTGACAGTCTCTGTCAGTCTGACAGTCTGTCACTCATAGGTACCTGTCTGACAGTCTCTGTCAGTCTGATAGTCTGTCACTCATAGGTACCTGTCTGACAGTCTCTGTCAGTCTGATAGTCTGTCACTCATAGGTACCTATCTGACAGTCTCTGTCAGTCTGACAGTCTATCACTCATAGGTACCTGTCTGACAGTCTCTGTCAGTCTGATAGTCTGTCACTCATAGGTACCTATCTGACAGTCTCTGTCAGTCTGACAGTCTATCACTCATAGGTACCTGTCTGACAGTCTCTGTCAGTCTGATAGTCTGTCACTCATAGGTACCTGCCTGATAGTCTCTGTCACTAATACCTGTCTGACTGTCGGTCCCTCAAACTTGATGTGCCACAAATGAAGTTCCGGGTAGTGTAGGTACACTCCCATAGCAAGGGATCACTCATCTAGCACTATCTCAGTATTTTAGTTTTTTAATAGTTTTAATTAGGTTAGGTTATTATATTTTAATCTGTAGTAAATAAATACCGCCTTTCACTATCACACAATACGTATCAACATCCAATGTCTAAACTTTTAACAATATGGCTAACTGTTTGATGGACAAACATCCAAACAACTCAACAACAGACCAGGGGCTGCAGTCTCGACATAGCGATCGCGATGATCGGACCCCATTACCCGTCCCCGGACCCGGCTGCTCTATGGACCCCATTAGGACTGCGACCGAATTCGGAATGCTCAATGTTATCATTATCTACTAACACTAGAATATAAGCAGTTTTGTTATACTAACAAATTATGGATCCATGTTGTCCGAAATAAATGAATTTTAATTTTAATTTTTTTTTTATGGACCCCATTACCCGTCCCCGGACCCGGTTGCTCTATGGGCCCCATTACCCGTCCCCAGACCCGGTTGTTCTATGGACCCCATTACCCGTCCCCAGACCCGGTTGCTCTATGGACCCCATTACCCGTCCCCGGACCCGGTTGCTCTATGGACCCCATTACCCGTCCCCAGACCCGGTTGCTCTATGGACCCCATTAGGACTGCGACCGAATTCGGTCGTAAAACTATCGCTATCTATGTCGCGACTGCAGCCCCAGCATAGATATTCACAACCATTCGTTACACTTCCGTGCCGAATCGAACAACAATCAATGTTATCGGAAGAGTCCTCTAAGCGCTGCGCTGTTGACAAATTCAAAATCCGAAAATTTCTTCAGTTTAAAGCCAGAATTCTTTAATGTATCTCAATCCCAATCTTGATCCGCAGTCTTTGACGGCTGCTTGTGATTCGCCCTCTCAAAGACTCAGACTGACAAACTCTGCCGTTGATCGGTTACAAGGATCGGGATCAAGATTGGGATTAAGATATATTATAGAAAGCGGCCGTAAATCATATGAACGACCGATATTCATCCGACAGAAATTAAGTTTATAGTAAGTAAGTAAATAGATCTAATTGTAAGCAGATCTGTTAAAACAATTTTACACGTCAATTCTATGCTCAATATTTTAAAACTAGACTTGGATTTCCTAGCTGACTGATCCCTGAAGAAATGCCATAATAAACACGGAGGTATTGGTCTCTTTTAAAGTCCAAACATTACTTATATTGAGACAGTTATTAATTGCTGTATGGGGGGGGGGGGAAGAGCAAGGCAAATCGGGTAATCGAAAATGTGTAACTGTCGACACGATGCCTGTCGAATGGTTGAGAATAGCTAAGCAGTAGCATCCCTGCTAAGAAACGAAAGGCCGGTGTTATGCAAGCTGCCGCGCGCCGCCGCCGCGGTCAGTGCGAACCATGGCTCCGGCGCGAGCGCTGACCGTCTTGCTGCTGCTGAGCGGCGCGTGCGCAGCCCCTGACATTATCTTCGACTTGAGCGGTACGGTACCAGTGCAGTGTTCTGTTTTGTTTTGTGATTATGAGGATATTTCCTTTGTTGTGTTTGTTGTAAAAGGTTATCAAAAGGCGTGGTTTGTGGCTTCGAAGGGTCCAAAGTAAAAGGGACTGGTCCCTCGGTTCGGGAATTTGGAAATAGTTTTAAAGACTTGTTTTAGGCGATGTGAATTCTCGAAAGATGTAGATTATTCCCACATAATTAGTCGTCGCACGGCCATTTTCGAAAGCGCATGCCGTAGTTTATCGGCATCCTACATAATATATAAGTCAATGCTTAGATTGCTGCATTTGTCTGCAATTTACATCGTTCAACTAGATATTACTCTTTATTGGAAGGTTATGCTTAGTTAATAGAATCACCTCCGACATGGCAGTTCTGTTGACTTTAAATAACTGGCGAAATGTGGGTGACTTACACCTCAGGCTACACCTTCAGAGAACACGGGCGTGATGTTTAGTTAGTGAGTTGCAAGTAGAAGGGACGGTCGCGGTCGCTTGCATTCGAAATTACTTGTACTTGTTCATCAGTTGCGGTTCGGTGGTCAGTTTTGAAATTGTGGTTTGTTGCGTGAGTTGTGGTCAAAATGTTTTCCATAAAAGCAAAAGGTGTATGAAAGAATCATGTCAGGTAGCGTTCAAATGTCTGCCTACCCCCCATGGCGAACAGGCGCGGCATGAATGTGTGAGAATCGAAGCGAACCTCGTCGTGAATTCAAGATTTGAACCTCTTTTTGAATAGTTATTTTTTGGGAATCACCATGGCAGAAGATTTTGTGACTTTTCTGAAACTTCACGAATTTTATTTATAACCGTTGCTTAAGACCTAGTTTCACCAAACCATGTTAGTTAGTTTAATCTTCTGTTATTATGTTAATGGTAACAAGTATGCGCTAATATGTGATTAAACGCATTAATCTGGCGTTAAATTGAATTGCTGCCCTAGAGGTCTGCTAACTTACTACCCGACAAGTCAGTTGTCAAAATCATCGAAATGAAAAACGTGAGGCTATACTATACGGTTAGCTAGAACGATGCATTGTCAGTGAACATTGTCAGTGAACATTGTCAGTGAACATTGTCAGTGAACATTGTCAGTGAACATTGTCAGTGAACATTGTCAGTGAACATTGTCAGTGAACATTGTCAGTGAACATTGTCAGTGAACATTGTCAGTGAACATTGTCAGTGAACATTGTCAGTGAACATTGTCAGTGAACATTGTCAGTGAACATTGTCAGTGAACATTGTCAGTGAACATTGTCAGTGAACATTGTCAGTGAACATTGTCAGTGAACATTGTCAGTGAATATTGTCAGTGAACATTGTCAGTGAACATTGTCAGTGAACATTGTCAGTGAACATTGTCAGTGAACATTGTCAGTGAAAATTGTCAGTGAACATTGTCAGTGAACATTGTCAGTGAACATTGTCAGTGAACATTGTCAGTGAACATTGTCAGTGAACATTGTCAGTGAACATTGTCAGTGAACATTGTCAGTGAACGTTGACATGTGACATTTTATTTTGGTTGCTTTGACAACTGACCGATCTAAGAGTGAATGATACATCCTGACGCCAGGTTTGTTATTTTTTTTCTGGTGGAACGTAAATACCATTAACATCGATGTTTACATTAATGATTCACTAATGTCCGAACAGTTTGGTGAAATTAGCTAAAGTTAGTAAAGTTAGGAGACGTTTAAACGTCAAAAGATATCTGGTAAGCACCATGTTAATTACCTGTTACTAACTATCATGGTCTGCGTCGTCTATAAGCACTAACATAAACAAAAATAATACCGACTTTTGTGAAGTAGTGGCGCACGTAGTGTGGGGTAGTGGCGCACGAAGTGTGGGGTAGTGGCGCACGAAGTGTGGGGTAGTGGCGCACGTAGTGTGGGGTAGTGGCGCACGAAGTGTGGGGTAGTTCCGACAGAGCAAAAGTGAAAAATATAAAAATATTTGCTATGTAAACAACAGTGATAGGAAGTTTATAACATCATCACCATACACAAAGTGGATGAGACAGGTGCGTATTGTTGTATTAATAAGCCATCGAAGCAAATTTAATAAAATGTAAACGGAAGCACCGCGCGAGCTTGCTCTACCAAATTTAAAAATTATTATCAAAATCGCTTCACAATTGATGAATCGTTTTCGTCGATATTTCGTTCGCTCATCGATATTTCGATGAACGAACATTAAAAAATACATACAGACGAACATAGAACCTCCTTCTTTTTTTGGAGTTTGTTAAAAATCATCTCGCCTGTATTTAGTTATAGGGTAAACTCAAACTCAAATAATTTATTTCATTTAAACCAATTACAGGCACCTCTGAATTCCCAAGGAGTCGCGGTTCGCGCTCAGTCAAAAATAATACCTGTACAGTCTTAAAATGACTGACGTACGTTAATTTGTTTGTATAAATACCGATACAACATAATAAATCGGTGAGTGCAGTTACTGCCACGCGGTGACTAACATTAACATTAGAGAAAGGAACCGTCAACAGGTTTTATTGTAAACACAATTATACGTTATAAACCCAACGAAAACTAAGTGAATCTTTCTCTCCGCGCTCCAACCTGAACAACAACCTCAACAACAAGTCTGCACGTGTACGCACCGTACAATACTCAATGTACATGTTCGTGCTGCGTGTCGTCATAGTTCCGTGGCGTGCCCTCCGAGTCCAGACCAGTTCCGTGGCGTGCCTTCCGAGTCCAGTCCAGACCAGTTCCGTGGCGTGCCCTCCGAGTCCAGACCAGTTCCGTGGCGTGCCTTCCGAGTCCAGTCCAGACCAGTTCCGTGGCGTGCCTTCCGAGTCCAGTCCAGACCAGTTCCGTGGTGTGCCTTCCGATTCCAGTCCAGACCAGTTCCGTGGTGTGCCTTCCGAGTCCAGTCCAGACCAGTTCCGTGGTGTGCCTTCCGAGTCCAGTCCAGACCAGTTCCGTGGTGTGCCTTCCGAGTCCAGTCCAGACCAGGACATCACGTCCTTGGTGATAGTTAGGTAACTCGTTGTCACAAACCTAACAATGCTTTAATCACTTCACATTTCCTATTTGATTTTGAGGAGTTCCCGGGTATATCTTCGATGTCCAAGGTGCAATACTTACTACCACTACGGATCTCTGTTATCTGAGTATTTGAAAATAAATAAATAATAAAAACCAATGTTTAAAAGTATAAACAAACAAGTTATGCCAGAACATAACATACATATAAAAATACATATACCTACTACTATATATTAGACAAGGTGTAACTTAAATAACGCACAACCTCTTATGGGGTCATTGTACTCATCATTATGAACAACTTTTACTATGGAACCAAACCTGAAATTGCGAAAAAAAATCAGCTACATTATGTTCGCATAACTCCTCAAAATGTAGGGAACAGCTAATTTATTTCAGCAGACCATAATATTATTATCATGCATTTTTAAAATACATATTATAATATACTGGATGATTTTTTTTACCGTCTCGAAATTTTTACAGGGTGTTCTACCCATGAACATAAACAACTTTCACTATGGGACCAACTATGAGATCACGAAAAAAAAATCAGCTGTTTCATACATTTTGGTCAAGTAGGTTTAAACTTTTCTACTATACAGCAGATTTTTTTTTTCGTGATTTCAGAGTAGTGAAAGTTGTTCATATTAATGGGTAGAACACCCTGTAAACATTTCAAGACTGTAAAAAAAATCATTCAGTATATAAAATCATTTTATAATTTACTTGAGTAAAGAGAAGATAAGATATTTTATTTTGCAAATACGGGTACAAGTCATGGTGGTACATAATATAAATACAGAAACAGCCATATATTACCAATGACAAGGCATGCAAAAGTATAGAGATTACAATTACCTAAATTTTCTATTCCATTACATAATATAATTCTAGTTCATCATTCACTAATAAATTATCAATGTTCAACTATTCAATTCATTCAATACCTAAAATAATTTTGATTCATCAGTCAATAATATAATTAATGTCACAATTTCTAATAGTTATTTAAATACCATATATAAAATAGTCAAACAATTTCTTTTTCCAATAAAAAATCTTCAACCCTATAATAAACTTTGTCTACTAAAAAGTTCCGAAGTCTTTTTTGAATAATGTAAAAATATAGTCCTTCCAACAACTTGGTATTTTGTTATATATCCCCGGTGCCATGCAGCAGACACCCTTGCGCATCAGAGTTGTTCTAGCACTAGGGATACATAGGCTACTATTGTCACGCCTATTCCGTGGAAATACGTCAGCCATTCGTGCGAAGCGATCCGAGTTTAATTTTACGAACACTGCCATTTCTAAAATATACAAACTTGGTAGGGTTAATAATTTATAGTGTTTAAAATATAGCACGCAGCTATCCGTGCTTTTCAATTTAAAAATAGACCGAATGCATCTTTTTTGTGTCTTAAATGCAGTTCCTTTTTCTGTTGAGTTGCCCCAAAAGATAACTCCGTATCGCAGCTGGCATTCAACTATACCACAGTACGCGTGAAGGCATGCATCCAGATTTACAATAGCCGATATAAGGTATATATTTACAATAGCCGATAAGGTATATATTTACAATAGCCGATATAAGGTATATAGAGCATATGCAGATGAACTTAGTTTCTTGCAAAGTAACTCAATGTGTTGTTTCCAGCTCAGTTTTTTATCTATTTCTAGCCCAAGAAATTTAGTACTAACTACCTCGTTAATTTTATTATTATTATATTGCACATTGAGATTGTCCGTATCAAAACATATAAAACTCAAAGCATTTATTTCAATTCAACCATTTAGGTACGTTTAGATTGTCAAGGAGTCGTCAGTCAGGAAGATGAAGCTAGTTGAGTTTGTTGCATTGTTTGTAATGTACAAGTATCGTAGTTATTGATGTCAGGACAACCACGCGCAGGTGATCCTTATGCTACACAAGTATCTACTTACTTAAGCTACAAATAAGGAAATAAATCACTGCAGTTAAGTAAGTGTTACAGTTTGTGGTGGCGACGCGAACGAAGGTTTAGACCTGAATACCACAGGATTTGTACAAACCTGTCGCGAGTAGCGAGAGTACCTACCTGCGCTAGTTGGAAGCTTAGTCAATACCTACTTCGGTGTAAGCGTGCTGGCCTAACATCTGCGCTCGTAATCCTTTGATAAACTCGACTGTAGTCACTAATCTAGTGTTCTAAGGAAGATGTTGTGCTGTTCTGTTCTGTTCTATTCTATGTAGGTATGTTCAACATCGATTGTTAATTTTCGAGTGATTACAAAACTGTAAAGTTAAATCAAACGGTTCCTCTTTTTAAAAGATTATTTTGGATCCACATTAATGTACATACATACACAGATACACACATACATAAACTGACGCCTTCTTCCCCTGCAGCCTGCAGCCTGCAGCCTGCAGCCTGCAGCCCTGGCACGACGCCACCTGCTACGATCCTTACATACTCCATTTGCCTCGTTTACATTCATCATGTAGTATGTACTCGTGTAGTAGGTAGTGTTCCTTGTTGCAGCAGTTCACGCCCTTAGTGACGGGCTTAGTAGGCCCTTAGTAACTGGGATTCGAACTCACGATATGTCTTTAGCCAATCAATATCGCTGGTATACAGGGGATTCGAACTCACGATATGTCTTTAGCCAATCAATATCGCTGGTATACAGGTACCACTTTTGAAACATATTAACTTGCTACAACAGACCGGGATCACGCTTCGTTTTCCCGCCCAGATTGGATCCTAGCCTGCCTGAGCCATTGCACTATAGTCCTTTTAAACTTTTGGACCTAATTTATAATTAAAATTGATCCAAGCTGAAATTAAAATATTAAAAATATTTAAGCTGTCTGATTTGCATATAAATGTTAAGCTACATATTGTCTAGACTAATCTGTCTGTATCGCAAATAATTATTATATTATCATTTGCTAATAATATGTAGATGATTCTTGATCGAACACTCATTGATCAATTGTTCGGTGGGTGTGGTGTCAATTTGAGAGCGACAGACTAGAACAAATCCAACAAACATCGAACTTCCCTTTACACTTTGATGTTGACTAAGTACTAAGTACTAAGTACTAAGTACTAAGTAGTTTTGTTCATGTTTTACAGTATTCTAGTAGCTGTTACCCGCGACTTCGTCCGCGTGGATTTTTTTTTTGTTGCACGATTTTTTTATACGCGGAACCCTAATTCTTTTTCTGAAATAAATATTACCTTAAATACTCCTTATAATATCAACTATCTGCCAGTGAAAGTCGCGTCAAAATCAGTCCAGCCGCTTCGGAGATTAGACGGAACAAACAGACCGGTAAACATTTTAAAAATTGTTTTACCGTATTTATAATATACTTTCATGCAGTTAGTAAAAAGCTGTTGTTTTGATATTTCAAACAGACACTTCAAGTTTATTTATTTGTATAGACAATGGTCTCTTGACAAACATTCAGAACTCCAAACTGAATATTAGCCACGTGCGATGCAGCGCAGTGCTCGCGACACCACCCTGCGCTACAAACTGATGTTAGCCACGTGCGATGCAGCGCAGTGCTCGCGACACCACACTGCGCTACAAACTGATGTTAGCCACGTGCGATGCAGCGCAGTGCTCGCGACACCACACTGCGCTACAAACTGATTTTAGCCACGTGCGATGCAGCGCAGTGCTCGCGACACACTGCGCTACAAACTGATGTTAGCCACGTGCGATGCAGCGCAGTGCTCGCGACACACTGCGCTACAAACTGATGTTAGCCACGTGCGATGCAGCGCAGTGCTCGCGACACCACACTGCGCTACAAACTGATGTTAGCCACGTGCGATGCAGCGCAGTGCTCGCGACACCACCCTGCGCTACAAACTGATGTTAGCCACGTGCGATGCAGCGCAGTGCTCGCGACACACTGCGCTACAAACTGATGTTAGCCACGTGCGATGCAGCGCAGTGCTCGCGACACACTGCGCTACAAACTGATGTTAGCCACGTGCGATGCAGCGCAGTGCTCGCGACACACTGCGCTACAAACTGATGTTAGCCACGTGCGATGCAGCGCAGTGCTCGCGACACACTGCGCTACAAACTGATGTTAGCCACGTGCGATGCAGCGCAGTGCTCGCGACACACTGCGCTACAAACTGATGTTAGCCACGTGCGATGCAGCGCAGTGCTCGCGACACCACACTGCGCTACAAACTGATGTTAGCCACGTGCGATGCAGCGCAGTGCTCGCGACACCACACTGCGCTACAAACTGATGTTAGCCACGTGCGATGCAGCGCAGTGCTCGCGACACCACCCTGCGCTACAAACTAATGTTAGCCACGTGCGATGCAGCGCAGTGCTCGCGACACACTGCGCTACAAACTGATGTTAGCCACGTGCGATGCAGCGCAGTGCTCGCGACACCACACTGCGCTACAAACTGATGTTAGCCACGTGCGATGCAGCGCAGTGCTCGCGACACCACACTGCGCTACAAACTGATGTTAGCCACGTGCGATGCAGCGCAGTGCTCGCGACACCACCCTGCGCTACAAACTGATGTTAGCCACGTGCGATGCAGCGCAGTGCTCGCGACACCACCCTGCGCTACAAACTGATGTTAGCCACGTGCGATGCAGCGCAGTGCTCGCGACACCACCCTGCGCTACAAACTGATGTTAGCCACGTGCGATGCAGCGCAGTGCTCGCGACACCACCCTGCGCTACAAACTGATGTTAGCCACGTGCGATGCAGCGCAGTGCTCGCGACACCACCCTGCGCTACAAACTGATGTTAGCCACGTGCGATGCAGCGCAGTGCTCGCGACACCACCCTGCGCTACAAACTGATGTTAGCCACGTGCGATGCAGCGCAGTGCTCGCGACACCACCCTGCGCTACAAACTGATGTTAGCCACGTGCGATGCAGCGCAGTGCTCGCGACACCACCCTGCGCTACAAACTGATGTTAGCCACGTGCGATGCAGCGCAGTGCTCGCGACACCACCCTGCGCTACAAACTGATGTTAGCCACGTGCGATGCAGCGCAGTGCTCGCGACACCACCCTGCGCTACAAACTGATGTTAGCCACGTGCGATGCAGCGCAGTGCTCGCGACACCACCCTGCGCTACAAACTGATGTTAGCCACGTGCGATGCAGCGCAGTGCTCGCGACACCACCCTGCGCTACAAACTGATGTTAGCCACGTGCGATGCAGCGCAGTGCTCGCGACACCACCCTGCGCTACAAACTGATGTTAGCCACGTGCGATGCAGCGCAGTGCTCGCGACACCACCCTGCGCTACAAACTGATGTTAGCCACGTGCGATGCAGCGCAGTGCTCGCGACACCACCCTGCGCTACAAACTGATGTTAGCCACGTGCGATGCAGCGCAGTGCTCGCGACACCACCCTGCGCTACAAACTGATGTTAGCCACGTGCGATGCAGCGCAGTGCTCGCGACACCACCCTGCGCTACAAACTGATGTTAGCCACGTGCGATGCAGCGCAGTGCTCGCGACACCACCCTGCGCTACAAACTGATGTTAGCCACGTGCGATGCAGCGCAGTGCTCGCGACACCACCCTGCGCTACAAACTGATGTTAGCCACGTGCGATGCAGCGCAGTGCTCGCGACACCACCCTGCGCTACAAACTGATGTTAGCCACGTGCGATGCAGCGCAGTGCTCGCGACACCACCCTGCGCTACAAACTGATGTTAGCCACGTGCGATGCAGCGCAGTGCTCGCGACACACTGCGCTACAAACTGATGTTAGCCACGTGCGATGCAGCGCAGTGCTCGCGACACACTGCGCTACAAACTGATGTTAGCCACGTGCGATGCAGCGCAGTGCTCGCGACACCACCCTGCGCTACAAACTGATGTTAGCCACGTGCGATGCAGCGCAGTGCTCGCGACACCACACTGCGCTACAAACTGATGTTAGCCACGTGCGATGCAGCGCAGTGCTCGCGACACCACCCTGCGCTACAAACTGATGTTAGCCACGTGCGATGCAGCGCAGTGCTCGCGACACCACACTGCGCTACAAACTGATGTTAGCCACGTGCGATGCAGCGCAGTGCTCGCGACACACTGTGCTACAAACTGATGTTAGCCACGTGCGATGCAGCGCAGTGCTCGCGACACCACCCTGCGCTACAAACTGATGTTAGCCACGTGCGATGCAGCGCAGTGCTCGCGACACCACACTGCGCTGCAAACCACACTGTCGTTGCTCAAAAAGCCGCTAAACCAAAGTAGGACTGTCTAGCCACGTCTGCGTCTGTCGTATGCCCAAGGAGCTGTGGGCCAAAATAACCACAACGAGAAGCCCTGACACAGCCAGGAGGCGTCGCGGCAGACCCCGTACAAGATGGCGGGACCAGCTGGAGAAAACAAACGACCCACTTTACTTTAGCCCTGGATCGAAAGAGCTGTATGGCATGAGGAGAGGCCTTTGCCCAGCAGTGGGATGGTGCAGGCTAACAGTAATGTTGCCATGGGTACTAAAATGAGTTAAGTGCAGCTAAATTCAACTGCTTTTAAAACAAGTTTTTGAAAGATTTAAATAATGAGCACACGCACATGTGCTCGTTGCTCACATCGGTGACGCTGTATGCTCACACTCGATGTTATCAATCTTCAAAAGTGTCGTAAATGAATAAAAAAATCTCATGTTGCATTAACTTCCACATTTTACTGTAGATACAGAGGGATTTTTGTTTTGGATACTCAAATGACGCAACACAATAACAAGCCGCGTTTCTAAACCTCACAAGATCTAGACAAACAGACTTCGGTATAGGCTGGACCGCGTGGACCGCGTGGACCGCGTGGACCGCGTGGATCAGTAGAAAGTCGGCGGGTAGCACTTATTACTTACTTAGCTTTAAACATATTTCCTAGCGGTTTGCGGGAAAGCGTCGTTTGTGCATTTTATCTAAGTGTAATAATGTCACTTTCTCAATGGCATTCGCGCTCTTTGAATGGATTGAAATCTAGCGAGCGTTTCTATATTCCTCTTTGTTTCATTTCACGATCTCCATCTGTGTTTACAGCTCAGCCCCTTTTAAGTTTTTTATGGGACCCTTTAAGGAAATCTTCGTTGGCCTGTCTGTATGTCAAGACCCTTTTTCTCAGGAACTCGTGGAGGTATCAAGACGGTCCCTTGGAGCTGTTAAAAAAGCCATGTTGCCAATCAATGCTTTATTAGTAAACTAGCTGTGCCCCGCGGTTTCGTTCGCGTATAAGTCGTGCGATACGATACTCTGTGCTGTCATGTCACGTACGTCAGCACGGCACGTATAACACATCATTTAAATTAAGACAGATAAGATGTGTTCATACTTTATTAGAATAGTATCACGTACGCATTATGTATACATATATACGCCACCAATTAAAGGGACTTGACCCTTCAGTAGAGTCACGGAGACGTACGCATCGTAGTGTTTATTTAACCCCTCTACCCCCCTACATCGAAACACAATATACTAAAATAACAGCCACATTTTAATAAAACTCCCTCGTCCCCCGACCCGCCGCATTGCATCGCCCGCTCGCGCTTTTACTTTGTTTTCGCTTAGCGTTCTTTCCGAATTTTTTATGTTTGCTCGGCTCCTATGGGTCGTAGCGTAATGTTAAATAGCCCACAATCATTCTCGAAAATTGGGCTACCAAATGCAAAAAAGAATTTTTCAAATCCGACTAGTGCCTAGTTCCAGAGATTAGCGCAAAATAGTTTAAACTTCATGGGTTTTATTCTTTTTTGCGCGGAACCCTAATTCTTTTTCTAAAATAAAAGTAGCCTAAGTTACTCCTTATAACATCAGCTATCTGCCAGTGAAAGTGAAGATCCGACAAAATCGGTCCAGCCGTTTCGAGAATAAGCCGAAACAAACAGACAATCAGGCAGACAAAAATGTAAAAAAATTGGATTTTTTTTTTGTATAAGTACCTTATATACTTTTACATGCATTTAATAAAAAGCTGTTATTTTGACATAACCAACAGACACTTCAATTTTATTTATTTGTATAGATATGAGTTTTTGCGATTATACAAACATACATACTAACATTTGCAGTTAGAGCATCGACCTTTATGTAGAACGATGTATGGGAGGATTCTTTTTTTAACTGCAAACTTAAGTTTGTCCTTCAATCCGAAATTCGGGCACACGTCCTGCTCGCACTAGCGCGAGTCCTGCTCGCACTAGCGCGAGTCCTGCTCGCACTAGCGTGTTTTTTTTTCACAGGTAATGGTAGTAGTTAGTTTGAAGAGCACGATCTGTACCACCATTTTTTATTTTTTATTTTATTTTATTTTGGCATCAAACAGTCATATACAAACAATATAATTCTTCAGACAATTGGTTCCTTACAATAGACCTATAGTGCCGACAATGTGATATAATGGTAAACATAAGTACAATAAACTCCTAATAAGGAAGAAATACAAGTTCATTTTTGTATCAAAACAGAAGTTCAATTAGACATAATCATTATCAGTTTACAAAGTAAAGTGAAGGTAGACAAGGTAAAAATAGTAAGTTTTAATGAGGTGATATATATCTACTTTTAAGTTTTAGTTTAAGGCTATTAAGAGAAATGTTAAAAATATCTATGTCTGTAAATTCTCTAATTGTTAGTGGAACGGCATATAAATGAGTTACGAGTGTATGTTTTATTTAGTCGAGGAGGAACAAAAGTGGTGTGGTACGTGAGGGGCTACGGGTAGGCGAGCGTGTGCTTTTAGTAATATATTACCAAGTAATGATGGTGAATCGGTCAACGAGTTTAAAATCTTGAACAATTGAATAATGTCGAACATATCACGCCTGTTACGTGGACTGATCAGTTGATGCCGACGCATCGCGGCTTCATACGCAGCGTCGTAAATATTATTGCGATAGTTAAGTGATTTTAAAAACTTTTTTTGTATCCTTTCTATAGAATAGAATAGAATTTTATTTTGCAAACATGGGCAACAATGGTAATGGTAATAGTAAAGTCCCCTCTTTGAGGAGTAGCTGGATAGGCGCCACGGCGTCCTCACATTCCGCCTGACGCAGGTCCTCACCAGACACGGGTGCTGCGGGAGGTTCCTGTTCCGGATAAGGCAAAAAGGAAACGCCCGGGTGTCACCACTGTGTGGATCGCCCGGAGGACACGGCGGAGCATACGGTCCACCGTGTGGTCTGCCCGGCTTGGGCGGAGCACCGCCGCGTCTTCGCGGAGGCGATCGGCGGCGGCGGTTTCTCGCGTCCGGCCCTGGTCCAGGCCATGGTACGGAGCGAGAGTGTATGGGAAGCCGTCACCTCCTTCTGCGAAGCAATAATGCTCGCGAAAGAGGTGATGGAACGCGTGAGAGAGAGGCAAGCTTTGCGCCCTCACGCCCCTAGTCGCCGCAAGAGACGCCCTGGGCGTCGGGAGTCGAGAGCCGATTCCCGTAGGCGCGGGCTTGTGGATGGCGAACAATGGGTGGCTCGTCATCCGGTAAGGACCAGGCCCGGGTCGACGGCACGTTGTGTTTCACGCGCGCCTCAAAGAGATGTCAGCACAAACTGATGGGGTCCGCTAGGGCCGATGCCTGCCAAGGTCGCGGGATGTTCGGAAGAGTTACCGTGGCCCCGGCAGAGGCAACTGAAGGATCACGGGTGGGCTTTAGTCAGTACAAGTCTGACACGCCCTCCCGCTCCGCCCAGAGCGGGAGAAGTTATTTGATGATTTCTCACCCTAAAAAAAGTTTCGGTCCGTTAGTAAAAGTTGTTCATAAGTACAATGACCCATTACGAGGTTGTGCGTTAATTCCGGGACATGTTGTATATATCGCAGCCAACTAGCTTAATTAGCCGTTTACGTTTAGTTAACAGTCTAGCCTTTGGAACTAGTGTTCCCTCGCTCGGCTCGCGCGCGGTTGCTCACAGTTGCAAGCTAACCTATAATAGAATATCATTCAGGCCGCTAGTCGCACGGCGCCGTTTAGTTAAGAGGCTGGCTGTTAACTGAAAGGGTAATGAAGCTAGTTGGGTGCGGCGTGTACAGTCGCGGTCTGAACAAGCTTACCTCCTAAAGGTTTTTATTTGCGACAGTGGAATACGGCGAAGCAGACTCTCCTAATGTTGCCTCCAAATCGCAATGAATCTCTTGCGTGGTTAACTTTTTTAAACAGAGGTATTTAATAACGGCTCGCACTTCGTTTTTCTCCATTTTCGAGAACACGTTCCGACACGAAGCAAACAAATGACTACATTCAGAAAAAAACAAAAGAGAATCGAAGATTTTTTTCTTTATTAATATTACAAATATGTGGTAATTATAGAGGTCAGTGACAAATATGTATCTGAGCTATGCCTGCCAGTATTTTTTTTCTTACCAAGGAGTATGTCGTTCTCACTACTTTTTGATCCCTCCTCGTATTTTCCGATGAATATTTTAGCAACCCACTTGTAGGAGCGCAACTGACTTGATACAGGTACATATATTTTAGCAACCCACTTGTAGGAGCACAACTTACTTGATACAGGTACATATATTTTAGCAACCCACTTGTAGGAGCGCAACTGACTTGATACAGGTACATATATTTTAGCAACCCACTTGTAGGAGCACAACTTACTTGAGACAGGTACATATATTTTAGCAACCCACTTGTAGGAGCGCAACTGACTTGATACAGGTACATATATTTTAGCAACCCACTTGTAGGAGCACAACTTACTTGATACAGGTACATATATTTTAGCAACCCACTTGTAGGAGCGCAACTGACTTGATACAGGTACATATATTTTAGCAACCCACTTGTAGGAGCGCAACTGACTTGATACAGGTACATATATTTTAGCAACCCACTTGTAGGAGCGCAACTGACTTGATACAGGTACATATATTTTAGCAACCCACTTGTAGGAGCGCAACTGACTTGATACAGGTACATATATTTTAGCAACCCACTTGTAGGAGCACAACTTACTTGAGACAGGTACATATATTTTAGCAACCCACTTGTAGGAGCGCAACTGACTTGATACAGGTACATATATTTTAGCAACCCACTTGTAGGAGCGCAACTGACTTGATACAGGTACATATATTTTAGCAACCCACTTGTAGGAGCGCAACTGACTTGATACAGGTACATATATTTTAGCAACCCACTTGTAGGAGCACAACTTACTTGAGACAGGTACATATATTTTAGCAACCCACTTGTAGGAGCGCAACTGACTTGATACAGGTACATATATTTTAGCAACCCACTTGTAGGAGCACCACTTACTTGAGACAGGTACATATATTTTAGCAACCCACTTGTAGGAGCGCAACTGACTTGATACAGGTACATATATTTTAGCAACCCACTTGTAGGAGCACCACTTACTTGAGACAGGTACATATATTTTAGCAACCCACTTGTAGGAGCGCAACTGACTTGATACAGGTACATATATTCACCATAGAGTCGGATTGCTTGGTAGTCTGTTGTTGGTCTGATTTACTCAAATTATTTAAAGTTTGGGTTTTGGGCCTTTTCAAAGATTTATCATCTTGGTTTTTAACATGTCGCAATATTGAAATTTTATATTATAATTTGTATTATGTTTTTTGTTTGTAATAGACCTCACTTATGTTTAATTGCAGACAAAGTACATGCCAACGCCATTCCTTGTTTGGTTTCCCGTCAGTGCTCGAAGCTTGTGGTAGGTACTAAGATGTTGGCGAATACGCATAATTATTGTTTTTATTTACAAAGTTACATACTTGTAAGTAGGCAGAGGTACCTCCATTTGTAACAGACGAGACGATTTCCCTTCCGCCATTATCTACCTACAACCATAACACAAATGGCGGTCAGCTTCAACATATTGTCATGTTGGTTCAATGTATGAAGACGAAAATGATTACAATTAAGTTATGTAGATTACAGACATAATATCCGTGCAATTGAACGTAATGTAAAGGCTGTTCACATTGACCTCTAATATCCGGCGCACGCGCGGCACAAAGGAGGCGTTGTGCGACCTCACGCACCAGACAAGTTCGAGTTCACTTCATCAGCATTTCATTACATTCACATATGTTTACGTACCTCATTCATGAATTATTAAATGCTAACCTATAGGTAGGGACATATTCAATCTGCCGGCCTTTCCCCAACTATGCTGGGGTTGGCTTCCAGTCTAACCGGACGCAGCTGGACACCAGTATGTTACGTGGAGCGACATAGGTAGGGACATATTCAATCTGCCGGCCTTTCCCCAACTATGCTGGGGTTGGCTTCCAGTCTAACCGGACGCAGCTGGACACCAGTATGTTACGTGGAGCGACATACGTAGGGACATATTCAATCTGCCGGCCTTTCCCCAACTATGCTGGGGTTGGCTTCCAGTCTAACCGGACGCAGCTGGACACCAGTATGTTACGTGGAGCGACATACGTAGGGACATATTCAATCTGCCGGCCTTTCCCCAACTATGCTGGGGTTGGCTTCCAGTCTAACCGGACGCAGCTGGACACCAGTATGTTACGTGGAGCGACATACGTAGGGACATATTATTATTAATAATTAACCTGTAATAGCTGTAATGTTCCCGCTAATTGGTCGATTTCTCGATTTTTGATTTTCTTAGACGTGTAAAAAATACAAGTTAATGTATTAAAAATCGAACTTACAATATTTCTTCACGCATTGTAACGAATTGTAAGATGTTGCTCTTGACTAACTTCTTATGATTCTGCTATTTGACATTAAAGCAATTCATAGTTTGTGCACCATTTTACGAATCTTCGTACAAAACTGTCAAACAGGTGAATTTAAATTGTACGCAGTTAATATTATGAATTGTCAATTTGTGACCATTTTACGATTAATAAATTTAACTAAAGTTCATAATATTATCCTATTATGATTCTGCCAAAGTGGCCGTTTTAGCCCCCCTGATTACATCAATAGTTGTACCTAAGCGTTAAGGGTCAGCAGCACCAGGCAGCGTCACATTGTGTCAGGCTGCATGTGACAGTGGCGCTCGCCAGCGTCACATTGTGTCAGGCTGCGTGTGACAGCGGCGCTCGCCAGCGTCACATTGTGTCAGGCTGCGTGTGACAGCGGCGCTCGCCAGCGTCACATTGTGTCAGGCTGCGTGTGACAGCGGCGCTCGCCAGCGTCACATTGTGTCAGGCTGCGTGTGACAGCGGCGCTCGCCAGCGTCACATTGTGTCAGGCTGCGTGTGACAGCGCCGCTCGCCAGCGTCACATTGTGTAAGGCGTCACATTGTGTCAAGCGTCCCCGATGCCGGCCATCGCACTTTAAGTTTGCGTTTTTAGAGAAGTTCCAGCTCCTGGCGGAGGGCACAGGCACCAACCTCGCATCACGCAGGTGTTGCCCGAAGTGGTAAGCAGAATTGTTAGTACACCCAAATTTCGGGCATGTTAAAGGGGGCGAGCCTATTGCCTTTACCATCAACCAGCTGGAAAATCCTAATAAGTTACCCAACCTGGGAATCGAACCCGACCCCATGCCCAGCAGTAACACCATGCGGTCGCTAGACGAGCAGGCAGCCTCAGTAGGACGCTTCACCATGGTAGGCAACAGTAGCGCAGGTACGGCCGAGTTCAGGATTCAAACCGGCCAAGTGCGTGTCGGACCACGCACAATGAAGGGTTCTATAAGGGTTCCGTTTTTTCATTCGGATTTACAGAACCCTAAACAGTAAAGTATGCCTCAGGCATTAAGTCTGCCTTTGTACAGTATATTTTTACTTGTGCATAAAGTTTTAATAAATAAAAATAAACAAATAAAGGTATTGTTTTCAATATATTATGAAAAATCTTTTACCGCATACATAGTAGCGGTTGCATACAAAGGGCGATTACCATGACAATGTGTAGATCGAGCATCGCAGGACACATTGCCAATGCCAGTCAGTGCACCCGACTGCCCACTGGCGCATTCTAATGGCCTAGCGTTCTATGCTGACCTAGTACTTTGTCAACAGTTTAGTTTTCACTTGCAAGCCATTGTAGAATGCACATTTTCCAAACTTTTAGTGGGATCTCCTGAAATGTATGCTGTCCTAGTATTTTTTTTTTGGGTTATAAGACCATGCTTCTTGTTCCGATTCCTCATGAGATATATAAATAGAGATTGGAGAAACGATGGATGGATGTGTGGAAGATGATGTGTCTAGAAAGGGGGCGACTTCTGTGCATAGGCAGAATGGGACAAGGAGACCTGCTGCGCCGACTCCTAGTGGCTGACGGCAAGAAGATCATGTTTTGATTGACTTTTGACTTTGCTTGCAGATGAGCAGTACTACTCCATGCCACAGCTGTTCTCGCTGGACGAATGGCCGGGCTGCCGGGCGGCGCGCGCACCCTACTGTGTCGGCAGCTTCGAGCTGGCGCCCGCGCAGCGCCCGCACCCGCTCTACGACGTCATGCAGGTGATATGAGTAGTACTACTACAAACATAGCAGCCGACCTATTCAGTAAAAATGTTACCGTGACAGCGTGACAGGTGACGTGACAGCTTAGGTGTGGTGAGGTATCAGTAGTGTATCCCCAGACAGGTGACGTGACAGCACAGGTGACGTGACAGCACAGGTGATGTGACAGCACATGTGACGTGACAGCACAGGTGACGTGACAGCACATGTGACGTGACAGCACAGGTGACGTGACAGCACAGGTGACGTGACAGCACAGGTGATGTGACAGCACATGTGACGTGACAGCACAGGTGACGTGACAGCACAGGTGACGTGACAGCTCGCTTCAAGATCACTTCACCTATATTATCACGGTGACATTTTTACAGAATAGACCGACTGACATATAAAGATTACTGCGCGTGCGGCCCAAAACCTAAGCCTCGTTTAAAAGGAGGAGTGTAAACACACGAGTGTAAACAGACGATCACAGCCTACAAATTTCGCGTGCATGTTCTCTCCTCTCCTCGTGTCTACTAGGCCTACAATATTAGACGCTCGCGCTCTTGTAACCGTTACGTTGATTCGATCCCAGATACAAACATTATCTTGCAAGTTGCGATCCGCAAGTTCCGGGTCCCAAGGAAGGTCAGGAACGGTTATATTTTAAAGGTTCACAAAGGCTGAGGCAAGCCCCGCACGGTGGGTTAACCCTAACTTATGTATAAATAAATTCTCATACGTAGGCAACAGTTTAAACTAATAAGAAGTCGTAATTTATTACCTAGAGCGTTGTGTAATCGTAGCTACAAATATTACCTAGAGCGTTGTGTAATCGTAGCTACAAATATTACCTAGAGCGTTGTGTAATCGTAGCTACAAATATTACCTAGAGCGTTGTGTAATCGTAGCTACAAATATTACCTAGAGCGTTGTGTAATCGTAGCTACAAATATCACCTAGAGCGTTGTGTAATCGTAGCTACAAATATTACCTAGAGCGTTGTGTAATCGTAGCTACAAATATTACCTAGAGCGTTGTGTAATCGTAGCTACAAATATTACCTAGAGCGTTGTGTAATCGTAGCTACAAATATTACCTAGAGTGTTGTGTAATCGTAGCTACAAATATTACCTAGAGCGTTGTGTAATCGTAGCTACAAATATTACCTAGAGCGTTGTGTAATCGTAGCTACAAATATTACCTAGAGCGTTGTGTAATCGTAGCTACAAATATTACCTAGAGCGTTGTGTAATCGTAGCTACAAATATTACCTAGAGCGTTGTGTAATCGTAGCTACAAATATTACCTAGAGCGTTGTGTAATCGTAGCTACAAATATTACCTAGAGCGTTGTGTAATCGTAGCTACAAATATTACCTAGAGCGTTGTGTAATCGTAGCTACAAATATTACCTAGAGCGTTGTGTAATCGTAGCTACAAATATTACCTAGAGCGTTGTGTAATCGTAGCTACAAATATTACCTAGAGCGTTGTGTAATCGTAGCTACAAATATTATGTAGTAAGTATTAATATCCTCATATTTTCGAGCATGCGCGATGCTCGCCGGCTTGACCTACTAACGATCACTTTCAATTTCGTGTGACTACTTTATTATTCAAATTCTTATTTGACTCGCTACAACTGTGTAACAACTGTCGCGAATTACTATTCATTACATTTAATAAACACACTTATTTTTTAACCGACGAAAAAAGAGAAGGAGGAGGTTCTCAAGCCGACGCGTATATTTCTGTTTTAGGGTTCCGTACCAAAATAGTAAAAAGGAACCCTTATGGTGCGACTCGGTCTGTCTGTCTGTCTGTCCGTCTGTCACAGCTGGATATCTCAAGAACTACTAAGGCTATCAACTTGGAACTTAGAACAGTTTTAGATGACGTTTGCCCAACTATTTTTCAAATAAGAAAAAAAGAAAAAAATATATATAATATTTATTTTTGCAACAGGAACTGAAAGGGGGTATTAAAAATTGGAAGTGGGGCAAAAAAAGTCCGCGAGGCTGATGTCTATGTCTGTCTGTTAGGTATAGTTAAGTCACAATAACCGTTTTTTGATCAAATTATTCAATCAAAACACGGGTAGAATCGAAAGATGAAGACATTCGTATCAAGATATTAATCCTTATCCAAATTAATAGGTAGTTTCTTAATCAAGGATAAGTATGTACAGTCGCGGTCTGAAAATGCTTACCACCTTAAGGTTTTCATTTGCATGCACACATCCACGTGACAAGGTATAATAGGTAGGTAGCTGGGATATTGTATGTGATTTGACGAGGTGTAGACCATTTTGTTTTTTTTACACGTGGTCTAGGATATAAAAAACCTTTTTTGTAAAAAAAAAAAACGATAAAATATGAACTGGCATGTACAGATTAAAAATGACGAACTAAAAATGTAAAAATAAGAAGAAAATAATTTTAATAGTTTTTTGCTCATCTTCGCCATGACGCCGAATCCAAAATGTCACTGTGAATCAAGTTCTCCTGATATAGCACTAATATTCAAGACATCTTCATGCAGAAATAATATTTCAACCCTTTGGTGCAGAGTTAAACTTGCCACTTTTTTTTTTTTTTTTTAAACGTTGCCCCCCCACACTTCATTTCAATCAATCAATTTTTATTATATTTCACACCTGATATTTTTGATAAATGTCATTGTAAAAATGCCATTATGCCAGTGTATCGCTTTTAAATCAAAAATTCAATAATACTATTTTTGTTAGAATAGATGCTTCACAACTATTAAAGAGTGTTAAGTACCTAGATGATTAGATATAGCATTTTAGACTTTACTGCACACAATGGGATAAAGAATTTAATTTAAAAACTGATAAACATTTTTAGACCGCGACTGTACATGTAAATTCCACATTAAATGATTCGAATCGGATGTTTCGTTTAGAAGTTACGACGGATATAAAAATGCTAAAAGTAAGAGAAGTGCCGCGGTGTGAGCGAACGGCCGGCGGCCCCACGCTTAGACCTAGTTTCACCATACCGTGTTAGTTAGTTTAATCTTCTGTTAAAATGTTCGGGATATTATGAGTAGCGAGTGTATCACCATGCGCTAAACTATGATTAAATGTCTTAATTCGGCGTTAAATTTAATTGCTGCCCTAGAGGTCCGTTAACTTAGTAACCGACATTTAATCAGTTGTCAAAATCATCGAAATGAAAAACGTGAGTCTATACTGTACGGTTAGCTAAAACGATGCATTGTCAGTGAACATTGTCAGTGAACATTGTCAGTGAACATTGTCAGTGAACATTGTCAGTGAACATTGTCAGTGAACATTGTCAGTGAACATTGTCAGTGAACATTGTCAGTGAACATTGTCAGTGAACATTGTCAGTGAACATTGTCAGTGAACATTGTCAGTGAACATTGTCAGTGAACATTGTCAGTGAACATTGTCAGTGAACATTGTCAGTGAACATTGTCAGTGAACATTGTCAGTGAACATTGTCAGTGAACGTTGACATGTGACATTGCGACTTTTTATTTTGGTTGCTTTGACAACTGACCGATCTAAGAGTGAATGATACATCCTGACGCGGGTTTATAAAGTCCAACACATTTTTATGTTTTATTGATTGTTAAATAATCTAAGTATTGTTGAACTTAACGATGTTAATGATGCTAACAATTAAAATAAAACTCATTACATCTACATATATAAAAAAAATATTAAAAAAAAAAAAACAAAAACCGACTTCAAAAACCTAATAAACACTAAAAACTTAAAAATAATATTAAATTGAATAACTACGTATAATCAAGAATTATTAACCTAAATAACCTTACCTAACTTTAATCTACACTATATTTTACAATTTAACAGTTTTTGGAGTCGGTGCCAAGCCAAGTGTATCTGTCTACCTAATAGGGCCATAAAATATTTTCCCTTAATTTTTATTATTACAATAGTTTACGAGAGTAAATTAATAAATCATATTATTAGGTACTTACTGATATTTTTACAAAGCTGTTAAAAGTTTTAGTCAGCGCTCGATAGTTGGCGTTGTACCGTATTCTGAATCGCGATATGGTTTCGTTACCGAGAAACCTATGAAGATCAAATTATATTACTATCGAGCGATCCAGCATATCCATTTGCTGTCCTCTCCCAGCGACGCCCTAAGCCGAGGTCCGTACCCCACAAGGGGTGCCCTTAGCGTGTAGTCGCTTAGTTTTTAGTTTTATGCCTGGCTGGAGGCCTTAATTTATTGAGGCATCCACAGGAAAGCCCGGTTAAGCAGTCGACAACCTCCTATAGGTTGAACTGCGAGATGCCATTCCCCAAAAACAACTATCGAGTTTCACATTTCGTCCGCGAGAGCGCGCCACTATCCGAACAAAAACAACTCCGTCTTCTTCTGTTGATATTCTGTTTTGTGTTGTAATTGTTTTTCAGTTTGTTTTGTTGAGTCTGTTAATTTTTTTTGCTGCTATAGCAGCAAAAAAAATACTATAATATAATACTACTAACTATAATATAATAATACTATAATATATATACTATAATATATAACAGAATATTAACCTAAAAAAAGGTACTATAGTACCTTTTTTTAGGTTAATATTCTGTGAGCGCGGGCTTGGCACCGACTCCAAAAACTGTTAAATTGTAAAATATAGTGTAGATTAAAGTTAGGTAAGGTTATTTAGGTTAATAATTCTTGATTATATGTAGTTATTCAATTTAATATTATTTTTAAGTTTTTAGTGTTTATTAGGTTTTTGAAGTCGGTTTTTGTTTTTTTTTTTTTTTTTAATAATTTTATTTTCTAGTTTTTAGTTTAAGTTTGTACATAATTCATAGTTTTAAAGTTTCTTTTTCAATTTTTAATAGAAAGAAAATTCATTTTGTTTAATATGGGTAGGCCTACTAAACGCGCTGCTCAAATGAGACAGCGCCGTTTGGAAGAAAGTACCGACAAAAGGGAAGAACGTTTAAAGAAAAGTAGGGAAAGAAATACTAGAAACATTTCAAATGGGAGTGATGAGCAGCGAGCGTATAGACTTTCTTAGAAGAGAGCAAACACGAAATTATCAAGGAAAGTCCAGAAAGTCATGCTCAGCGGCTCAGTTTGATTCGTGAACGATTATCAAACGAGACCGAGGAGCAACGTTCTCATCGTCTCCGTTTGATTCAGGAGCGCTTATCAAACGAAACCGAGGAGCAAAGTTCCCGCCGTCTTCACGTGCAATACGAGCGTCTATCCAATGAATCTGCCGAATCCAGAGCGACTCGATTAGATATTATGCGGCAAGCTAGTCGTAATCGTAGGGAGGTATCATCAGTAAATGGTTTTGAACAGGCTATTAACATTTTCGCTGAGTTGCCATGTGCTATTTGTTATAGCTTTGTATCCACCACAACGCTGTAATTTACGTACTGCTATGTACAGTACGTTAATACCCGAAGAATTGGTGCGTCTGGGTAAAATCGTAACATGCTCTCGCTGTCAAAATAATATAAGGAAACGAAAAATTCCACCAACAGCAGCAGCAGCTTTCTGGAATAAAATGACAGTCGCGACTATACCTCAGGAGCTAGCTAATTTGACAAAATTGGAAGAACGATTTTTATGCTGTGTTGTGCCGTTTCTTAAAATAATGAAGCTACAAAACCGTTTCTCGATTGGTGCAAGGGACAAGTTACTTTATTTGCAAAAGACGTTGTCGAAATCGCTGAACAACTGCCACTTATGCCAAACCAAATAGGACTAGTTTTGATTGTGGAAAGTCTCGAGAACCTGCAACGCTCCCAAGAGTTTATTGTGGATATGAACAGATTGTATCAAGCTCTAACCTGGTTAATGTCACACAATGTACTCTATAGAGATATTAGACCCCATTTCGAGAATGTTATTGACTTACTTATCTGAAATTGTACAAATTTGTGAAGAGCCTACAAGTAATGGTGAGTCTATGGAGTTACAATCTACTCCTCAAAACAACTACGTGAATATAAATGAAGACATTTCCATACTACATGGATCGTTTCATCAAGCCGATTTAAGATTTGATTTGCAATCTCGGGGTAAACAATGCACTGCTGTAGCACCTGTAGCATGTGCAGCGTTTTGTACAGACGAGGCAAGTCAATGGTCAAAGAGTGACATTGATTTTATAGTAATCCTCGGAGACAAACTCTACCGTGAGTCCATTGCTTCCAGACTGGACCCCGCAATAGGAGAAGTTAACCCTGAATATCTTGCCGCGAGTGAACTTGCTCGTCAACTATTATACAACAGAAAGAAAATTAATATCTCAGTTTCTGACACCAATTATAATGGTCATTTAGACACAGATCAGAGTCTTGAAGGGTTCCCTAACCTAAAAAATGCTTTGACATTGTTTTTCAGAGAAAATTGTTGCGGACTGCTTACTGCAAATTCTATGACTGTGGCTGTATATCATAACGCTGAAACGGATGCTTATAGATATTGGCTGTTTGATTCACATGCACGTGGGCCTAAGGGAGCTAAAGCTCCAAGACGTGGTGCTGCCTGTTGCATTAAATTTAAAAATGTAGATGAATTACATGGCATACTACGACGAAATTTGTTTACACCGACGACTAAAGTGACGGCCCAGGATAATATCTTTCTCAATGTGTACTCACTATCTGCTTTGGTTATAACACCAGAGAATGAGGCCGCAAATAAGCTTTTAAATCGACCCCACGATGAGAGAGCTTTAACAGAAATGGCCCGGTTGCGTAATCTTTCCAACAACTAGGTTGGTTTTAAGAATATTTTATGACTAGCTTTCCGCCCCGCAGTCACCCGCGGAAACTTCGTTTTCCCGTTATTTCCTATCCCGTTGGTATTTCGTTAAATCCTGACTTAGTGTGTTCTATATGGAATGCCCATGCCAAGTCGATTTCACTTTTTTTGTTTTTATTAATTTTATTTTTCTTAATTTTTAATGTCGTAGATGTCGATTTTTAATGTTGTCGTTGTCGTAGATGGACAAGGATTACAATTATATACATATACACAACACATCTACAACTGTAAAAAAAATTTAGATGTAACAATGATAAATTACACCTTTACTGTATTATTGTTACAATTTCAAAGCGCCCTTAAAAGCGAACTGGCGTAATGTTATGTTATGGTATGGCGTAAACTATGCATACACAAACAATCGCAGCAACCGCGAGACATGTGCTGTCGTTTTTTGAAGATTTCTATCGTCTGTGGTTAGTCCATCACCTCCTGACCTGATGATCACGAGACCAAAATGGCAAACGCCCTTTCAAACATCAAAAAAATAATTGACTAAATCAGTCGATGCCTACTCCTTACTGTTAAGCAGTTGTACCTTCCATCATCAGCTCAGCTACATGAGATGATGATTACCATACGCAATTACTTAAATTACTTCATAAGATTTGCGAAAAATGATGTGTGGGCCCATAAAATTTGAGGGTTGCCCTCGATTTCTCCAGGATCCAATCATCAGATCCTGTCTTGGTGACTATGGGACCACTTCAGAAGTATCTCCTTTCGAACAAAAAAAAGATTTTGAAAATCGGTCCACAATTGGCGGAGTAATCGCGTAACAAACACACAAAAAAAAAAACATACCGTCGAATTGATAACCTCCTCCTTTTTTTGAAGTCGGTTAAAAATACAAGGTAAGTGTAAATAATATAAGTGTATACTAATTATTATTTCAATTAACTTATATTTATATTTTGTGCTGGGTTTGCGCAGCCCATCATATGTTTTGATTAATAAATGAACTTATGATATATAGATATAATTATTGCTCGGAGTGTCAAAAGATGTGCAAACCAGACTAATAATAATTTCAATTTAAAAATTATGAAATTGTAATTATTCATATTATATTTTTTTTTTTTTAATACAGACAATCCAAAATTTTAAGTTTTCATTTCTGTCGCCATGACTGCCTAGTTTTTTATACAAGATGTAACATAAATAACGCACAACCTCTTAAGGGGTCATTGTACTCATCATTATGAACAACTTTTATTATGGGGCCAAACCTGAAATCGCGAAAAAAAAATCTGCTGTTCCCTACATTTTGACGAGATGCGAACATAAATGTAGGGAGCAGCTGATTTTTTTTTCGTGATTTCAGGTTTCGTCCCATAGTAAAAGTTGTTCATAATGATGAGTACAATGATTCCTTAAGAGGTTGTGCGTTACACCTTGTCTATGTATATGACCACATAGCGTTTTACTTACAGAATAGTCCAATTTGAACGATTCTTGTTTTAGTCGGGAGGATGTACCTCGAATGTGGTCCCACGTAAAATTTATTATCTTTGCTCGAGTAGTTTTTGAGTTAGCTTCAATACATACGTATTTCCCCACTTCGTCTATGCGGATGATATTCTAATAACTTTCTGACACTGTGATTTACTGCAGGTTGTGGGATTCGAATTTGTGTGGGGTCGGTACCACAAGTAAAAAGTGAAAAATAAAAACTTTAAAAGAAAAAACAACCGCCTTCAAAAAAAAACACTACAAAATGAAAAATTAACTTTAATTTCGGAAGTCGTTGGCTTATAACGAAAATACAAAACCAAAGACACCGACTTCCGATATTAAAATTATTTTTCACTAGATAGTGTTTTTTGAAAGTCGGTTGTCTTTTTTTTTAAGTTTTATTTTTTTAATAACTTTTAACAATAATATTATTTATTTCAGTGTTCAAATCATCGCACTGATATTACCGTACTAATAAAAAGTAGTTCTCAATAGTTACCTAGACTATGATAGAACTGCATCATAAATATTGTTCACACTATTATGAAGGGTACAAAAAATAAAACATTTATTTTGGACCAAACATCACATTTTATAAACCGCCAAATTGCGTGACAGTTTGTCGGCAGGATTAGCGCTCGCCTTAAAACATTTGGCATAAACAATCTAAATTATATAAACATCAAAGTAGGTAAATACATATAGTTTAAATAGACGGTGAGAATATTACCGCAGCCGCCGACATGCGTCGCCGGCCGCCGCCGCACTTACACGCGCGACGCGATGGCAGCCGCGCCGAGCGCGCCGGCGCCACCCATTGAAGGTAGATACAGATAGTTTAAATGGACGGTAAGAATATTACCGCAGCCGCCGACATGCGTCGCCGGCCGCCGCCGCACTTACACGCGCGACGCGATGGCAGCCGCGCCGAGCGCGCCGGCGCCACCCATTGAAGGTAGATACAGATAGTTTAAATGGACGGTAAGAATATTACCGCAGCCGCCGACATGCGTCGCCGGCCGCCGCCGCACTTACACGCGCGACGCGATGGCAGCCGCGCCGAGCGCGCCGGCGCCACCCATTGAAGGTAGATACAGATAGTTTAAATGGACGGTAAGAATATTACCGCAGCCGCCGACATGCGTCGCCGGCCGCCGCCGCACTTACACGCGCGACGCGATGGCAGCCGCGCCGAGCGCACCGGCGCCACCCATTGAAGGTAGATACAGATAGTTTAAATGGACGGTAAGAATATTACCGCAGCCGCCGACATGCGTCGCCGGCCGCCGCCGCACTTACACGCGCGACGCGATGGCAGCCGCGCCGAGCGCGCCGGCGCCACCCATTGAAGGTAGATACAGATAGTTTAAATGGACGGTAAGAATATTACCGCAGCCGCCGACATGCGTCGCCGGCCGCCGCCGCACTTACACGCGCGACGCGATGGCAGCCGCGCCGAGCGCGCCGGCGCCACCCATTGAAGGTAGATACAGATAGTTTAAATGGACGGTAAGAATATTACCGCAGCCGCCGACATGCGTCGCCGGCCGCCGCCGCACTTACACGCGCGACGCGATGGCAGCCGCGCCGAGCGCGCCGGCGCCACCCATTGAAGGTAGATACAGATAGTTTAAATGGACGGTAAGAATATTACCGCAGCCGCCGACATGCGTCGCCGGCCGCCGCCGCACTTACACGCGCGACGCGATGGCAGCCGCGCCGAGCGCGCCGGCGCCACCCATTGAAGGTAGATACAGATAGTTTAAATGGACGGTAAGAATATTACCGCAGCCGCCGACATGCGTCGCCGGCCGCCGCCGCACTTACACGCGCGACGCGATGGCAGCCGCGCCGAGCGCGCCGGCGCCACCCATTGAAGGTAGATACAGATAGTTTAAATGGACGGTAAGAATATTACCGCAGCCGCCGACATGCGTCGCCGGCCGCCGCCGCACTTACACGCGCGACGCGATGGCAGCCGCGCCGAGCGCGCCGGCGCCACCCATTGAAGGTAGATACAGATAGTTTAAATGGACGGTAAGAATATTACCGCAGCCGCCGACATGCGTCGCCGGCCGCCGCCGCACTTACACGCGCGACGCGATGGCAGCCGCGCCGAGCGCGCCGGCGCCACCCATTGAAGGTAGATACAGATAGTTTAAATGGACGGTAAGAATATTACCGCAGCCGCCGACATGCGTCGCCGGCCGCCGCCGCACTTACACGCGCGACGCGATGGCAGCCGCGCCGAGCGCGCCGGCGCCACCCATTGAAGGTAGATACAGATAGTTTAAATGGACGGTAAGAATATTACCGCAGCCGCCGACATGCGTCGCCGGCCGCCGCCGCACTTACACGCGCGACGCGATGGCAGCCGCGCCGAGCGCGCCGGCGCCACCCATTGAAGTCGTCGCGACGATTCCGATGAGTGTCGACGCTCGCGATGAGCAGTAAGCAGTTCAGCTTTTAATTTACTCTTTGTTCGCTTGCTAATTACACTCTTATCTTTTCTTAGCCAGTAGATATTATTGAAAAATGTAGGGGTCAAATACTCATTTTATATTAGAAACCGGCTCATGTCAGCTATTGTAACGTGTGGGCCCTACCAACACTTCATACATTATAGAGCACTCAAACATGGCTGAGGTCACTCGAGCCTGAGTTTGTGTAATTGCAAATGTAGGCCAGTTTCGACAAACAAACTCGTTTTAACATCTTCATTAAAAGAGTAGAGGCTTTTACTATTTTTACAACAAGCAAGGTGTTCGCGAAAAGTCAAACAGGTGATGTTTGGTTCATGGTGTGGTAGCAACCTCTTTTATCTGTTCTGTGGTAGCAACCATGGAGGTGACCTTCTTACTTTTATCTGTTCTGCGGTAGCAACCATGGAGGTGACCTTCTTACTTTTATCTGTTCTGTGGTAGCAACCATGGAGGTGACCTTCTTACTTTTATCTGTTCTGCGGTAGCAACCATGGAGGTGACCTTCTTACTTTTATCTGTTCTGTGGTAGCAACCATGGAGGTGACCTTCTTACTTTTATCTGTTCTGCGGTAGCAACCATGGAGGTGACCTTCTTACTTTTATCTGTTCTGTGGTAGCAACCATGGAGGTGACCTTCTTACTTTTATCTGTTCTGCGGTAGCAACCATGGAGGTGACCTTCTTACTTTTATCTGTTCTGTGGTAGCAACCATGGAGGTGACCTTCTTACTTTTATCTGTTCTGTGGTAGCAACCATGGAGGTGACCTTCTTACTTTTATCTGTTCTGTGGTAGCAACCATGGAGGTGACCTTCTTACTTTTATCTGTTCTGCGGTAGCAACCATGGAGGTGACCTTCTTACTTTTATCTGTTCTGTGGTAGCAACCATGGAGGTGACCTTCTTACTTTTATCTGTTCTGTGGTAGCAACCATGGAGGTGACCTTCTTACTTTTATAAAGCTGCGGGACAATTGCGTAACACACCTAGTCCCGTATTACAGAACGTCACTCAATACTCAAGCATTACTTAAAACTAGTTTCAACCAATCAAATGGCTTGAATGTAGTTTTAAGTAATGTTTGAGTATTGAGTGACGTTCTGTAATACGGGACTTAGAGTAGGAATCTGTTTCATTTTGACAGTTCAACAACATTCATTGTGTTATTTACGTTGTTGAGCAGACAAATTCGAACATATGTAGCAATGGATTAGCAATTTGCTTCAAAATCATTCAGATTGTGATTGATAGTGTGTTACGCACTTAGGGTGCTGGGTACTATCGAAAATAGATTTGTTGTTTTGTTTGGTCTCAAACCATAGAAATATTTTCATCTATGGAATTGACAACCTCTGTTATAATCTATTATGTTCTGGTATTAAGTATTAATGTATCCTGTTACATGTAGCAATGCAGTACAAGGCCAAATCCAAAAAAGTCGGCCGACCTATTTACACGTGGAATGACAACCTAAAATAGGACATGACTTACTTCGATAAAGACATCAATTTTTGGATGGACACGGCTGATGAACGAGATAAGTTTAAGAAGGATGCTAGCGAGATCTACAAGAAACCTGAAAAGGATAGCAGCGAGACCTGAGACGAAGACTTTGGAAACAGCAACACGTAATACAGCATAGCATAAGATTCACCGATGAAGTTGGACTTGAAACAACCTGGCGGCGACGTCGTTAAAAGATGCTCATCCGTGGATAAATATTACCCGTCTCTCCAATATTCCAATGTTTACTCTAGGGTGCATACTCGGTAGACTTTAATAATCCTTCCATATCCTAAGGGCACGTCTTCCCTAGCATTACCGCGCCCCCCGGTCAACTCCTTGATATGCAATGGCCTATGTAGCCTCATAAAACATGAGGCTACAGGGGCTAGTGTGGATCTTTGGGGTCATTCGAGTAATCGAGTCTGGTTAAACCACGCTGGGGTCGGTGCATTTCATTCATTCATTCATTTGTGAGAAGCTGATTTAAATAAACAACATACGTCTTTCATTAATGTGTAATTAAAATCAGATGACGTTCGTTTTTCTTGAGTTTTTCAGGTATTAAACGCCATGATCGAATTAGTTGGTATAGATTTTTTGTGTAATATAAGAATAATAATAACACCTATTTCTTATTAAGTGGTTTTACTGACGTGATTAGTAACTATGACGTGATTAGTTATATGAAGGGAGGGGTACGCAGTGAAAGGAGCCTAGAGGGGGCACCAACTCGCGGGAGGGAGGAGGCCAATGAACCTCACTCACGTGCACTTCTGACCGGCTGCTCATGAGTTCACCTTGAGCTGTCCGATGTAGAAGCATGTACTGCGATGTAGGTACCAAACTGGTGTGTTTCGGAACTTCAGCAATGTTTGGGCTGCTTCCACATTCTTTGAGATGACAGCTTTCATTAGTAAAACAAAATATCTTTTTACTCGTAGATTTCGGTCGTATGCGCTAACGTCGATCGCTCGGATCGATTCAGTGTGAGTGTGGTGCAGGGGGAGTGGGGGACGGGTTACGTTCTTCACTCGACACTCGGTTGCGCGCGCAGTCTACGTAGCTTGTAGGTTGTACCTTTTTCCTTTATGCTTCCGCGTGTATTCATTAAAATAATTATTTATTTTCATAAGCCTAATTAATACATAAGGAGAGAAAATGGGATAACAATGCATTACTTCAGTAACTTAAATCCTTATACATGCTAGATTTTGTGAAACTCGACACCCAAAGTAGGATGTGTCATGTATCTCAGGTGTCAGCGTTCTCCCCTGCTAGGCACATTGTGTCAGCGTTTCTTCCTTTACATTCAGCGTAAAGTTGAGCCGAAGGGTACCTGTAGGGTCTTTTTGTCATAACTTTAAGAACAGGTACAGCCCGCTGAGTAATGTCAAGCTATAGGATTGTTGATTTCGGTGCTCCACCCCATCCCGTCACAAAGTAGGACAATAGGGACTGGCATAGAGCCAAGTACACCATTTGCAGGATTTTTGTGTCAGCCGACTAACGAAGTATTTTAAATATAAATATAAGTCTTCAAGCTCGAGTAGTGACAGTTTCAATTTGTTTATGCCAACGGAAACTCTCTACTAATACTTAACACAGGGAGATCTGGTAATGTATAAGCAACAGCAGTCAGGGGCAGACACCAAACAAGAGTGTGCTTTAACTTTGAAAGTTGGCGGAGCGAGATGATCAGCTCGCATTGCAAAGGGGATTATTAAGCAGCCCATTATAATTTTAAGAGTATGTTCTGCATTTTACTTTGTTTGGTACCAGTCTCCTCCATGCACAATAAGAGCTGTGTCGTCACCGTAAATAAAGATTTTACAGTTTAGTAGGGGCATACCGCATGAATCATTTATAAATATATTAAATAGTCTGGGGCCCAGGATGCTTCCTTGTGGTACGCCACAGTTAATAGCCTCTTCATTACTTACATGTTCCACTAATTTCACCACTTGTACACAGTCTCGAAGATAGTCGGCAATGATTTTTAAGGGGATACCTCTAACTCCTACGCGTTCCAACTTATTTAAAAGGATAGAGACAGTGACAGTGTCAAAAGCTTTCGCCAGGTCCAGAAACCATCCTAAGCATTTTTGCTTTTTTTCTAGGTTCCGAATAGCATGTTCTGTTAGAGCCAATACTGCATCCTCTGTGGATATACCAGTTCGGAAACTATATTGGTTCCCAGATGTTATTTTATTTAGCTAATTCATTCATTTATTTTGACTTTATGTTTCCACATGACTTTTTGACATATAATGACATAGAAACAGTGCAAAAGTAGGTAAATGAAGTCTGGTAAAGCCATTTGTACACATGCGTTTTTCTTGCCGTGAAAAACTACGGTTTATTCGCTGTGTGTATGTACGCACGGTCCTCAGTGTTGCATGGGTGACTATGGAAGCTTGTTGACAGACACGTTTTTTTCTACGGCGCGATTTAAACGCTGTACCGTAAAGAAACCGTGCCGTATACAAACGGCCTAATTCTTTCCCGTATCACTGCTAGTTCACTATAAAACACATATACAAACTTATCGCCAATGTTATTGACCTTACACTATGGTTGCTCAACCAGTCCGTTGCTCAACATGCTGAGTATCAACCTGAGCGCGAGGAGCCGGGTTCGACTCGCGGTTGAGCAACTATCTCAACTAGTGGTTAGGTTAATTGAGTGTCGGCTACAGATTAGTTCCCGTCACCTGACTGATGCTAATGGCAGATATTTATAGCATTTCAAACTGTTTTACCATGCTTTTAAACTTTTAAAAGGGTTTGTAATTAACATACCTAAATTGGTTAAATTACTTCTATAGCAGGATACCGCAGTTTATAAACAAGAACTACACTTCTTACAAGAATGACCTTCGAAGGAAGTTCTTTAGAAGACGAGTAAAAGTAAGATTACGATATTAGATACGTAACTTTGTGTTCCCTCCGCCTTGAGCACGCGTGGTGAGTGTGGTGACCAGCCGCGCCTTCTCTGTATGAGAAGAGGCCTTTGTGTTCCCTCCGCCTTGAGCACGCGTGGTGAGTGTGGTGACCAGCCGCGCCTTCTCTGTATGAGAAGAGGCCTTTGCCCTGCAGTGGGACAGTAACAGACCGGTATTGTTAATATTATTTATCTTCGCGTTATCCACGCACACAACTCATACGTTAGCCCATCGTGCGTCGCGGGAAATAACGTATGATTGTATATAATTTCACCTATATTTAGCTTTCCTTCTTTCGTTAAATAATAATATTTTCGTTTTCTTCCATCAGCGCTACTCAGCGAACATAGTGGAAAACTATAACCACACGCGGCTGCACCGCGGCCTGTGCCTGCCGCGCAGCTGCGCGCAGCACGCGCCCGCGCAGCCGCATGACCTGCGCGACGATCAGCTGCAAGACTGGTATGTAATGATTTACTAATGGCTCGCTATTAACTGCCAACATATCCACGCTTTACATTGTACATTGGAAGGGTCCGAACATGACAGACGCACCGACGATGTTCGTCGGGAATTCATTCCGAAAAGGTACATTCATTTCTAAATTATTAATGAAACTAATCTACTTACAAAACAAACTGTAGTAGGTACACATTAAATAAAATAATAAAATAAGAAGAACTATTCAGTTTGAGGGAGTGCAGCTTTATAATAAGTTACCGAAAGAAATAAGAGATTCTTCATCAGTGAACATTTTTAAGAATAGGTTAAAGTTGTATTTGGCTAACCAACAATAATTCATCATTACTCACTGTATGTACTCGACAGGTCGAACGACAATAGATATGTTATTACTTAAGATACATATTTTTTTAGTTTCTCATATTTAAGTGAACTATGTATGTTCTTTTGAGACATAAATTTCTTTAAACCGAAAATATCCTAACACTCTACCTAACAACAAACTAAAATCAGATTTTTTATTTGCTAGACTATAATAACATAACAACTACAATGTCAAAATGACAAAAAGGTCAGTCGCAGCTGTCAGTTTGGTCTAGCAAATTAAAAATCAGTCTGATTGTTTGATTGAGATGGCAATTATCTCACAGAAAATTATTATAAGACAGGCTGGTATGTAATTCGTAAACAAAAATTCGTTAAAAACTAAAAAATTCGAGCTATAGCATAGAGCGCTTGCTGTTTGCGCGATGATAATAATATTATCTACTCTATGGTAATGATCAGCGATCTAGAGGGGACGGAACGGACGGAATCTGTTATTAGTTTGGTTAATCTATATTACTATACTCTATGGTTTGATTGATATTTATGACATCTTTGTTAGCGCCAGTTTCATCTGAATAATTGTTTTAAACTATTTTACGACATTTTGATTAATTCATGCAACAAATAACAGGCAATGACGAAACGCTATTGGATTTGTAGGTATACTCTAAGTTACGTAAGTAAGTATATTCTAAGTTATTTCGGTTTACATAATATTTATTTGAGACTGGCCTACCAAAATAAATAAATAAGCATCTGTCGAATAATTTATAGATTACATAATTTTTATAATAGAGAAAAGAGACTAATTAGTGCACTACATACCTACTTTGGTAAAACCACACTATTCTCAATTCGTGCGGCTTTTTCAAATTCAAATTTTTTTTTTTTTATTTCACACTAGCTACTGCCCGCGACTTCGTTCGTGAGGAAGTCGCATGACACCACAATATTCTAAAATAACAGCCACATTTTTATAAAACATCCCTTATACTACGTTTGTAGTTTTGGTCTCAGCAGCCAAAATATACAGAGTCAGGATTGGTGCCGCGGGAGCAGGCGACGTACAGTTGTCCGTGTGAGAAGCAGCTCGTGCTGAGGGCGACACCCGCAGCCTTCAGTAGCAAGCGACGTACAGTTGTCCGTGTGAGAAGCAGCTCGTGCTGAGGGCGACACCCGCAGCCTTCAGTAGCAAGCGACGTACAGTTGTCCGTGTGAGAAGCAGCTCGTGCTGAGGGCGACACCCGCAGCCTTCAGTAGCAAGCGACGTACAGTTGTCCGTGTGAGAAGCAGCTCGTGCTGAGGGCGACACCCGCAGCCTTCAGTAGCAAGCGACGTACAGTTGTCCGTGTGAGAAGCAGCTCGTGCTGAGGGCGACACCCGCAGCCTTCAGTAGCAAGCGACGTACAGTTGTCCGTGTGAGAAGCAGCTCGTGCTGAGGGCGACACCCGCAGCCTTCAGTAGCAAGCGACGGACAGTTGTCCGTGTGAGAAGCAGCTCGTCCTGAGGGCGACACCCGCAGCCTTCAGTAGCAAGCGACGTACAGTTGTCCGTGTGAGAAGCAGCTCGTGCTGAGGGCGACACCCGCAGCCTTCAGTAGCAAGCGACGGACAGTTGTCCGTGTGAGAAGCAGCTCGTCCTGAGGGCGACACCCGCAGCCTTCAGTAGCAAGCGACGTACAGTTGTCCGTGTGAGAAGCAGCTCGTGCTGAGGGCGACACCCGCAGCCTTCAGTAGCAAGCGACGTACAGTTGTCCGTGTGAGAAGCAGCTCGTGCTGAGGGCGACACCCGCAGCCTTCAGTAGCAAGCGACGTACAGTTGTCCGTGTGAGAAGCAGCTCGTGCTGAGGGCGACACCCGCAGCCTTCAGTAGCAAGCGACGGACAGTTGTCCGTGTGAGAAGCAGCTCGTGCTGAGGGCGACACCCGCAGCCTTCAGTAGCAAGCGACGTACAGTTGTCCGTGTGAGAAGCAGCTCGTGCTGAGGGCGACACCCGCAGCCTTCAGTAGCAAGCGACGGACAGTTGTCCGTGTGAGAAGCAGCTCGTCCTGAGGGCGACACCCGCAGCCTTCAGTAGCAATTTTCCATTGCTTGCGAAATTTTTTGGTTTTAGTAAATTAATGAACGCCTGCGTTCCAGCAAAACATAGGTACTACCTATTGGCTCAACACTGATACACTGACTGATGCATTCTCACAGATTTTTCCTATCGAACAGCTATCACTAAAATAATATAACAGTAGATTGTAAACACACGAGATTTCTCATTAACAGGCACCTAAGCATAGATATATTTATCAATGTATTTATAAATAAATAAATAAATCTATGCTTAAGTAATATGCATATTTATTATGTTTATGCATAGATAATAATTTTTATTCCAAAGATGACAGAAAAGGCCTAAACTTTATGTTTTTCTGTGTTCGTTCTACGAACTATCATATAATTATATAACAAAATGTAAAAAAGAAGCGTAATATAAATATAAATAGTTGGGAATCGAACTTGGCTTGCAGTCGGCGAACCTGTTAGCTATTTGCTTTGTTGAAAGTTGACTAAAATAGCCGTTCTTATATTATATCTGTCATGATTGACTTCTTAGCTAAAGCGGGATGATAATCGTTTAAAAGATTACATTTGTAACTATCTGCTGTATTCTAAGCGGGCGTGTGTTTTGTATTGATTTTAATTAAGCGGGAAGCGCTAAGGTAGCCGCGAAATTCAAATTTTCTTACGATTTTTGCAATTTTCAGTCTGGGTGTATGTTGATTAAAGTATGATACGCGACCGTAACAAATATGTATTTACAGAATTGTAATATTAGAAGCACTAGTAAAATTCCTTAAGTTAGTATAATCCAGAGATGTTAAGATTTCATGAAATAGTCATTCAATAGAATTACTTTGTCTTAGAGAGTTGTATTTATGACTTTAATTATTATAATTCTGTAAATACATATTTGTTACGGTCGCGAATCATATTTTAATCAATATACAACCTAATACTGACCTGCAAATTGCAAAAAACGTAAGAAAGTTTGAATTTCGCGGGCTACCCTGGCGCTTTCACCTTAAACAAACAATTGCGACAAATAAATATAATTATTTGCGCCGTCAGTATAAGAGTAAAGTGTGTCGCGTGTGACTTGCAGGTTGTTACCGCGTTTCGTGTGCGAGATCAACTCAATCATTTTTATAGACGATAAATAAAGTGTTTCTGGTAGATGTCTAACCCAGGATCGAGCCCGTTTGGTCGTAGCGGCGAAGTTCTCCACCGACACCGAACGATTACCCCCGAGCGACCCAAATCCACCAGCACACGCGGATAATGAATTGCCGAGTGAAGTCATCAGAACGCCGGAGGTCCAGAACTGGTTAGGATCTATATATATATATATATATATAGACTCAACATCAACATTTGTAAATCTCAACTGTCTAAATATATAACAGAAAACTTTTCTTATCCTAAGTTACATTAATCCAGTCGAATAATATATAAAAAAAAAAAAAAAAAAGTGTTGAGCGGGTACCTATATAACATTACGCATTTTGTCGCTTTTATTGTTTTAAACTACCCTACCGGCTAATGATAGTACTTATTAAGTCTCTAATGATGTTACGTAAACAGTTTTTTACTTATCTCGGTGGCGGTTAATTAGATAATTAAACTAAATGTTATTTTGTATTCTCATGTAAGTGGCTTTATTGTCTTTTTGGGAATAAATGATTTTAAACCGATATATAGAGTAGAATAGAATAGTTCTTTATTTGCACAGAAAGTAGGTACAAGTTACATTTTACATACATTTTTTACATTTTTAGGAGAAACAATATATTGTCGTAAATTATTAGCTAGTAGATAACAATGGTTCATATATATATAATAGCATCCGCTGTCGAACTAGGTTAGGACCTGTATTTCGGCATACGGCGCCACTCCCCGAAGTATCAGAATTTAAACTAGCTTATACTATTTTACACAAAAATCAAGATAGAAATAAATGGTGTGTGAGAGGGCCTCTTTGTATATGGGTGAAGTGTACGTGTATGTGTGTGAGAGGGTGTGTATTGTTTGCATATCTGACTTATGAACACATCAGTATTCAAATAGTATATATATATATATATATATACTATATAGAAGTATCACTATTGTCGGTGATGGAACAAATGAACGCGGACCAGAAGCTTCGTGTGTCCACTCTTTGCCGGAGGGTCTCAATTGGGACTTCTCAGATGGCCGTCTTATACCAATCGTTGAAGTCGGAAACGATCCAGGAGCATACCACAATCCAGCATCTACAGGTTCATCAGCACGTTTTGAACTGTCTTCAGCAGTTCAAAGAGGTCCTAGAGAGTAAGTGGAATCCCTCGGAAAATACTTCTTATGCTGGCATGGTGTAGAAAGATTCCGATAACTTCGTCCGTCCTCCAAATTTGAGATCAGTCACCGTCGGATATGTATGGTCGCCATCTATCCCAGCGGTAAGACCCAAGCAAGTGACGACACCGAGTCACTTGTCCAAAAGATAATCTCCGCTGAACAACTTAGAGCGGGAGCACACGAGCGGTGCGGCGCCGCAGCGTTGTTATGTCGCAGCGACGCCGCCGGCGCCCTAGCAGTGTTGGACAGTGTTAATAAAAATGGATCGTAAAGAATTAAGCGGTGCTGCTCCGACGTCGCAACGCATTCACCCCTCCCCGCCTCGTCTCGCAGGTTGCAAGTCCGGTGTCCATGCGGTGCGCCGCCACGCATTGTGTGACATGCCACAGATATTTATATGTAAGACGACGCAGCGACACCGCTCCCGCTCTCAAGCTTCATATCCGTGGCCTGAGAAAAGTGAAAAATGGAAGCGTTCTAATTAGCACCGAACATAAAGGCGATATTGACAAACTCAAGAATTCGGAAAAATTAGTATCATCGGGCGCCACAGTAGAGAACCTTCTCCACGCCGCCGCAGGGTGTCACCGGCGCCATTACCGAGAAGGAGGTATTTGACTGTATTTTCGAGCAAAACCTTTCAGACAAGTTGCCGAATACAAACTCGTGAGTCCTTCCTTGAGAACATCAAACTGAGCCATAAATCAGGTAACAAAGACCTTCCTACCGGTAACTACATCTTGGAACCACCCGCTACCATAAGAATAACTATGATAAACTAAAGCCGATGTTATATTAATTGGACATCATGTCCTGTGAGAGATTTCACGATAGTCACCAGGTGCCAGCAGTTCGGACACGCAGCCGAGTTTTGTCGAGAAACTAGTCCTACTTGCAACCACTGTGGAGAGACTAGACACTCCTTCAAGGAATGCAGCAGCAAATCTTCTCCCCCTCAATGCGTAACGTGCAAACGCTTCAAAAGGAAATGTGACCATCCAACTGGCGATGCAAGTTGCAATACTCAGAGATCGACTACATTGACTCAATAGACTATGAAGGCGCCTAAGAGGAAGAGCGCCACCGAATACTTTTATTTAGTAAGCACATAAACAGGTACCTAGCATAGCCTCTACTTATCATCATCATCAATCATTTATTTCGGTAAACATCCATATCGTGTTAGAACTTACCAAACTATGTTAATAAGTAGCATGAAAATAAAAAATAAAATCAAGATTACAATCAAAATCCAAAATTAAAATCAATATCAAAATTTAAAAAATCAAAATCACAAAATTAAAATCAATTGCAAAATCATAATTACAATAAAAAAATAAAAAATGAAAAAATAATAATAATAACAATACCAAAATTACAATTAAAATAAAAAAAAATAAATAAAAAATTAAGTTAGAAATAAAACCAAAATTAAATTCAGTTGAGACCAATCAAAATTAAACAAAATTAAATTAACATGAAATTAAAATTAAATCAAACTCAAATTAAAATTAAATCAAACTCAAATTAAAACTAAATCAAACTCAAATTAAAAATTAAATCAAAATATATATATATTTTTTTTTTAATAAAAATGTGTTAGTAGTGAGCGCCCAAAACAATGCGCATCCATTTATTTTGGATAGGGCAATCCGCACGCGATACAATCATCTGCAGGATGCCGTTGCTACTGCCTCGCACACGCTGTGACAAGGAAGCTACCCTTTGCGCACAATCGCATGGAAGCCGTCCGCTCGCGCCTGCGCAAACATACCAGACGCCCCACTACTACTTACTTATATACTTACGTACTTATATATCCACTTAGTTTGTAACTATTATGACAAATCAGATAATTTGTGATCTAGATAGTTTTTCTGTGTTTTGTGTGTTGATCTGTAAGGTTGAGGACTATAAACACCTTCTTCCTTCTGGTGACAGAACGTTAACCCTGCGCACACAGAATATTCGCAGCATAAATCGAAACATGAACGGTTTTGAAGTATTATTACAGAATGTTGACATAAGTTGCGACACTATCGTCCTAACAGAATGCTGACATAAGTTGCGACACTATCGTCCTAACAGAATGTTGACATAAGTTGCGACACTATCGTCCTAACAGAATGTTGACATAAGTTGCGACACTATCGTCCTAACAGAATGTTGACATAAGTTGCGACACTATCGTCCTAACAGAATGCTGACATAAGTTGCGACACTATCGTCCTAACAGAATGTTGACATAAGTTGCGACACTATCGTCCTAACAGAATGCTGACATAAGTTGCGACACTATCGTCCTAACAGAATGTTGACATAAGTTGCGACACTATCGTCCTAGCAGAATGTTGACATAAGTTGCGACACTATCGTCCTAACAGAATGCTGACATAAGTTGCGACACTATCGTCCTAACAGAATGCTGACATAAGTTGCGACACTATCGTCCTAACAGAATGTTGGTTGCAAGACAAACAGTAAACTTACCATTTCGTGACGTTATTATTCATACAGAACAGACAGAAACATAAACCAAAACGAGGGATTAGTTGTTTAGCAAAAATAATTTGCAAACAATCAAAGAAGAACCGCTATCCCAAGATAGTAATTGCTTAATAATTACAATTATTCCCGATACAGTTGTCATGGCTATTTATAGGCCTCTTTCTCAAAATATGGACAGATTTTTAGACTCACTTGATACAAACTTATAAAACATAACATCTCAAACCAAATCATCATTCAAGTCATTTATTCAAACTAGGCGAGAATCTGCACTTCTCTAACGTCACAAATTACAGAAGACAGTCCCCCAGCACGCCCGCCCTACACTACTTCCTAGTGCTTTAGCTGGGAAGAAGTGGCGCAACAAACTCCCCAGCAGCACAGCTGTCTGTTCAGATAGAAAAACTTGATACTATACAATAGTATGCAATACAACAGTATGCATCTTTTAAAAACATAATACTTTTAGGCGATATTAACATTGCTTCCGGGAAAACGGATACCCATGTTCATAATTATCTGAATATTTGCTCATTTCATGGACTTTTACCAGCTCACTATCACCCCACGCATCAGAGCGGCTCATGCTTAGACCCTTTCATTCTAAAATATAAAAAAATCCATTCAAAACATTGGTTACTAATTCTTCACTTACTGACCATCAAGCTGTTGTACTAACATTACAAATAAGTTCACCTAGAAAAAACTGCATGCGTAGCTACACTAAAGTCAATATGACAAACTCTGAAAATGACATACGCGGTATTAATTTTGACCCTTTTTGTTATTCAAACGATGCAAATATTTCTTTAAAGCAGTTCATAAACACGCTACAATATGCAATAAGGACAAACACATTCATTAAGACTACTTGTACAAACTACCGAACCCAAACTCTAAACCGAACTTTAATCAACGTTAATCAATCAACTTTATTTTTTTCTCACCACAATATACATAAATTATTTTACATTGATCAGTTTCGACAATGATACACAATTCAATTATATACTTATATATCGTGGGAGACTGGTGCCTAAGCTAGACTCATGGCCTGTGTTTCAGGACACCAGGATCCCACCCCTTTACATTTTCATTTCTAAATTATGTATTAAGCGCGCTGACAGAATGTAGTAAGGAATCGTACGACATTTTATAGATTTTTGTATTATGATTAAGATATAGGTTAGTATGCGAGACAAATGTTAATACATGTGTAATATGGGTGATTGTGCGGTTGTGTGATTGTGTGGGTGTGAGAGAGTGTGTGATTGTGTGTTTAGGACATTTTATGGATGTTTTCAGTTTCATTATAGTTTAATTTTAGTAGTCAGTCAGTTAGCCTCTGTTTGCATTTATTCTTTGTGAGACTAAAGATATGTAACACCTTATTCATTTTATTGTTTAAGTAGCCACCTAGATAGCAAAAGAAACGCCTTGCAAACATAGTTTTGTAACGTAGATGATGGCGCTCCACTGGGTCATATCGTCTTTTCCCCCTGGACGGCGTTGGATTATAGACCAAGAGAGTGTGCTGTTTTAGCAGAATGCGCAATATAATCAGTTGACGCACCGTGAGGACTTTACTTTCTTTATAAAACTGTTCAGTGGGGTAGCGATACGGTCGAAAAGACGACACTTTCAGAATAGCTCTTTGGGTTCTTTCTACTCCTATTAGGGTCGTTTTTGGAGCTCCACCCTAAGAGGTGATGCAGTAGCATATTATAGATTGAGCAAGGGTACACTGACTTCATAATATTTTTATCGACTACATGTCTCAGCGTTTTGAACACATATATTAATTTCCGTAATCTGTTACTAAGAGTGGTTATATGGTCTTGAAATCTTAGGTTTTTGTCGATTGTTATTCCCAGGTACTTTACATTTTCAGCCTTGGTGAGTGGAATGCAGTTACAACTACGGGTGAGTGGGTTTGTGCAAGAGTGAGCTACAATAGTATTAGGTAATGTTTGGGAGGATTCATCGTTTTTCATTGAGAATGCTATGTAATTGGTTTTGGTTGTATTTAGGGTCAACAGGTTGTCGCGTATCCAGTTGGATACCGTATTAAAGCCTAGTTGTGCACGCTCATAGACATCCTCCCACGAGCTCGCGCTGAACAAGAGGGCGGTGTCATCAGCAAAGCTAATGATTTTGCCGTTGGAAATATTGAGCGTACCTAGGTCGTTGATATAAATAAGGAATAGCGATGGTCCGAGGACACTACCTTGAGGCGTGCCGTCGTTAGTTATTTGTTCCTCACTGATGAATTCATCTATCTTTACTCTCTGGGTACGCTCACTCAGGTAGTCTTTAAAGAGGTCCAGTGGAAGTCCTCTGATTCCTAAGCTTTCCATCTTACATAAAAGAGTTGGGACAGAAACCGTGTCGAAAGCCTTAGTAAGATCTAGAAATATGGCCATAACTTTATCCCCACTATCCATGTTTGTGACCACATAGTCTGTTAACTCATGGACCGCATCAGAGGTGGATTTTCCTGAGCGAAACCCAAATTGCGTTGGTGCGATAAGATTATTGTTTTCCAAGTAGTTCACAAGTCTAATGTTGATAACCCGTTCCAGTATTTTGGAAAAAACAGTTAGCACAGATATAGGTCTGTAGTTATCGACACGGCTCCTGTCCCCGCTCTTGTAAATCGGATTAATTATAGCTTTTTTGAACACGTTAGGAAATTTACCTGTGGACAGAGCAAGGTTACATATGTACGTTAACGGAGGCACAATCATGGCCGCATGCTTTTTCAAGAGGTCACCGGATATCCCATCCCATCCCGCGGCACAGTTGTTGCGGAGCGACATTAATATTCCGGCTACCTCTTCCTCATCTGTTGGGAGCATTACCATGGATTGAGTTCCGTTATTTAGGTTTCCCTTTGTAGCTCTTGTTTGTGTACTCTTTATGCTTTTAGCTAAGTTTTCACCTATTTTGGCAAAAAAGTCGTTGACATAGTTTACAGAATTTTGTGGTGTACTTGAAGAGGCTAATAATTGTGATGATGTGTTGACTTTCCTTGTCGACCTGTTTGAGATATTATTTATAGCCGACCATAACTGTTTAGTGTTTTTTCCAGCTTTGCTTTACAACTAAACTAACTTAGTTAAAACAACAACAATAATAATAGTTAATAGTTTAACTATTACTAAAATTCCTTACTTTTGGCTATGAGAATCTTAAAGCTATTCTGCAAAAAAATATCTCTAAAATAATTTTGACACAACTAAAATCGAATTTGACAATCGCGACTCCACGTCGTACTTGTTCGCCCCGTGAATGTTTTATGAGCCGGAGGCGTGCAGGGCGGGGAACCTCGACGTGTTTATGAGCTGGAGGCGCGCAGGGCGGGGAACCTCGACGTATTTATGAGCCGGAGGCGCGCAGGGCGGGGAACCTCGACGTGTTTATGAGCCGGAGGCGCACAGGGCGGGGAACCTCGACGTATTTATGAGCTGGAGGCGCGCAGGGTGGGGAACCTCGACGTATTTATGAACCGGAGGCGCACAGGGCGGGAAACCTCGACGTGTTTTACTTTTTGTATTTTTCACTTATTCTGACAAACAGACAAAAATTCTAAAGACTATATTTCCGGCATTAGAATCGTTCCCAGAACTCGTAGCAATTACTTATAACATTCAATGTACAGTTTTGACTTCGCTACGATTTTACTATAATTATGTACAGATAAACGTTACGTGAAACGTCAGAAGCTAGGTGCACGGCTCCAATTGGTCGCTTCCTATGGAGAAGAGCCGGCAAGAAACTCCACGGTTACTATTTTAAAAATGATTGGCTTTTACAATGTTTTCAAATTTATGGCTTTGCAATCGCAATCTATTGAAATAGATACTTTTAAAGTTTTTTTTTAATGTTTACATAATTTTAATTGCAATGAGTATCTTGAGTAACATTAACATATATTGGAGCGAAGAATATATGTTACAGCTGCTTATAATATCATAATTACCTCATTAGTTGTTTGTTACGTATTCTTTTAACATATTAATTGTTATTTTTATATACTCACAATCAATCTTCTCAATATACAGATTTTAGAACTGTTATGAATCGAAAAACTGCATTATGTGAAACAAGCGAAACTCAGCGGTAAAATAGGTACAGTAGAATCATTAGCGATGTTTACTTTAGTTGAGTTTTCAATTAGTTCTGCTAGAGACCGAATGATCTTTATCAAACAATAATTTCACTAATATTTAGTAATTGAATTAAACTGAGAATCGGCACTCTCTGCAACGTAAAATGTTACAAATACAGCCCCCAAAACGTAAAATGTTACAAAACATAACATCACGCCTTGTTTCCCCGAAGGGTTAGGCAGAGGTGTACCTATAGTACACCCACATTTCGCCAGTTATGTTTAAGTCCCATGTTATAGGGGGCGAGCTGATTGCCATCTACCGGGCACAAATCCAGACTTCGGGCTGCTACTGAGAAATTCCAGATAGAAAACCCCAAATAACACTTTGCCCGTAAAATGCTGGCCGTAAAATGTTACAAATACAGCCCCCAAAACGTGAAATGTTACAAATACAGCCCTTAAAACGTGAAATGTTACAAATACAGCCCCTAAAACGTGAAATGTTACAAATACAGCCCCTAAAACGTGAAGTGTTACAAATACAGCCCCTATAATGTAAAATGTTACAAATACAGCCCCCTAAACGCCTGCCTACCATCACTCAGTGTTTTACCTGGGAAACAGCAGTGGTGCAACAAATTCCCCAGAACACAAACATGTAACTCCTACTCACCTTCAGGTTCACGAGCTGCGTGAACGCGTACACCTCGTCCGCCTACAACCTGACCGCGACGTTGCACCGCCTGGACTACTGCGCCCGCGCCGACCCCTCCCCAGCACTCTCCGGCAGCGAGCGCGCCTTCGCCGGGCTGGTAGCCACACTGCTGGCGCTGGCAGTCATTAGCACTGCGCTGGATCTCACCCTGCCTGATCATGCTAGAAAAGGTATGTTGTTCCATAGATAACTGAGGCTCTACCATACATAGGGAGATCAACCTGGACAGATGAAGCCGCGCTAAATCAGTCTGACCAAATGCATGCACAGTGCACACACATACAACTGCATGCACAGTGCACAGACATACAACTGCATGCACAGTGCACATACACACAACTGCATGCACAGTGCACATACACACAACTGCATGCACAGTGCACAGACATACAACTGCATGCACAGTGCACATACACACAACTGCATGCACAGTGCACATACACACAACTGCATGCACAGTGCACAGACATACAACTGCATGCACAGTGCACATACACACAACTGCATGCACAGTGCACAGACATACAACTGCATGCACAGTGCACATACACACAACTGCATGCACAGTGCACAGACATACAACTGCATGCACAGTGCACAGACATACAACTGCATGCACAGTGCACATACATACAACTGCATGCACAGTGCACATACACACAACTGCATGCACAGTGCACATACACACAACTGCATGCACAGTGCACATACACACAACTGCATGCACAGTGCACATACACACAATTGCATGCACAGTGCACATACACACAACTGCATGCACAGTGCACATACAACTGCATGCACAGTGCACATACATACAACTGCATGCACAGTGCACATACACACAACTACGATACTGAGACGATGAGTCTGTTTATTTTTTTTCCTCTAGGTAAGTAATAGCAATTGTTGTGGCCGTAGGTGGTCCGCCGGCCAAACAGCCACAATGTTTGTTGGACATTCAGAAGTGTGTAAGATACCTTAAATACAGCTTGCGTACGAATAGCGGACCAGGTGCTTATTATGAAACAGAATCATTTCAATAGGTCTTCGAGAACATAACAGGCACTAGACACAATGTAACTACTCTCTCTCTCTCTCGAGACTCGTCACAGGTAATCGTCGCGAAACAAGCGTTTACCCCATTATGACCGTGGTTTACACCTAATTGTGCATATTTACATGACACAGGAAAACGTTGTGAAAACATAGATCTAAATTTATAATTTATGGTCTGCATTAAACAACAGGCAGCAATCCTGCTGATCAACGCCCATTGCGTCTTCTCTGTGTGAGGAAACACCATTGTCCGGCTCTTTATGTAGTTAACTAATAGATATCACTATAGAGAAGTAAGTTAATAAATAAACCGCAAGTATCAAACTACAAAACATCACAAAAGACTATAACCTAACTACAAAACATCACAAAAGACTATAACCTAACTACAAAACATCACAAAAGACTATAACCTAATCTAACCTAACTTTCCTAACTTATTATATTATAACTGCGAAAGCGAATTTGTTTGTTTGTTTGTTGCGCTTTCACGCTAAAATGGCTGAACGGATTTGGATGGAATTTGGCACAAAGGTATACCATGACCTGACAAAGGACATTGGCTACTTTTCATTCTGGATCGTAGACGAGGTCGCGAGCAACAGCTAGTAATAAATAAATATCACACATTCACATTCACATTCACATTCACATTCACATTCACTTCACTCCTCGCTACTTATAAATCATTGTACTATTTTACAAATAAATAAAATTGGCGTAAATATAATAGCGTATAGCATAAATAACGCAATGCGCACGGGTCGCTGGCGGCGGCGCGGCGGCGGCGCGGGCGCCGACAGTTAACACTCAGAAGACACGCTACAATCAATACCCACCTGTCGATTGGCTCGTTGGTCCAGTGGTCGCAAGTGCGGCTGCTGAACACGATTCTGGGTTCGATTACAAGTTTATCTAACAGGGTCCTTATTATAAATGCCATCATGATTCTGTTGCGAAAAAGGGATGGTACTATAGATCAAGTATAGCTCCGTCTCTCTCTGACACTGGAAAAATGATAGCGTTAATTCCTCATAATACGGCCCTAGGAATTTCTCAATATCCGGTATCTGGATTTTTGTCGGGCGTTTGTATCTACAGGCTCTGCCGAGACCATCGGAGAACACGTTTGTGTCTACAGGTTCAGCCGAGACCATCGGGGAACACGTTCCGGATGTCACGTTTGTGTCTACAGGCTCGGCCGAGACCATCAGGGAACACGTTCCGGATGTCACGTTTGTGTCTACAGGCTCGGCCGAGACCATCGGGGAACACGTTCCGGATGTCACGTTTGTGTCTACAGGCTCGGCCGAGACCATCGGGGAACACGTTCCGGATGTCACGTTTGTGTCTACAGGCTCGGCCGAGACCATCGGGGAACACGTTCCGGATGTCACGTTTGTGTCTACAGGCTCGGCCGAGACCATCGGGGAACACGTTCCGGATGTCACGTTTGTGTCTACAGGCTCGGCCGAGACCATCGGGGAACACGTTCCGGATGTCACGTTTGTGTCTACAGGCTCGGCCGAGACCATCGGGGAACACGTTCCGGATGTCACGTTTGTGTCTACAGGCTCGGCCGAGACCATCGGGGAACACGTTCCGGATGTCACGTTTGTGTCTACAGGCTCGGCCGAGACCATCGGGGAACACGTTCCGGATGTCACGTTTGTGTCTACAGGCTCGACCGAGACCATCGGGGAACACGTTCCGGATGTCACGTTTGTGTCTACAGGCTCGACCGAGACCATCGGGGAACACGTTCCGGATGTCACGTTTGTGTCTACAGGCTCAGCCGAGACCATCGGGGAACACGTTCCGGATGTCACGTTTGTGTCTACAGGCTCGACCGATACCATCGGGGAACACGTTCCGGATGTCACGTTTGTGTCTACAGGCTCGACCGAGACCATCGGGGAACACGTTCCGGATGTCACGTTTGTGTCTACAGGCTCGACCGAGACCATCGGGGAACACGTTCCGGATGTCACGTTTGTGTCTACAGGCTCGACCGAGACCATCGGGGAACACGTTCCGGATGTCACGTTTGTGTCTACAGGCTCGACCGAGACCATCGGGGAACACGTTCCGGATGTCACGTTTGTGTCTACAGGCTCGACCGAGACCATCGGGGAACACGTTCCGGATGTCACGTTTGTGTCTACAGGCTCGACCGAGACCATCGGGGAACACGTTCCGGATGTCACGTTTGTGTCTACAGGCTCGACCGAGACCATCGGGGAACACGTTCCGGATGTCACGTTTGTGTCTACAGGCTCGACCGAGACCATCGGGGAACACGTTCCGGATGTCACGTTTGTGTCTACAGGCTCGGCTGAGACCATCGGGGAACACGTTCCGGATGTCACGTTTGTGTCTACAGGCTCGACCGAGACCATCGGGGAACACGTTCCGGATGTCACGTTTGTGTCTACAGGCTCGGCTGAGACCATCGGGGAACACGTTCCGGATGTCACGTTTGTGTCTACAGGCTCGACCGAGACCATCGGGGAACACGTTCCGGATGTCACGTTTGTGTCTACAGGCTCGGCTGAGACCATCGGGGAACACGTTCCGGATGTCACGTTTGTGTCTACAGGCTCGGCTGAGACCATCGGGGAACACGTTCCGGATGTCACGTTTGTGTCTACAGGCTCGGCTGAGACCATCGGGGAACACGTTCCGGATGTCACGTTTGTGTCTACAGGCTCGGCTGAGACCATCGGGGAACACGTTCCGGATGTCACGTTTGTGTCTACAGGCTCGGCTGAGACCATCGGGGAACACGTTCCGGATGTCACGTTTGTGTCTACAGGCTCGACCGAGACCATCGGGGAACACGTTCCGGATGTCACGTTTGTGTCTACAGGCTCGGCTGAGACCATCGGGGAACACGTTCCGGATGTCACGTTTGTGTCTACAGGCTCGGCTGAGACCATCGGGGAACACGTTCCGGATGTCACGTTTGTGTCTACAGGCTCGGCTGAGACCATCGGGGAACACGTTCCGGATGTCATGTTATTGGCCGTAAATAAAACTCAGTAAATCACAGACGAAGATAGTAATTTTTATAAACTAAGTAAGTATTCCATTGCTTGTATAGAACTTCTGTGCATATCTCTGCTTTGTAAAGGCGACTCGGGCGCACGTGGAAGTGATTGCCGCAATCGTTCATTTATTCGGTCACTAACCGCGTTGCTAGTCACAGCAAAAAATACAAAGATTGAGTCACGACGTGCTGTGCCGTGGGGTTCTTTAGGTTTCCGAGATACTTTCCAAACGAGTCACGACGTGCCGTGGGGTTCTTTAGGTTTCCGAGATACTTTCCAAACGAGTCACGACGTGCCGTGGGGTTCTTTAGGTTTCCGAGATACTTTCCAAACTAATTGCTGCTTCTTCTCTCTTCTTGGCATGAGCTAACTATTACATTTCTACCGTCGTAGACGGAGCCCGTCGTCAGGTTGCAAGTGGAACTGACGAAATCAAGTGAAAAAAAATTAAAAGTAATTAAAAAAAACCAGCTGTTATTTAAAAAAAAGTGAACTAAAAAGAAAAAAATAATTTAAGTTACATTTGTCATATATAGATACATATGATGTACAGTCATGAGCACTAATATGTATACACTTAGGGAAATTCAAAAGCGATTTTCTCGTGGGATAACGATAGCAACTTAGAGATGCCTAGCTATTTAATCATTCTAATTGTTTCAAAACACTATGTTCGTAACAACATAAAATGACAATCAACATAGTAGAAGGAAATCAGTTTTAAAAGTAGCTAAGTGTATACAAATTAGTGCTCGTGACTGTACAGGTAGTACATTCTAGGTTCAGAATAACCCCTCTCTTGGTAACTCATCGTCATAATTTACGCGTACGTAGGTAAGTTCTAGGGACGTCTATATAAATATAAATCTTTTTATAATGTAACACATTAAAAGCTTGAGGCACTGATGTACGCTATTTATTTATTTATTTACTTCAGACACAGGGACCCATATTTTTGTTAGTAAACTTACGAATTAGGTTTGTTAGTAACCAAGATTCAAATACAAACAACAATCATACTATAACTAAAATTAAAAACAACAACATTGCATTCGGTGCTCACATAAATAAAACAACAACATTGCATTCGGTGCTCACATAAATAAAACAACAACATTGCATTCGGTGCTCACATAAATAAAACAACAACATTGCATTCGGTGCTCACATAAATAAAATTACAATCATCTTTAAATTCATTAAAAATTTTAAAATAATCAATATGAATAAATAATATTATTAATGTGGATGTACTTACTATAGGTACACCTCTGCCTAACCCTTCTGGGAAACAAGGCGTGATGTTATGTTATGTAATCAATATTATCCGTCCGCTAAACAGGTTGACTATACAATATCAGTGCCTGAAGCTTTGAACAAAACGATCTATATTTATATACGTCCCTAGAACTTACCTCTCTACGTACGCGTAAATTATGACGATGAGTTACTAAGAGGGGTTATTCTGAACCTAATATATATTATAATTATGACAAATGTCATTTATTTTTTTTTCCTTTATAGTTCACTTTTTCTTTAATAAGAGCTTGTTTTTATTTTATTTTTTATACTTTTAAGTCCTTTATGTTCAGACCATTAACTTGAATACAGTATTTACATTACTGACATTATTTACACCAATAATAAGTAATTATTTTGAAGTCTTTGACATATCTCGGGACCTAGGGTCCCGAGATATGTCAAAGACGAGGGGCCGAAGCCAACTAGCAGAGGCCCGTTAGACGTTTTTAATTATATGAGGCACCAGCCGACGGTTGTGCCTGCGTGCACTGCGCAGGTGCGCCCGAGGTAAGTGGAGGACTATTGCAGGATATGAAAACAAAGATATTGGACTGTGGGTTTGAGTGGCTAAAGTGGACTGGTTACCTTGAACTATGGAAGGACTATGGCTCCTGCCTGATCTTTGTTTTATAAATACACGGATAACATGGTAGGGGATGACTTGCACACTCAATAATGGGCCCCCGAAAACGATCGCTAGCACATAGTAACAAGGAAGCAACATGTCCTGAGGTGCTTATGAGGAGTGGAGAGGTATTCCACGGCTATCAGGACAATCCCGGAAGTACGGTCAAAATCCCTACCAGCATCTTACTGGAATAATTCCTTCCTCCGAGCACGTTTGCACTTGCGAATAAAGCGGCCAATAAAGGCAAGAATGAGTTGGGAGCTCTGTTCCTCGTTAGTGTTCACTCTGGCCGGTCAATAAAGGCGTCGTTTCGTTATAGAGTTGCTATGGCCACCTTCCGGCTCCATCATCAGACCCTGGATTCCATCAACGATCAGAGTTCTCGTCAAAACAAATCAAACGAGCCCAAATTCGATGTTATAGCATTGTTTCAGTACTGAGTTCCTGTAGCCACCTTCCGGCTCAGCTCGATGGTACCAAAATATTGCATTGTCACCGACTTTACATACGTGTGCCAAATTTCAGCTCAATCGAACACCAGAAAATAGGTGAAATATTGATTGCAAAATTCCAGGACATACAAGTGTAGTTAAATAAAAGCTAATTAAAAATCTGATTTAGATCATGGATTTAGATGGCACTGGGACGGCCGGGCGGAATGCTGAATCGCGGTATTGTTCCGTTACACAACACAGAACAAAAAACTATTTTTTGGCGCTGCTGAATGGGCCAGCTCTTGACCTCGATCACGCCTGATGGAAAGCGATGGATGAGGTCTATGATGGAACAAGCGTGTGCAGAAGACGCCTGTTCACTCTTGCTTTGAAGGCAGACGGGTTAATAATAATTATAATGTGCGGATGGTTCCTTGCAGTACGTCTGGTAGTCTGGTAGTAAAAGGGCGATGGTGGGATCAGATCATGCAGCTCCTGCGCACAATCTCCGAAGTACAGTCTGCAGAAGACCGACAGCCAGGCTGTGAAGCCTAGCCACCAACGTCTCATTAGTTCACTGCATTACGAACATTTACAACAAACGTGTCGTTTACATTATCAATTTGATTTTTGGAATAATATCGAATACCAATTGAGAAATAAATCTTCAATATATAAGGCTGCTTTGTAAACTTCATTAATTATTTATTTATTTAAACTTTTCAAACTCAAAAAAGTACAAAGGCGGACTTAATGCCTTATGCATACATATAAACAAATTCAAGAGAGAGAGGTTATGATATGACTCTACGCTATTTATTTTGAAAATAACTGCAATTTCCGCTTAAATGCATACCGACTGGTGGCCGTCTTCGTATCAAGAGGTAGCACATTCCAAAGAAGAATGGACTGAATATGAAAGGAAGACTGAACAAAGTCAGAAGTATGAGAAGGACAGAGTAGGAGAAGATTGTTAGAAGAGCGCAGATTCATAGCGTGTGAAGAACATAGATATTGGAAGTGAGACACTAGATAAGAAGGAGGAGTGGGAGAGTTGAGAAGGAGAAAAGCGTGGTCAGAGCACGCAAACTTCTTCTCTGGCGAATGGATATCCATTTGAGCTCAGACCTATAGCTCGACACATGGTCATATTTCCTGAGGTTGAATATGAACCGGATACAATCGTTAAGCAGTCTGTCAAGCTTATCCAGCAACACCGCATTCAAGTCAAAGTAGCACACGTCACCATAGTCGATGATAGGGAAAATCAAAGTCATTAATTAAATATTAATTCAACATATTCCGTCAACAATTTCAGATGAAAGATCTCTGCTTCTCATCAATCAGTACATTGCTGTCCCCGCTCTGTTCAACTGTTCATGACGAACCATAATTCGCACCTCAACGGTATTCGGAACTGCGGATCTCCATATTTTTTGCCTGTCTAACTGGAGCGCGGTTCACTTTCGCTCGGCGCGGAGGGGGGGGGGGGGGGTGCACGGGGGGGGCGTGCCGGATCAATAACAATGAGCTAATTTGTTTGTAGACCACTTGTTTATGCGTTACAGCAAGTTACAGCATCGCCAGATGAATGGCTGGCTGGCCGGCGACCAGTTATTACTGACGAATGGCTGGCTGGCCGGCGACCAGTTATTACTGACGAATGGCTGGCTGGCCGGCGACCAGTTATTACTGACGAATGGCTGGCTGGCCGGCGACCAGTTATTACTGACGAATGGCTGGCTGGCTGGCGACCAGTTATTACTGACGAATGGCTGGCTGGCCGGCGACCAGTTATTACTGACGAATGGCTGGCTGGCCGGCGACCAGTTATTACTGACGAATGGCTGGCTGGCCGGCGACCAGTTATTACTGATGAATGGCTGGCTGGCCGGCGACCAGTTATTACTGATGAATGGCTGGCTGGCCGGCGACCAGTTATTACTGACGAATGGCTGGCTGGCCGGCGACCAGTTATTACTGACGAATGGCTGGCTGGCCGGCGACCAGTTATTACTGACGAATGGCTGGCCGGCGACCAGTTATTACTGATGAATGGCTGGCTGGCCGGCGACCAGTTATTACTGATGAATGGCTGGCTGGCCGGCGACCAGTTATTACTGATGAATGGCTGGCTGGCCGGCGACCAGTTATTACTGATGAATGGCTGGCCGGCGACCAGTTATTACTGATGAATGGCTGGCTGGCCGGCGACCAGTTATTACTGATGAATGGCTGGCTGGCCGGCGACCAGTTATTACTGATGAATGGCTGGCTGGCCGGCGACCAGTTATTACTGACGAATGGCTGGCCGGCGACGTGTTGAGATGTCGATTGTTTGGTTTGGCACACATTGTTTTGTTGCTTCGAATGCTACTTACTTATTTGGCTCTGATATTCCAGTAGAGCACCACCAACGTGGCAGTGAGAGAAATAACAACTTTATTCACATGTTCACAACATCATATGCCTTCTGGAGCAGAAAGGGCCTTATAGGTCTTTCTACAGATCTGGAAACTTCATAAAAACAACTTTATTCCCATAATCACAAGGTCCTAACCTCCTCAGGAGCAGAATGGGCGCTGGCGTGGTCCATCCCGTCATGTTGGCGCGCACTGCACGTGCCTCCCCCTCGCTCCGCAAGCACCGACCTGGCGTCGTTCGACGGGTTGCGCGTGCTCACCATGCTGGTGGTCATCATCGAGCACGTCGGCTGGATCACCACGCAGACCTACCTCACTGACACCAAGATCTACGAACAGGTGGGTTGTTACTACGACACATTTGACCTCCGACCCTCTTCGCTCCGATGAACTTTGGTTGGGTTCGGTGAGTTGTCTGTTACCAGCTAGACTGGATTAGCTGATTATTGAGATAAATGGCGTGCGATCAGAGATGTGTCTGTCCAGGTGGACTGCTATAGACTGATGATTTTAACGATTCTTTGCCAAGCATACACACACCGCGCTGATTTGCATGGAATTTAATATGGAATCATTAGCCATGACATGCAGGCTATTTTTGCGATGGTCTTAAATGCTTATAAAGACCAACAAGTCCAGCAACTAAGTGTTTATTACTTTACAACTAAGAGTTGCGAAAATCAATAGAGCGAGTCAGACTTTATGTCGGTTCGGAACACGAGGCGAGGCGCTGCGCAGTAACGGACTCACGGGTCAGCGGGGGTGCGGGGAGCGGTACTGCGCAGCGAGCACTTCAGAGCCGCCATGAAGGTTGCCGCGTACTACATATAACCTCATATTAGAATGTAATTGAACATCAAGTTAGTGCTTGGTTTTATTGTATTGTATTTATGACACTTTAATATTTAATAATAGAATGTACATAAATTGAAATAAATGTAAACATACCAAAGCTCTCTATGTTATTCTCGTTAGATCCGCGGCTCAGTGGACGTGGTGCTGATGACGAACAGCACGCTGGTGGTGCAGATCTTCTTCATTATGTCCTCGTTCCTGCTGGCACACAAGCTGCTGCAGCAGCGCCGGCGCGGGGAGAACGTGCCACCCTTCTCCACCTTCATGGAGACCATGATCAACAGGATCATCAGGTCAGTCATCGAATAATTAACACAATAATTATTGTGTCGCCGGAAGAATCAAGAGCTGTTGAATACAGCAACACCTGATCATGACCTGCTTGGTCCCGTGTGTCTTTCAGCGACTACAATTAAGACGTACAGAGCTCCGTTAACCGGACACATAGATGCAGTACATAAATATTATGAGAAAGGTTTTGAGTATAAAAGCTGGAGTAAGGGAAGAGCAAAGAAACATGGATGCATTGTATGATAAGGTTGATATGGCTAGAAAGGATATGATTACTGAGATGGCAGCTAGTAGAGATACATAGGAGAAGATAAGCTTCGCCAACCCTAAATAAAACGTGGACGGGAGGATGATAATAATATAATAATAGCCCCCTTCCTCTATCCTACCTCGCTGTGCCCGACAGGCTCCACCTCTACCCTACCTCGCTGTGCCCGACAGGCTCCACCTCTACCCTACCTCGCTGTGCCCGACAGGCTCCACCTCTACCCTACCTCGCTGTGCCCGACAGGCTCCACCTCTACCCTACCTCGCTGTGCCCGACAGGCTCCACCTCTACCCTACCTCGCTGTGCCCGACAGGCTCCACCTCTACCCTACCTCGCTGTGCCCGACAGGCTCCACCTCTATCCTACCTCGCTGTGCCCGACAGGCTCCACCTCTATCCTACCTCGCTGTGCCCGACAGGCTCCACCTCTACCCTACCTCGCTGTGCCCGACAGGCTCCACCTCTATCCTACCTCGCTGTGCCCGACAGGCTCCACCTCTATCCTACCTCGCTGTGCCCGACAGGCTCCACCTCTACCCTACCTCGCTGTGCCCGACAGGCTCCACCTCTACCCTACCTCGCTGTGCCCGACAGGCTCCACCTCTATCCTACCTCGCTGTGCCCGACAGGCTCCACCTCTATCCTACCTCGCTGTGCCCGACAGGCTCCACCTCTATCCTACCTCGCTGTGCCCGACAGGCTCCACCTCTATCCTACCTCGCTGTGCCCGACAGGCTCCACCTCTATCCTACCTCGCTGTGCCCGACAGGCTCCACCTCTATCCTACCTCGCTGTGCCCGACAGGCTCCACCTCTATCCTACCTCGCTGTGCCCGACAGGCTCCACCTCTATCCTACCTCGCTGTGCCCGACAGGCTCCACCTCTATCCTACCTCGCTGTGCCCGACAGGCTCCACCTCTATCCTACCTCGCTGTGCCCGACAGGCTCCACCTCTACCCTACCTCGCTGTGCCCGACAGGCTCCACCTCTACCCTACCTCGCTGTGCCCGACAGGCTCCACCTCTATCCTACCTCGCTGTGCCCGACAGGCTCCACCTCTACCCTACCTCGCTGTGCCCGACAGGCTCCACCTCTATCCTACCTCGCTGTGCCCGACAGGCTCCACCTCTATCCTACCTCGCTGTGCCCGACAGGCTCCACCTCTATCCTACCTCGCTGTGCCCGACAGGCTCCACCTCTATCCTACCTCGCTGTGCCCGACAGGCTCCACCTCTACCCTACCTCGCTGTGCCCGACAGGCTCCACCTCTACCCTACCTCGCTGTGCCCGACAGGCTCCACCTCTACCCTACCTCGCTGTGCCCGACAGGCTCCAACTCTATCCTACCTCGCTGTGCCCGACAGGCTCCACCTCTCTCCTACCTCGCTGTGCCCGACAGGCTCCACAATGATCTACAATTATGTATATTTTATAATGTACCTACCACCTAAGTTTACATTGTGGAATGCAAATAAATGTATTGAGTATAATAGTCACACAGAATATTTGATAATAATTTCTTTACTACAGGGTCAGCCCCTCATACTGGGTAGTGGTATGGTTCGCGGCGTCGTGGTGGGAGCGCATGGGGCGCGGGCCCCTGTGGGCGCCGCTGGTGGGCAGCGAGGCGGCCGTGTGCCGGCGCAAGTGGTGGACGCATCTGCTGTACCTCAACAACATCCTGCACGCCGACGACAAGTGCCTCATACAGACCTGGTGAGTTAAACTTGCAACTACCTTTGCTTACCAGTAAGCATAGACCCAGGTCTATGTCCATTTTTCTTGCCTTCTCGAGATACATGACATGATAATTTGGGATTATTCAGTGTGAAAGGAAAAACTCAATATTTTAAATGAACATCGTGTTCATAGGCAGCCCGAATGAGAGTAGCCGAGGATCGAGTTATGTAAACGGCGAGCAATTTGAGAGGTCCATGTCCAGCAGCAGACTACGGGGTACACACTGGTGATGAGCTTGCAGTGCTATGCTGTATCTCTCGCGTGTTAAATTAATTCTTTACAACTTGTAATAAACTCCCATGTACCCGCAGGTACCTGGCAGCAGACATGCAGCTGTACGCAGCCTGTCTGGCGCTGACGCTGGCCCTGTGGCGCTGGCGGCGCGCGGCGGTGGCGGTGCTCTCCGGGCTGCTGGTCGGCTCGGTCGCCTTGCTGTTCGGTCTCGCCTACTCCTGGAACCTCGTCCCCACCTACGTCATGCATCGGCCTGAGTGAGTTCATGAGGGTTCTTGACTTATATTGCATGGAAGAAGTATGGTATAGGACACTGATTTGATAAAGTATGGTCGACCAATGGAGTTGTGTGACAACTGTATATTATAGGATAATCAATTTATGCTATCGCGTGACCATATGTTATCTTCCCAGGAGTCCAGTTACAATTTTCAAATTGAAAGGGAGACTCACGAATGCTGTAGAGCCAAGTGTTGACAATGTCCTCCGCACTGCAGGTCGGTGCGGCTGGCGTACCACGAGGAGTCCTCGTTCAACGTGCTGTACCAGTCGCCGCTGGGCAACGTGCCGGGCGCGCTGGCGGGGCTGCTGCTCGCGCACCTGCACCACATGCTGCTGGACATGGAGGTGCAGCTGCCGCGCTACAAGGTACGTACATAGTACCACGAGGAGTCCTCGTTCAACGTGCTGTACCAGTCGCCGCTGGGCAACGTGCCGGGCGCGCTGGCGGGGCTGCTGCTCGCGCACCTGCACCACATGCTGCTGGACATGGAGGTGCAGCTGCCGCGCTACAAGGTACGTACATAGTACCACGAGGAGTCCTCGTTCAACGTGCTGTACCAGTCGCCGCTGGGCAACGTGCCGGGCGCGCTGGCGGGGCTGCTGCTCGCGCACCTGTACCACATGCTGCTGGACATGGAGGTGCAGCTGCCGCGCTACAAGGTACGAACATAGTACCACGAGGAGTCCTCGTTCAACGTGCTGTACCAGTCGCCGCTGGGCAACGTGCCGGGCGCGCTGGCGGGGCTGCTGCTCGCGCACCTGCACCACATGCTGCTGGTCATGGAGGTGCAGCTGCCGCGCTACAAGGTACGTACATAGTACCACGAGGAGTCCTCGTTCAACGTGCTGTACCAGTCGCCGCTGGGCAACGTGCCGGGCGCGCTGGCGGGGCTGCTGCTCGCGCACCTGCACCACATGCTGCTGGACATGGAAGTGCTGCTGCCGCGCTACAAGAGTACCACGAGGAGTCTTCGTTCAACGTGCTGTACTAGTCACCGCTGGACATGAAGATGCAGCCGCGCTATAAGGTGCGTAGTCCACTACTGGACATGGGCCTGTTACAATGTGCACCACAACACCTGTTTCTCCGCCTTCCACATTCACACTGTCCCGGCCGCTTTTTAAAAGTCGTCGGTCGATCTAGCTGGGTGGCGGTCCACGTTACGCACGCCGATCTCTGCTTGAGGACTCTTCGGCTCCATCAGGCCGTCGACAAACATGGCCGGCCCTGGGGCACTTCAGCAGCTATGTTGGTAACACCAGTAACCTAAACCATGCCATACTACCCAACTTGAGCAAGACTCATTTAACTAAATAAGTTTACGCTAACACCCACCACCACAACGCAACAGCGGCTTATTAAAGTTTCTCTGGGAACCTACCACTTGATATAAATATCTTCAATCTACGATTAAAGTTTCTCTGGGAACCTACCACTTGATATAAATATCTTCAATCTACGATTAAAGTTTCTCTGGGAACCTACCACTTGATATAAATATCTTCAATCTACGATTAAAGTTTCTCTGGGAACCTACCACTTGATATAAATATCTTCAATCTACGATTAAAGTTTCTCTGGGAACCTACCACTTGATATAAATATCTTCAATCTACGATTAAAGTTTCTCTGGGAACCTACCACTTGATATAAATATCTTCAATCTACGATTAAAGTTTCTCTGGGAACCTACCACTTGATATAAATATCTTCAATCTACGATTAAAGTTTCTCTGGGAACCTACCACTTGATATAAATATCTTCAATCTACGATTAAAGTTTCTCTGGGAACCTACCACTTGATATAAATATCTTCAATCTACGATTAAAGTTTCTCTGGGAACCTACCACTTGATATAAATATCTTCAATCTACGATTCCCTGTAATCTGTGCGCAATGCTACCTTTGCGATCTTCACTACACTGTCGCCGCTGCGACTGCGGGCGCGGAGTGCAACACAACCGCGCTGTTCTGGACTCGACTAGGTGTCGTATCCACGAACACCTTGTCCAAAACGGAAAGATCGGATATCCTAAGAGCAGTTTGAGGACAGTACCCGAGGATGGAGAAATAGCGCGCGGTTTGAGATACCGTGTATTTAAATATACTAGCAAGATCACGCATAACGGTAAGGAAACGACCTAACAACAGTCTTATCAAACAATAGTATACCTAACAACAATGACAATAGAAAGTATTACTTCACCGTTCAATATCAGGTTTTAGTTCGTCATGATTGTGGGATGTTAGCTGATTACATAATTATTGACAAGTTAAGAGGATTGTGAAGCTGTAAATTTTCACATAAAAAGCGATGACGTTTTTCCCCTCTAAACATAGTCTAATTTTCATAATTTTTGGAAATGTTGTAGATATAATGAAAAATTAGGTCCGTAAGTTTTTATTATAAAGAAATATTGCGTACGATATAAGATAATTAGCATCTAAATATCTATATTTTTGACTTATAAACTTCATCGGGCGTGTTTATTTCTTTTAAACCGACTTCAAAAATGGAGGAGGTTATCAATTCGATTGTATGTTTTTTTTAATGTTTGTTACCTCAGTAGGTACTCCGTCATTTATAAACCGATTTGGAAAATTCTTTTTTTATTTGAAAGGACATACTTCGTAGGATCCATGAGGAATTGAGGGAACTCCTCAAATATTATAGGCAAAGACATAGCGATTTTAGTATTTTCATCAACAAGCCAAGCATTTGCATTCAGAAACTGAACTGAAAGTGGAACTGACGAAGAATACCACAAATGACCACGGGAACTCCTCAATGATAAGTATTTCACGGGTGGCGATAAGATAACTCGATTAAGATAGTTAAGCGACTATGACGAAGCAACTTTAAATAAATGGTTCAGAGGAAAATGGTACCATTGAACTGATCTGATGATGAAGCCGGAAGGTAGGCACCGGAACTCCGTAATAAAACAATGTATCCTAGCCGTGTTTGGGCTTATTGGAATTGTCATGAGATGCACTCTGGCTATAAACTATTTTTAACCGACTTCAAAAAAGGAGGAGGTTCTCAGTTCATCGGAATCTTTGTATTTTTTTTTTATTTTACGTGTGTTCCCCTATTACTCGAAGACGGCTGGATCGATTTGGAAATTCGTTTTTGTTTGAAAGGGTATACTTTCCAGGTGGTCCTATTCTCATCAGGTCATGATCTGATTATGGAATCTTGGAGAAATCGAGGGAACTCTTCAAATATTATAGGAACATCTGTAGCGATTTGGGTATTTTTTATAGTAACTCGTGCATTTGCTCTCAGAAAACACCATTTGCTGAAGTGGAACTAATGAAGACCACAGATGGTAAGATGGCCACCGGAACAACTCAGTAACAAGTATTTCACGGGTTGTGATTCGATTACTTTAAAATGATTGCTAAGCAATATAATAAGCTCGTCACAATGCATATGGTGGAGTGGAGCTGATGGTGAAGTACCAGGAGAACTCCTTAATAATTAACGTTCCTGCATCGGGAAAAGCAATGTTTTGTAAAAGGTGATGAGCAGTTGTCATTAGGCAGTTGTAACTTAGATAAATTACAAACCGACCCACTAAAAAAGGAAAAATAAAAAACTTTTTTGCAAAAAAAAATAACAGATTTAAAAAAAAAAAAAACTTTAATTTCGGAAGTCGGTGGCAAAAACCTAAAATACAGATCCAAAGACACCGACTTCCAAAATTAAAGTTATTTTTCACTTTGTAGTGTTTTTTATTTAGTCTGTCTTTTTTTTTGCAAAAAAGTTTTTTTTTATTTAACTGAACTGAACTACTAAAAAAGAAAAACGTACAGACCTAGATTAAGGTGTACTGAATCTAATGAGACCAAATTGTCTCATTTCGTAAAGGTTTAGGGGGGTGAAAACGTTATCGCCCGAAACAATATTTCAAAAAGGAAATATAGGTAATTGCCTCTAAGACTTGCAACTTTCTCTATCGCACGATATGTTCATGCCCGGGGGGAGGGAGAGCAAGTGTGAAACAGATAGCATTTTTTTAAATACCGACTCGCGCTGCTATTGGCACTTCACAATCCTCTTAAAGTGTGTCATTGTACATAGTTGCAAACAATATACACACATCAAGTGTCTAGGGATCAAGTACATTTATAACTATAAAAAATTAAGTATCCAATTAATATTTACCAAATCTAGTCTTTCAGACTGGCTTCTTACTTTAATTCCTGTTTAAGTTAACAACTTATCCCTATATTTTGTAAAAATTAAGAAAAATTGCAATTTTTGCAAATTGTGGGAAATTAACCTTTATTTTTTTTTGGGAAATCATCAAATAACTTCTCCCGCTCTGGGCGGAGCGGGATGGCGTGGCAGCCTATTACTGACTAAAACCCACCCGTGTTCCTTCAGTTGGCTGTGCCTGGGCCACGGTAACTCTTTCGAACATCCCGCAACCCCGGCTGGCATCGGTCCTAACGGACCCCATCAATGCTGCTGACATCTCTTTGAGGCGCGCGTGGAACACAACGCGCCGTCGACCCGGGCCTGGTCCTTACCGGACGGTGAGCTACCCATTGCTCGCCGTCCGCAAGCCCGCGCCTACGGTGGCCGGGAATCGGCTGCCAATTCCCGACGCCCAGGGCGTTTCCTGCGGCGACTAGGGGCGTGAGGGCGCAAAGTTTGCCTCTCCCTCACGCGTCCCGAATCCTCCTTCGCGAGCATTACTGCTTCGCAGAAGGAGGTAATGGCTTCCCATGTACTCTCGCTCCGTACCATGGCCTGGACCAGGGCCGGACGCGAGAGATCGCCGCCGCCGATCGCTTCCGCGAGGACACGGCGGTGCCCCGCCCAAGCCGGGCAGACCTCCACCCTATGCTCCAGCGTGTCCTCCGGGCGATCCACACAGTGGTGACAGCCGGGCGTTTTCTCCCACCTTATCCGGAACAATACTTCCCGAAGCACCCGTGTCCGCTGAGGGCCTGCGTCAGGCGGAAGATGAGGACGCCGTGGCGCCTCTCCAGCCACTCCTCAAAAAGGGGACTTATCGCCGCAATTGTGGCGTACCCTGGGAAATGAACCTAAGTTAATGTCGTCAAATAAATGGCAACAAAGGCAAAAATGAGGATTTTTAAATTTTTTATTGTAAAGATAACAAAAATAATAATCTGTGTTTCCACCATTGACACGAATCACACAATCACAGCGATTTGGCATGCTTAAAATCAGTTCATCAAAATCACTTTCAGGAATGTCCGCCCACGTTCTTTCTAACAAGTCAAAAAGTTGTTGTGGGGTATGCACGGCATCCATACTCGGCAGAGTTCTTCTTTGTAGCATATCTCATGCGTGCTCAATTGGGTTGAGGTCTGGCGATTGAGCAGGCCACGGCAGAACGATGATGCAAGCATCGGCAAGAGTGCGTGTCACGACTCTAGCCGTGTGTGGACGTGCATTAGTCGAGAAGAATCACCCAAACGACTACGCACCCTTTGCGAAGTCTGTTGGGTGATTCGTTTCGACTGATCACGTATGAAACAATCTTCTCCGCATAAATCTGAGCATTGAGGCTGCCCCTGATCCAAATGAGATCGGTCCTTCCACTGATCCAAATACCGGCCCTCAAACCATTATTGTTCCCCCTCCATATGAATGAACTTCCAGATAAAATTTAAAACGTTCTTGACATTCAGTGGTCCTCCAGACTCGAGTACGTCTTGTATCCGCCCTCATACCGAAACGAGATTCATCGGAAAAGCAAACACAACGCCCGTCTTCTTCCTCCCAATTTCTGTGTTCGCGAGCCCATTGTAAACGGGCCCTACGATTGCGGGGTGCTATAGGTGGAACTCTCAGCGGCCTTCGGGAACGCAGACCCACTTCACGTAACCGATTTCCGATGGTTTGGTCGCTTATCAGCAAGCCTGAAGAGCTGTGGAGCCTCGTAGCCAACATCCTGGCGGTCATGGTACTATTCCGTCGAGCAGTATTTTGGATATACCACACATACACAAATATTTTTTTTTTTTTTTTTAATAAATAAATAAGTAAATACCGGTCCTGTCTGTGAGTGGTGATGCGAGATCGAGATCCTCCATGTAGCTCGGCCACGCTGCCCGTGATATGATAGCGATAGCCGCAGTACGTTGCCTGGAACCATCTTGCAACATTCCGACGGATCTCATCATCTCTTCTCGTGTCAAATGATGTCGTCGCTCCATATCGATGCAATTTTTCCAATTCCGATGCAGAAATTATAATGGTTTTATAAAAACGCTATTACACACTTTTATAGGACTCCTGATTGACAGTTGATTTTTTATTTTTTTATCAAAATTTAACGAAAATTCTTTATTCAAATAGTGAAATTCACTAAAAAGAACCAATGACGATCCAAAAAAGTTAAAATAATTATCCTCAATTGTACAACATTACATCACGTCTGTACTCACTAACGGAAAGTGCAGTGGTGCTACGAGTATTCTGTAAAGATCCCACCGTGAAAATTTAGGTGAAGTGAGCGTGATGTGAACTGTCATCCCGCCTTACTCTACTAGGAATTGAGCTCACTTCAAACTCACTTCACCTAAGTGTTCACGGTGTGATGTTTACAGAATAGATCGGGAGGTACCTTATTAAATAGCTTACATCTTACAAATACATTTCGGCAATTATCTTGTCACCTATGTTCAAATCCCAACCTTTATCTGTTATCAATTTATAATTTAATTAATTATTGAACCGTTTCGGGTGGCGCAACAGATAACGGGTCTGGCTTGTGGAGATCAGACAGGCAGTCGCTCCACGTAAAATACTGGTATTCAGCAACTTAATACCAGTATGTTCATACAGTGTAACCGGATGCAGCCTGACAGCAACACAGTTGGGGAAGGATAGGCTAGGCAGCTTGAATCCTATGTACATAATAGAAAAAACAGATACTCAATACTCAATCATTTATTGCATTTCATAACGTGAGCCTATTTAGGTGGCTACTTACAATTCAATGAGACCACTATGGACCTCGGGCTCAGAGCCTGCGGTCAGTGATTTGAATGGCTGTTGCCACTTCAGTCAGCCAATCACGGCGGCAAACATAAGTTTGACAATTAATCAGTTGTCTTGAGTGACCTCAAACAGGGTGTTCATGACGTGTTGTGTTGCAGATATTCGGGTGGATCTCAGTGGCGTCGGTGCCGCTGGCGGCGTGGTGGGCGGCCGCGTCGCCGCTGGCGCTGGGGCGCGCGCCGCCCGGCCGCCTGCCGGCCGCCGCACTGGCTGCCATCGAGCGGCCCGTCTTCTCCTTCTTCGTTGCTATGGCACTTCTCGGAGCCATGAATGGAGTGCCGTGTGAGTTTCATATTGATGTCCATAACAGCCAATTACTAAGCCATAGGTATTAACTAATACTAGGTGTACCTAAACGCGAAAGTAACTCTCTTTGTCTGTCTTCTCCTCTTTGCCCGTCTTCTCCTCTTTGCCTGTCTTCTCCTCTTTGCCTGTCTTCTCCTCTTTGCCCGTCTTCTCCTCTTTGTCTGTCTTCTCCTTTTCCTACTTTCACGCTTTAACGGCTGAACGAATTTCGATTAAATTTGGCAAATACGTAGGTTAGGTACACCATGACCTGGGTTAGCCGTCCTCCATGCGGGCGTCACCACGGGCAAATGCTAGTTACGTACAAATCACATAATTCACACGACAGCCACCACAGCAC